>JAYEPQ010000004.1:40034352-40341852 GCA_036321105.1 Dracaena cambodiana
TTTTGGGTTCCTGGTCTTAATAAAAAATAAAATATATATAAACTATAGATGCATAATTTTTTATTTGACCATGTTTCTTCCACTTTTATCTCACCTCATCATGTCTAACATTGCTTGCATTAGTTTTGGGAAACTCACGCATTCATCCACATATATTGGTTTACGCCACATTGGACCATAATCAATGTGGCCGATTCATAAAATCAGATTTTATCATGGGTGACAAGATAGACCAACTGATTCTGATCCTTTAGGATCATTGTTATCTATTATGCACATTACTACCATCATGCATCAAACTTTCACAAGCCACGGGTAATAATTATGAGTTGAAACTGTAAAATATCAGCATATTTTCTAAGTTTACTAGATCTGATTTGGAAGATGCATACATATTCATCAGCAAATTTTAGGAAGTGTATGTGATGATTAAACTGCAACACTTCTCGGAGGACGCAATTAAGCTCTACTTCATCCTGTTTACTCTAAAAGATAATGCTAGAAAATGGTTATATAGTATACCTACTAATTCAATCACCACTTGGCATGAATTTGTGATAGTATTTATTAAGAAGTACTATCTTACTTATAAAATGGCTAAGAAGAAATATCATTAATCAGTTCTATCAAGTGTAGGGAGAACCATTCTGGAAGTATCTAGAATGATTCAAAGACTTATTAGCACAATGCTCCCACCATGTGATAGAAAAGTGCGGTTATGTCAAATCGTGTACAAAAGACTCGATTATACTTCCAAAACTCTTCTTGATTTTATGTTCTAGGAGGGTTTATGAGGAAAAACAAGAATGGAGCATGGGAATTCATAGAAGACCTAGTATGAAAAACTATGTAGTGGGATAGTCCTGTTGAGAAGTCCAATGCATCGACTTCTCCAAAGATGAGCGAGATCCATAGAGTTGACAGCTCTATAGCTACCTAAACTAAGATTGCTGAGAATCAAGGCATAGGAAACTCTTAGTACTCTACAGATAGGTCAAGTCAATAAATTACTGATGAGTGTCATATATTGCATATTTATAACCTCTATATTATCTATTTTTATATTTAAATAATACTACTCGGATATTTTTAGTGTGTTTTTTAGATAAACCTATTCCTATAAGGAGATGGCATAAATTCAGAGCTGGATTAGAAAACCAAACCCAGATAGGAGTTAAAAGTAAGCAAAACTACAAGAATATGATACTGCAGAGGGTCAAAGTTGATTACAGTAATCAAAATCAAAGGAACAAGAGAAGATACTCAAGTAGAAGAAAATTGGGGCCAAGATATTACAATTTTGCCGCTATGTAGTGGCATGTGCCGCCAATTGGCGGCTCCATGGAGCCCAATCTAGGTGAATTTTCTACGAGATTTTCGATATAATTTTGTAATTACTCACTTTTACTCAGGTTGGGATTTTGCTCCGAAGCCTATATATTGGGCTTGTACTTGTAAGTAGGTTTTTTTAATGCTACTTTCTACTAAAAAAATATTTAATAAAATTAGGGTTTGTCGAACGGGTAACGGTCGCAATACCATACATCAGAGGTGCGCCATTGTTCAGAAGTTCGTACTTATAATTTTAATTATTTTATTTATTTTTTATATAAATTTATCTTGTTTTTCAGTGTAGATTCTTTATAATTTTCATAAAAAATAGGATTTTTAATGCTTTTGAATAATAAAAATATGATGTTGCCAATTAGGAGTATGAGTAGCTAATTAGTTTAGTTCTAAGATGTAGATGAAACTAGTGATCAAACTCATATTAATCTGTTTGTGTTCTTTCTAAAATAAAAAAAAGAAGGAATTTTTAGATGAAACAATAAAATTATAAGAACTCGTAGATTAAAACTTTGATAGGTTATACTTAATTTAAGTATTTTGATAGTCTATGCTTAGTCAGGATTTGGAGTTATTATTTGTTGAATTTATCTAATAATTTAGTTTATTTTTATAAAGAAGTAATTTATGTGATGGATTATACTTGCACGTAACTTGATAGTCTATACTTAGGATGTTTTAAGTAGGGATTAAACTAAAAAAATCATATTTTTATGGAAGAAAGAAGACGAAATAGAAAATATTTGGTTGTGAACTAATGGATTCTATATTCTAGGCTAATTAGAATTGCAAATCATCAATCTAGGCTCATATTTAACTCGTTAGAATAATATGATTAGTAAGATTGCAAAATACTCCAGATCCCTATGGGAACGACCTGTTAGTGTTACAATCGACACTGTGCGCTTGCAGTACATTTTTCACATCAATTGCATATTCCCATATGCTTCAATTATGGAACTCAGAATCACATCATAGATGAGTGTCCAATGTTAGTGAAACCTCTGGGTACGATACTTAAGTAGGCTAACGCCTAATATCAACAACCTATAAAATAATCCATACACTCCGGCATATAATCGTGGATGGAGGAATCACCCAAACCTTTCATGAAGTCAAGGGCAGTATCAGGGACCCTCTAACTCCAACGTATAGCCTCCACCCAATGGTTAGTTTTCAAGATCTAATGTAAGTGTCTACCAACACTCAAGACCTCCTGCACCTAGTCAATCCAATAAATAATAGGGGTCTAACAATGATCTCAGTAGATGGCTAACCTCACTTGAGAATATTGTGGATAATCTTCTCAAGACAACGTCCAATTTAAACACACACATGCAAAATCTAATGAAAGTATTTACTAACTTTATACAACAAATCGACCAACAACTTCTTGCAAATTCGCAGTCGATCAAGAGTCAAGAATAGCAGATTGGATAGTTAGCCACACAGCTAAGCGAACGGGGGCAGGTACTTTTTGAGCCAACCAATAATGAATCTCAACTCCAACTCATCTTACTCAATTTCATCTCATGTTCACCAATACAACGTCATTCACATGCTCAGATCTAGCAAGCAATTGAAGAATAATGTAGCTATACCCCCGATCCAACTCCTACTATTCCGTAGGCTACACCATCTCTTCCCTCTCTTTCTCTACATCTATCTCTATAACCTCCATTGTCATCACAAACTCACTCTGAAAAACTTGTTTCTAAGCTAAAAGTGGTATATCCCAATCGGCTTAGGAAGCTTTCATCAAAAGTTGAGAAGATTCTCAAAATATTTCAGTAAGCGAAGGCTAACATTCCACTCATTGATATCATACAAAGGGTTTCCACTTATGCCAAGTTTTTCAAGGATTTGTGCACTTTCTCATGAGAAGTCTTTCTTTTTGTAAACATATCTTGAATTCTCTCTAACTCCTTACCTATCAAGTGCAAAGATCTTGGTTCTCTCACAATCTCATGCGCTATTGGAAATACTACATTTGACAGGGTATTGCTTGATTTAGGGATAAGTGTCAATTTGTTTTCTTACACAATTTATTAGCAACTGGGGTTAGGAAAGTTTCAACTTACCAAAATCATATTACAGCTAACTGATCATTCGGTCAAGAGGCCACTTGGTATGGTTGAAGATGTACTCATCAAAATTGGCGAATTCATCTTTCCTGTAAACTTTGTTGTCTTAGAAATCGAGCCGATTCCCAATCTACAAAATCAAATTTCCGTTATCCTAAGCAGACCCTTTCTTGTAACTTCAAATGTATTAATCGACATAAAGAGTGGCCTCATGAGATTATCATTTATGAATATAACTGTAGCGTTCAATATATTCAACATGGATGACCACACGATGAGCTCCCTCATTGAGCTAAATTTGGTTCACAGTATACACACTTATTCTATCTCTTTTGCTGATGTAGAACCCACACTTGAGCAAGTTTTTGAAGACAAAATCATGTTATTAGATGAGTTGGCACACACCGACTTTATATATGATGGCACTTTTGCAAATGTGTTATTTGTTAATAAGCAAAACTTTGAGCATTTGTTTGCAGAGGAGCACGCAGTACTTCGGGAGTTAGAAGGGCCACCATACTTCACAGTTCATGACTCACTTGATCATAATGTACTATTCGCATCTCACGATATTTCCATATGCATGCATGATGCTAATGATGATTGGAATATTTATATAAAAGTTTATTTAATCCAATCATTAATACTTACATAAGGAAAATGAGGAAGTGACGATGGCATAGGAAATACAAAGGTAATTTCGTGGCTTGCAGGAGATTGATGAGACACAATAATGCACCAACTTTACTTTTAAAATACACATATTATGAAAATGGGAAGTGATCGAGAGCTCATAACTACTTTCCTTGCATTTATAGAGTGCCTCTTTGAGATCATGATCTTTCATGATTCTTATTATTTATATATTATTTATATAGTAGTTTTCATATTTATTATATCACCCTTGATTTGCGTATGTGGATATACATGAGTTTAGGTGTGGGGGAGGATTCACAGTTTTTGTATTTTCTTTCTAGACTTTTTATTTTCTTTTTATTCTTATTTTTAGTTTTTAGGATTTTTGGGTTTCTTTTTACACAACTAGTTTTTAGGATATTTTAAAAAATAAAAATATTTAGAGAGAAAGATGAATAAAAAATTAGAGTTTGAGTCTAAAACCAAAATAAACCACCACACTATTTGCCAAGAAATTGAAATTTAATTGAACTTTCTCTATTGAAAAACTCAATAAAATATTAAAATTTGTAATGGTTGCCCATTTACAGAAGATGAGGCATCTGATTTAGTCTTCTCTTTGTTTAATGCTGCATTCTATTGTAGCCATGGAGGACGATCCTATTATCCGTTGACACTCCGAACACGGTCTTTTCAGTTGGCAGTTTTTGCAAAAGCTTTTGGATGCAAAGAGCTCTGAATTCTTAGCACAATTGCTCAAATGGAGATAATCCCACCATTTGACCAATTCACCCCTTTCTTAGCCCAGTCTTTGGCTATTTATGGAGGTCTAGAGACCTTTGAATTGATGTATCTGTCCAATTAATGGCCTCCTTGATTTGAGAATTAATTTTCTAGTTTTAATCTACTAGATTTGTATTAAATCTCCAGGATTTATAACTGACGTCATTAATTCTTTGGATTTGTAACTGAAATGCGGATCTTAACCTTTAGATCTCCTTTTAGCTCCTTACAGTTTGCTTGGCATACTCAGACTCGTGTTTGAGTGTCAATGAAGGTGATTTTCGTCTCTTAAGGTTTTAGAATGAAAACGCGACCTTCGGAGCCCGCGTTTTGGCTATACTTAGCCTTAAAATATGCACTTAGAACGTAGATCTCTCTATAATTAATTATCCTCATTTAATCTTTTAGCAACATGTCTTACTTGATTAGACCCGTATTTATATACAAATGAGGATAGTTTTTATCCTTTGAGATTTTAGAGTAGAAACGTAACTCTCTGGAGTTCACATTTTAACTATATTTAGCTCTAATCATGAGCTCAAAGGATAGTTCAAAATGCTGATCTATCTTTAATTGATGATCCACATGTTAGCTTTTCAGTTAGACCGTGTTGTATTGAAACGAGATTAGCTTTAATCTTACAAGATTTAGGATCAAAATGCGATCCTTCATTTGAAACTTTCAAAATGCGGGTTAGATCCACGTTCTAGTTAAAACGCGATCTTAAGGGTCAGTGCGGATCTTTCAGGATGAGGATCTGCATTTTTTTATGTCTTAAGCCATTTTTAAGGCTTTTGAGATTCATGTTTTCTTGTTTTTGGAGAAATCATCTCTTGATATTATAGAAACAAAATGCACCCCTATGAGGATCACATTTTAGCATTTTCTTGGCTTAACACACGGATCTCTCTGAGTGATGATCCACGTGTTAGCCATTTTTGTCTTGGAATATGGATTTCTCTTTGGTTGATGATCCATATGTTAGCCATTTTAGGCTTGAAATATATATCTCTATTTAGTTGATGATCCACATGTTAGTCATTTTAGGCTATGGTCTCCAACATAGTAGTGGGAGATGATGATATTTTCATTGATGATTTTAACACCGAAAATTAGAGTTGAGACCTTCTCTTGGATCTGAAGTTGCCTTGCATGGCTCTAAAAATGAAAGAGTGAAACTCTTTACGAGATAGAAATCTCTAGATTAAGAAAGAGTTAAAACTCTTTAAAAAATAGAAATCTCTAAATTAATAAAGAGTTAGAACTCTTTCAGAGTTAGAAATATCTAGATTAAGAAAGAGTATAACTCTTTATAAAATGATAATCTCTATTCTTCTTGTACTAGAGGTAGATCATCTCATAAAGGTGTGTGGATCATCTCATGAGGGTTCTCTCTTCTTTAGCCTTTTTGAGTTTTATAGGAGTTTTGAGAATTTAAACCCTCATTAATTTGGAGATAATAGAGCTGCAACCCCCATTTTTATTTTCAATTAAATGAGGTGTAACCGACATTTTAAAGGTGTAACCTCCATTTTAATTTTCAATTGAATGAAGTGTAACACCTATTTTAAACAACTTATTAATGGGATGTAATTTCCACTTTAATTGGTGTTTATGCATGAATTTTTTGTCAACAGAACCTTCTCTAAAGTTTCCAAAATTTCTCTGACTTTTTAAGGATATTTTGGTATACTTTGGATTTTTTTGTGGTTTGAAAAAACTTATCTTTCATTCAGAGGTAATTGTTAACTTGATAAATGTACTAGCCTTGATCATTAGAGATAACTGTTAACTTGATGATTATGTGACTCATTTTTATATTGGTAAGAGGTATTTTTAACTTGACAATATAGAGTCAGTATTTAAACGTCCAAGTATGCAATGAATGAATAGTTTTCTTGTGCATGATATAAGTAATTGTTAACTTTTCTGGACATAGTTGGTTTTAGCTGTTTAGTCACTTGTAGTATAATAGTTTTTGAATTTTCAAAGGTAATTTTATTTTAGCAAATTTTGGAGGAATGAGATGTGATTTTATCAAAGGTAATTTTTTAACTTGGCAAATTTTGGATGAATAAATTTGATTTTGTCAGAGATAATTTTTAACTTGATAAATTTTGAAGGATTGAATTATGATTTTGTTAGAGGTAATTTTTAATTTGATAAATTTTGGAGGAATGAATTTTACTTTTTATTGTCATTCATTCAGAAGTGACTGTTACCTTGATGAATGCACTTGGTGTTGATAATTAGAGGTAACTATTAACTTGATACATCATTGACTCTTTTATATATTGTTTAGAAATAATCATTAACTTGACAATACAGAGTCGGTATTCATACGCTCATGTAGATTTGCAACGAATGAATAAATTTCTTGAACATGATAGAAATAATCATTAGCTTTCCTAAACAAGTTGTAGTTTTAGTTGTTCAGTGATTTGTAGTACAACAGCCTTTTGAATTGCCAAAGAAAATTTTTAACTTAGCTAAGTTTGCAGGAATGAATTTGATTTTGTTAGAGATAATTTTTAACTTGACAAATTTTTGGTGGAAATGGATTTAAATTTGTCAGAAGTAATTTTTAACTTGACAAATTTTGGTGCAAATGGAATTTAGATTTTGTCAAATATAATTTTTAACTTGACAAATTTTGGTGGAAATGAATTTTAGATTTTGTCAGAGATAAGTTTTAACTTGACAAATTTTGGTAGAAATGAATTTTGGATCTTGTCAGAGGTAATTTTTAAGTTGACAAATTTTGGTAGAAAATAGAATTTGACTTTGTTAGAGGTAATTTTTAAGTTGACAAATTTTGGTGGAATGAAATTGATTTTGTCAGAGGTAATCATTAACTTGACAAATTTTGGTGGAGATGAATTTTGATTTGTCAAAGATAATCATTAACTTGACAAATTTTGCTGGAAATAGAATTTAAATTTATTAAAGAAAATCATTAACTTGACAAATTTGGTGAAAATAGAATTTGGATTTATTAGAGATAATTTTTAACCTGACAAATTTTGGTGAAAATAGAATTTAGTTTTGTCAGAGATAATCATTAACTTGACAAATTTGGTAGAAATAGAAATTGAATTTGTCAGAGGTAATTTTTAACTTAACAAATTTAGGAGAAAAAAAATTTATATTTGTCAGAGATAATTTTTAATTTGACAAATTTTGGTGGAAATAGAATTTGAATTTGTCAGAGATAATTTTTAACTTGACAAGTTTTGGTGGAAAATTGAATTTGGATTTGCTAGAGATAATTTTTAACTTCACAAATTTGGAGAAAATAGATTTTGTTTTTGTCTTCTGATGTCAGAAGTATGATTTAAACGTGACAATTTTTTTGAGGTCACTGGATCTGTTGGGAGGCAAGTGACTAGAGAAGTTTTGCTGTCAGAGATGAAATCTTAATATGACAGGAGATCGATCTCATTAGGATTTATAGTAGACCCCCAGCTGTTAACAGATTTGGTTAGTTTTTACCAATCACCGTTTGCGTTGGGCAAGTCATGCTATTTCTCTTAGTATTATGAGGTTGGCGAGAATTTCGTTTGGACTTACATGCCAAACTTTTTCTCTTCTCTTAACCTTAGCAACTTAAGACAGTTCATGCTTTTACCACCAGGACAATGGATTGGTGAGAAACTTGTTCTATTTATGTTGCTTTAGTGGCATTGGGCAGTTCATGCTTTTATCCATTGCATGATTGGTTAGAAAGGACTTCGTTTGGGCTTACATACCAAACCTTTCCTCTATCCTTAGTCATAGAGACGTAGGATTTATTTTCATTTACTACCCCCAGTTGGAGTGAGGAGCTAACATATCTTTATTTACTGTACTCCGCTAGAAAAATTGATGAAATAACAGGCATTAACATATTGACTGCACTGTCGTAGAATTGAATCTTCTGAAAGAACTTTGTCTTATAAAGTGTCGGTGCAGCTGGTCAAAAATAGACTTCTCTCTTGTAAGTGAACTCCATTTGGTTAGTGGCAAGTCTTCATCTTCTTCGTTTTGGTCTGTGGAGACCATATTGATAAAGACTTCTTGAAAAATGGCTTCAACACTTAATATAACGATTCAGATGAGTGACAATATCGGAGTTCTTCAGAATTTATTTTTGAAAAGATTTTAGGAGTGGTAAAATATCTCAACCCCCTGCCAGTTTTATTATAATAATCTGATATCTTTCCTTTAGGAATAAATGGTGAAGAATAGTTCTTCTTCATTTTCCAAAATTTAACCCCTGCTTTCGGCTAGATTATATCTCATCTTTTTCATTATTTTATGGAAAGAACTTGGAATTCATGTTCTTCCTTCTTCTTCATTCTCAAACCGTTGTGCAATTTCTTCCGTTTTTTTGGCTTGTGATGATAGTTTTTTTTCAAAGTAGAAGACTTTACAATCTCCATCCTAACAAGAACTTTAGTAGAGAAGTTATACCTGCAGGTCTGCACTAAAGTCTTTTCTGGCATCTCATGTGGACATATTAAAGATTCATTTCTGAATCTTTTTATGAAGTCTTGAGCCAACTCCCCATCTTTTGCTTTGGGGCAAGGAGTGTTGGCATCGAGATCTCGATATCATCTTCATAGAACCTAGTTAAGAAAGCCTTTTCCATATTGTTCCACGAGTTGACGATTTCCGGCTCTAATCTTTGGAACCACTCAAATACTAGACTCGTGAAGGTACTAACAAAAACTCATGTAATGATTGGTTCATTTATGGTCAAATGCCCTGTATGAGATTGGAAATAGTAAAGGTGCTGATTCGGTAACCTTTTACCATCAAAGGACTATAGCTTCTGAGGTTTGTAATTTACTCGAAATGGTATATTCTTCCACTCCATCGGGTACAGTCTTACGACCCCAATCTATTGCAAGTTGCTCTTATAAACCAGAGCATTGAGTTGATTGTGGAAGCTTTCCATCAAGGCAGTATGCATCTTACCTTCATGTTCTGAATTCTCGGATTGATGGTGCGAGTGTTCAGAACGATTATCTTCTTCTTCATGTTCCTCGCCATTAGTGCTTCCAGGAGGATTACGAGATTCATTCTCTTTTCTCTTCCCTTTGTCTTTCTTAGGGATAAGAAAACTTTTGGAAGAAGATTCTCCCTTGTTCGTTGTTTGCTCTTTGATCAAGAATTGGAGCATTTCCCTGATCTCGTTTATAGACACCTATTGTTTCTTTATGATCTTTTCATGCTCATCTATTCTCTTCATGAACTCTTCAGGATTTCTCTGTGTCATATGCGTAGAGGCAGAATCTTCAAGGAACGAATCAGAATTTTGAGATTTCGCAACATTAGAGTTTATTAATTCTTCTTCATCGGAGGAGATTCCAACCATCTTCCGATAACCTAAAGGTATTGTGACCCCTTTCTAAAGTTGGGTATTTCAAATGATACCCCAAATATTGCTGAACACACTCTTTAGACCAGAAGAGTGATGAGTACGATCGAGGAACACTTCTCGTCTTCTTTTTCTTCTTTCCTCCTAAAAATATCATGTTGGATGATACTTCAGGATACTCCGGTTTGGAGAATTTTTGTTGGATGTTGCATCGTCTTCTCTTTGAATGCTGGACTAGAGAAGGTACAAGTCTGTTGAACACAAACAGCTTTGTAGGAGTTGAAACATGATGGCAATGAGATCGCACTGCGTTGATTAACTGCTCACAATGACAGTGAAGTACTTGGAATTTTTCTATTTTCTTATTGAGAAATTCCTTAAGGTCCCTTGTATTGGAACTCAAGGGATTGTTAGCAGAGAAAACATCCCCTTTAAATAATATTTTCGTAATAGGAATTTCTACCCCCTTGAAAATATTCGGAGCAAACTTAACTTTAACCATTGTACCTGGAGAATGAGTTTCTGATGAACCTGGTATGACTAGGACTGAAAGTCCATGAGATGGTAAATTTTCTTCAGGAACACAACCCTGAGGGCTGTGTTTGGCTTCTGTTAAGACGCGGATTTGAGATCCGCGTTTAGCTTCAAGAATGCGGGTCTGTAGCCCGCGTTTGGCTTCTAAAATGTCACCCTAAGACTCGCATTCTGCTTCTATAACATGACCTTGAGGTCTACATTTGGCTTGGGAATCACGGATATAAACTTTGTATTTATAGTCAAATATGAACTTGGTGGGTGAGCAGCATTTCTTTTAAGAAACGCAAATGAAACCCATCCGTGCCTTTGTCTAGCTTCTTGTTGGGGACCACGATTTTGCTCTTTGGTCACTATATGCGACTTGGAATTTCATGTGGTTGTTCGACAATAGTTGATTTTTCTTGCATGGCTCTACGGAAGGCGTGAGCCTTGCGGCTTCTCATGTTCCTCCTCATGGTGCGGGTAAGAGAAATCTTGTCTTCAGTATCATCTCCTTGGAGATCAGAGAATGGTCATTTTCCTTTATTGTCGTTTAGATCCTAATCCATCCTCTTGGAATCAATGCAGGTCCTGAGTGGGGCAAACCCAAAGCCTTGTGCTTTAGGACGAGAAATTTCTCCTTTGAGACCAAACTGGTCTAAAGAGTCTTTCGGCAGGACTAAAATTTTTAGAGGCTCATTAGAGGCTAAGTTGGTTGAGACCTTGTGGCATTTTCGTAAGGATCTTGGGCTTAGATGAAAGGAACTCATTATACTTCTCTTGGTCAAACTCGATAATGAGTGACTTGACCACGGTACCAACTGGGACTTTGTTGGATTGTCGAGTTCGACCACGGTACCAACTGGGACTTTGTTGGATTGGGCTACGACGATATCATCGAAGATGATCAGGGTCTCCAGTGGAGTTTCTAATCTTCTGTTTGCCATGAAATTGAAATTTAATTGAACTTTTTTTTATTGAAAATCTCAATAAAAGATTACAATTTGTAACGGTTGCTCGTTTACAGAAGATGAGGAATCCTTAGTTTCCTCTTTGTTTAATGCTATGTTCTATTATAGCCATGAAGGACGATCCTACTCTCCGTTGACACTCCAAACACGATCTCTTCAATTGGCAGCTTTTACAAAAGCTTTTGGACGTAAAGAGTTTTGAATTCTTAGTAGAGTTGCTCAAATGGAGATAATCCCACCAATCGACCAATTCGCCCCTTTCTTAGCCTAATCTTTAGTTATTTATAGAGGTCTAGAGACTTTTGAATTGGTGTAACTGTCCAATTAATAACTTCCTTGATTTGAGGATTAATTTTCTGTCTTTAATCCACTGGATTTATATTAAATCTCCAGAATTTGTAACTGACGTCATTAATCCTCTAGATTTATAATTGAAACGTGGATCTTAGCCTTTAGATCCCTGTTTTAGTTCCTTGCAGCTTGCGTGACATGCTCAAACCTGTGTTTGAGTTTCAATGAAGGTGATTTTCGTCTCTTGAGATTTTAGAATGAAAATGTGACTTTTTGGGGCCCGCATTTTGGCTATGCTTAGCTCCAAATATGAACTTAGAACGTGATCTCTCTATAATTGATTATCTGCATTTTAGCTCTTAGCAATATTCTTGCTTGATTAGGCCTGCGTTCGGATACAAATGAGGATAGTTTTTATACTTTGAGACTTTGGAGTGAAAATACGACTCTATGGGGTTCGCGTTTTAATTATATTTAGCTTTAATCATGCTCACAAAAGATAGTTTAAAACGTGGATCTCTCTTTAATTGATGATCCACGTATTAGCTTCTCAGTTAGACCCACATTTGTATTGAAACGGAGTTAGTTTTAATCTTACAAAATTTAGGATCAAAACGTGACCTTGCATTTGAAACTTTTGAAATGCGAGTTATATCTGTATTTTAGTTAAAACGTGACGTTAAGTGCCCGCGCTGATTTCCGTGGATAAGGATCCATATTTTTTATTCCTTAAGCCATTTTCAAGGTTTTTGAGGTTTGCTTTTTTTTGTTTTTAGAGAAATCGTCTCTTGATATTGTAGAAACAAAACATACCCCTATGAGGATCACGTTTTAGCCTTTATTTGGCTTAACACGTGGATCTCTCTCTGGTCGATGATCCACACGTTAGTCATTTTTGGCTTGGAAATAGATCTCTATTTAGTTGATGATCCATATGTTAGCCATTTTAGACTTGAAATGTGAATCTCTCTTTAGTTGATGATCTATATGTTAGCCATTTTAGGCTAAGATTCTCCAATGTAGTGGTAGGAGATGATCATATTTTTCATTGATGATTTTAACACCTAAAATTAGAGTTGAGACCTTCTCTTGGATCTGAAGTAGCCTTACATGGTTTTGGAAATGAAAAAGTTAAATTCTTTAAGAGATAGAAATATCTAGATTAAGAAAGAGTTGGAACTTTTAAGAGACAAAAATCTCTAGATTAGGAAAAAGTTGGAACTTTTTAAGAGATAGAAATCTATGGATTAAGAAAGAGTAGAATTCTATATAAGATGATAATCTTCATTCTTCTAGTACTAGAGATAGATCCTCCTATAGAGGTGTGTGGATCATCTCATGAGGGTTCTGTCTTCTATAGCCTTTCTGCTTTTATAAGAGTTTTGAAAATTTAAATCCTCGTTAATCTGGAGATAATCGAGGTTTAATCCTCATTTTTATTTTCAAATAAATGAAGTGTAACCCTCATTGCAAAGGTGTAACCCTATTTTAATTTTCAATTGAATGAAGTGTAACCCCCATTTTAAACTACTTATTAATGAGATGTAACTCCCACTTTAATTGGTATTCATACATGATTTTTTTTGTCAACACACACGCGCACGTAGATATATAGAAGCCAAAAAATTATTTATTTGTATGTATTGAAAGATAGGATTTGAGTTCTTTGTTAAAATGATAAATGTATTTAACATGAAGTTTGATTTGAAAAATAAATAATGTAAATGATTTTTGAATTTGTAGATTAGTAAGATTAATTGCAAAAATACCAAAAAAAAAAGTTTTTTTTCTTTTATATTTAATTTTTTTAATTTTATTGAATTTCGGTTGTCCTTATTTTTTTTTATTTATTCCTTAATCTATCTTTTCATGGTATTTGTGGGTAACATCGCTAGAAATTCTCACAAGACACAACTCGTCCACTAGAGTACCTAGGAGTTTAATGATTTATTGCACATATTAAGTACAACAACAATTCCTGTGAAAATGAGTTAGGATTTTCTTTTCTTTTTAGCTCTAGGTTTTGCTCGAGAACTAACAAAAGATAGATGTGGGGATGTGATGAGTGTCATATACTGCATATTTATACCTCTCATCTTCTCTATTTTTTATATAAATAATGTTATTCGGGTATATTTAGTATGCTTTTAGGTAAAGCCTATTGGCATAAGGATTTGGTATGAAATCAATAGAAGACCGGGAAAACAAGCTCAGAAATAACATAAGAGAAGAAAACTATAGAAGTATAGAGTTAGAAGCCATCAAAGTGAAAACTAGTCATGCAAAGAGAAGTGAAGAGCTAGATAATCTAGTGCTACAAAACTTAGGACCAACTTCAATAATTTTGCCGCTATTTAGCGGCAAAGTGGGCATTATTTGGCTCTGAATTTTTTGTTGACTCAGATGTGGAGTAAAACTCCTTTGAAAAAAATTGACTACCACTATTTGTCAGTCAATGTCGTAATTTGGCAGCAAAAAGGAAGAGTCTGTATTTGAAAATTTTATGAGGGATTTGTTGTAATTTAATGGTTTTAATGTGATGATTGGATTAGTGTTTTGAGATTTCGATGTCTATATATTGGTCGTATCCTTATAAATTAGGCATTCCTATATTTTTTATGAGATAAATAAAATTAGTGATAAAATCTCAGGAGCGACGATCGCCATAGCAGAGTTCTAAAGGTGATTTCTAATTGCTCATCGTTGTTCTTCACACGTAAAATAATTTATTTGTTTTCATTAATATTTATTTACTTTCTAGTGAGGGTTTTATAGGTTTAGTAATAAAAATTAGACTTTTAATAGTTCTCATATATAAAATAATTATCTTGATTAATTAAAATATGAGTAACTAATTTTGTTTAGTTATTTAGTTATATGAGGTAAATGAAGCTAGGGATCAACTGTAGTATAATTTTTATTTATCTTCTTACTAAAATAATTAAGATGACATGAATTTTTCTATGATAATATTTAAAGAAAATAGTTCGTAGATCTAATACTTTGATAGATTATTTTTAAGTTTGCTTTTGATTGTTTTGCTTAGTTAGGGTTTGAAATTATTTCTTTGGATTTTATTTGTAAAAATCTCTATTAATATAGTTTGCTTTTATAAAAAGTCACAAATATACTTGCAGATACTTGATAATTCATACTTAGGGTGATTTGAATAAAAGTTAAATTAAAAGATTTTCTTTTGATATAATCATAATTATTTATGTTAAAAAATAAGAGTAAGATAATAAAAGAGTGCTCGGTTGTGAACTAGTGAATTCGAAGTTCTAGGCGAACTCTAGAATAATTAAAAAAACTCATCTAGATTATATTAACTAACTCGCTAGGATAATATAAAAAGTGAGATTGCAAAACATTTTAGATCGCTATGCGAACGACCTGTTTATACTACAATAACACTGGTGCGTGCAGATTTATCACATCAGGCAACAAAGTATATCTAAGGATATTTGGCTTTCCTTGATATGGTGTCAAAAGAAGTTGACTAGTTTTGTGGTAGGATGAATGTCCATTAGCAAACAAAACGCAAAGAAAGAGTTTATAAGTCCTACAGCGTTTGAAGTCAATTGACTTAACACAACGCCTAAATCTGTAGGGTATGCACCATAAAGGTACATAGGGGGGTCTAAGTCCTAATTTAAGGCGTGGATATAAATGTTGAAGAGCCCATCCAGAGCAGAGCACTGTGATAGCCTAGTCCTTTCCAGGACTTCAGATGATGGTACCTTTTGAAATTAGATTCATTTCCTAAAGAGCTCTACCTCAATGTTGTACATTTTGGCTTTGTTTGACTTTATGAACTCTTAAAGCTCATTGGCTATTGAATTTGCCTTACTATCCATCATCCTATTTGTCATGATATTGGTAGTTATCCTAAATTGATCTTTTCTCCTCCCTTCTAGCAAAGGGTCACTAAACTACTAGAGGATAATGAAGATGCATATATACATGAATACAGAAGTAAAGAGAAAGGAAACAAAGTATAATCTAAAAGACTGTAAGCTTGAAGCTGAAAAAATGCAGCACGCAAAAATCCTGAGTTCTCTTCGGTGACATAGTAAGGTTGGGGAAAGCTTCCCACTAAAGTTCAATGAAATTTTATCCATGAAACAGGCACGACCTCCAAGCTGACAACGTAACTAGCTTGCAATTGATAAGTGCCATGTCGCTGATAACTTAGTACCCCAGTTGTCTCTCAAAAACTAACTTTTTAAAAATTCAAAAATTGACGGTCAGTTTTCCTTCCATTTGTAAAAAGCCGGACTAAAACATGATGTAATGACCTGTAGAACATATTTCTATAATATAATATTATTTTACTATCTTGATAATATAATTTTTTTTAAATAACTTAGTTCTTAAAAAGAGTAAATGAAAATATGAATTATATTAAACTGATCTTTTATTTAAAATCAAAAACACTTTAATTTTTAGAACTTATCCTTTTTATAAAATACCTAAGTTTATTTTTGTAATCCAAAACTTAAATAATAAATTGTAGTAATGAAAAAAAATTGACCTCACATTGACCTGAATCCCACACGCCACAAAAACATAGCACAGTGATGCTAGGCCCAGCCTCACTGTGCGCGAGGCTGGCAGCCAACCTGCTGTGCATAATAAATTCGGGCCCCAGTCTCGCATTCCAAATGGGCTATTTTGTATATTTCACAGATTCTAATTAAATTTTAATTAGTTTTTGGTGTAGAATCAGGACTAGATACAACGAATCTATAGCAAATCTTATCAAAAGGAAATTCAAATATTTGATTAAAATTACAAGAATATTCTATCTCTATCTACATAGAAACTTCTTCAACCAATTGCGGCCTATAAATACCCATACAAAGGGACTCAAAAAAGGGCCTTTGGTAAAATCTCTCTCGCGCAAGAGCCTAAATCTTCTTCTTGGTCAGTAGCAACAAAGAAGAGCTAGCCCTAGAATCTCTATCGCCTCTAATCGTCAATGCTGGATCGTCAATGAGAAATAGATCATGCCTTATAACTACCTCAATCTCATGAATTCTGTAAAAAGAGAGAGATGAACTATAAGTCCTCTAGTTTGTTTTCTCTTTATTTCTTTTCATTGTAAATCGATTGTAATCGATCCAAGAGAAATTCTGTAATAATTTCGATGGCAATAAAAAGTATCTCTGATTTTTTTCGAAAATAGACTGGAGACTAAAGTGAGAGAAATATCCTACAATGAAAAGAAAACGGTAGTCCAATCCGACGTCAATAAAATTGGGGAAACGGTTGAAATGTTGATTATCGAAGTTGACTAACAGAAATATAAGGATTACATATCCTTGGATTCGTTGAGTCCATGCAAGAAGAGATCCGCGCAGCAAGAACACCAAAAAGTTATGAACTCAAAATGTTCAAAATCACCTGGATAAAAAGATGACTTGATAGTTTTGGATGATAAGGAGGCGTTGATCCATCAACAGCCACTTGAATTTTTGAACTTTGGTTCATTAAAACAAACAGTGTCCCTTCCAATATTTAGGAAACTTATCACGTTCAACGCCAAAGAAGAACCCATTGCTGCACAAAGACGGACCCGAATCCGCAACCAGAATCTAAGGGCACGCCGTCGGGCACTTAGAGCCCGTTTTCAATGCCAGGCTAAAATTCAGCCAAGCATAGACAAAGATGAACGCTAGGCTCAAACTCAGCCTAGCATAAATCAAGATGGATGCCAGGCTCAAATCCAGCCTAGCATGGACAAAGGTGGACGCCAAACTAAAATTCAACCTGGCATAAACAAAGATGGATGTCAGGCTAAGTCCCAACCTATTACAAACAAAGTTGAACACTAAGCGGATTTACAGCCTAACATAAACAAAATTAGATGCCAGCCTAGCATAAGTAAAATTAAGAATCAAACTAAGTCTAAGTCAGTGTCTGAGGCTAGATCAGTATGCCAGTCTCATCCAGTACGCCAGGCTCATCTAATGCACGAGGCTAAGCCAGTGCGCGAGGCTTGTCCAGTGCGCGAGGCTCGTCTAGTGCGCGAGGCTAAAATTAAGCCACAGTCTCATGTAAGAATAGAAGAATGCAAGGCTACGAAGCAGTTTCATGAGAAATATACTGGAACTAAAACTGGACATGAGACCGACCTTGGACATGACAGATATGAGTCTCGAGACTTCTCAGAGCTACCTGTCTAGACAAATAGACCTCGCGTAAGAAGTGGGCTCCGTCCGCAAAAGATGGTTATATAAGCATTCCAGGAAGAAACTCTAGATTTATGGAGATATCTCACAAACAAAAGAAGGGCAGCACGACCCCATCAATCATGTTGTTGCAAAGAATTACTCGCAGCAGTTTTTACTCACTATCACTATCAAGCCCCAAAACCATCTGTATTTAACCGGCTGTCAGCATCGAAATCCAATATCCTGAAAAGAAGGCGACTTCAAAGATAGAGCTTTGACTCAGATGAAGACCTGCCAGTTTTCACATCAAATATGGTGAATAAAGACAAGAACCTAGTCATCGAAGGGTATGTCTCTGATACGTAAATAGAGAAAACCTATCATCACACATGCCTCAGGCAAGGTGTAACAGCTCCCTATAAATTTAAAAGATTGGCAGGGGTTCATATGAAGAATATGAAGAGTTTAGCAATTATTTGGTCATAGCAACGCCGCGATCGCACGCTTCCTCTCGGTTCGGGAGAAGGACGGTTCATATGGCCGAATGGTAGCCAAGATAAATCAAAGGATTGAAGCGCAATAACGGTTTATCCAAGAGCAGTAAAGGAGCATCAAGGAGCTCAAAGCGCTGCTCGTGAAGGTCATAGAAAGTACTCAAAAGAACACAGAAGACTGAATATAAGGTTCTTCTTATTCTAATAAGGCAAGAAGGATGAACATGAATCCAACCTAGACGCTGAGGAAGAAGGTAGGGAGGAGGAATATATCATTGATCTCCACGCCAAAAAAATAAAGAAGCTTCAAAATCAAATAGAAGTATTAACCAAAAAAGAATGTAGGAGACGGGAATTATGAGACCTACCCAATAGAGTGGGAGTCCGCACCATTTTAGGCAAAATATAAACCTTTGAAGCTAAAATTATATGATGGAAAATGATCTTTGAACCAGCATATATACTATTCTCTCTCAGACCGGCTATCTAATAGGTAATAACCCAGTAATGACAAATATCTTTGCGATTACGCTGCGAGGGTCTGCCTTCACTTAGTTTATACAGTTGCCCTCAGGAACCATCTATACATGGTCTGATGTGGAAAGAGAGTTCCTAAATCGCTTCTTTGAAGATGATACCGAAGTGTCCATTCATACTCTTCTAGTGAATAAGCAAAAGGAAGAGGAAATTGTTAAGAGTTTCATTGAGCGCTTCTGCAAAATATCAGTACGATGCCCACACGGCATGTCTCAGGAGACATTGGTGGAGACATGTAAGTATAATCTACAAACTAAATTAATGGTTAAAATGGGAGCTGTGGAATCGAAAAGTCAAGTAAGGTGAATTAGCAGAAGATATTATCCGTTGTTTAGAAAAACAATGCTCCATGAAGAATACCTCCACCAGTACACAGTATCTACAGTTTTCGCAACATATGGGAAAGAATGCCATGGCAGTAGATACAACATCAAATTGCAAGCCCCATAATCAAAATGATAGAAGTTTTCCCAAGCAATGCAATGAGCGGGCATACTCCTTTAAGGACGAGCAGACAGTTCATCAACTCAATAAGAAAGGAATGCTCAAGCTTCCAAAGAACTAAAGGCCGGGGGAGGCAGAAGAGACTGATGATCCTAGATACTTTCTCTATCATCGAAATATTGGACACCCTACTAATGAATGTTATATACTTAAAGACAAAGTCCAATTGAGGTCTGAACAGATGTTGATAGAGGCCAATGTGATCCAGTTGAGGTCTGAACAGAAAAAGGTCTCGGCTAATATGACAACTATCACAATGGGATCAATCAACTTTCTAGCGGGGCATCCCCATATTTGCGGGAAAGATAGTGTTAATCAATCACGATCAGTACAATCTAAAGCAAAAGGGTCTCTCCTTAGTTTCCACCAAGAAAAGAGAGATTATGTCTGTGCATCTAGTTTTGTGCAAAGATGAATAGTGGGCATCCACAAAAGGTCAAAAAGAAAAAAAGGGTACTAAAAGTAAGTCGCGGACTTGCGATACAGTCTCTACTGTCACAAAAGAAGATTAAGCAGAGACTGTGATATTAACAAATTCGGAAGAAGCCTATGACAGCAGTAGTAGGGTGGACTTCGAGCCCAAACCGGAAGGAGATGATGACTTCAAGTATGAGATAAAACTACTTATAATTAACCTCAACAATTTGGATGTAACTGACACCATTGATAAGGCATGTGAGTGGAGCCTTAGATTTCACTTATGTGCCTATTGTTGCTTTTGACTCCGTATTTTTTTGCACTAGCATAGAGGTGATAGGTTATTTGGATCAGGAATCATAGCAACATTTTACTTGCCAAGCTAGCCATCTCTCATGGTATAGTCCAAAATATATGAAGCAAAATTGTCAAAGAACATGGGAGGAGCTTAAAAGCAAACTCAGAATCACTGCAGGTGGGAAAAAACACTCAAAGTCCACGATGAATGCAGGGCTGAGCTAAATGCGAGGCTAAAATCCCATGTACAACGCGAGGCCAAGCTAGCTTAAAGCCAGTTAGAAACGAGGCTAAACCTGCAAGTGAAGTGCAAGATTTATTTAGTGCGTGAGGCTAAACAGCGCATGAGTCTACCTCAATGCGCGAAGATAAGCCAGCGCACAAGTCTAAAACCACATATAACACGAGCTTAAATCATAATCCAAATGCGAGACTAAACTCGCTAAAATCATCTAGTGCATGAAGCTAACTTGAGACTAAACCAGCGTAAAGTCATCCAAACATAAGGCTAACTCGAAACTAAACCAGTGTGTATGGATAATCCTAGTGCACGGAACTAAGCCAAAGCACGAAACTCATACAAAAGTAATCAGAATGTGAGGCTAAGCTCTAGCCTTGCACAGAAAAACCAAAATGCAAAGCTAAGTTTTAGCCTAGTGTAGAAGTGCTAGAATGTGTGGCCAAATCTCAGTCTTTTATAGAAGAACTAGAGCATAAAGCCAAGTTTCAGCCTCGCGCAAAAGAACTAAAATGCGAATCTAACTTAATGTGTGAGGCTAAGTCAGCACATTAATCTAACTCAGTGCGCGAGACTAAGCCAGCACACGAGTCTAAACTTGCGTATAATGCAAAATTATACTAGCCTAGTCGCGAGACTATGCCAAGTTGAAATGCGAGGCTAAGCTCCCAGTTATAAGGCTAAACTTGCACTCTGAACATGAAGCAAACATCACGCAACACCATCATAGGCATATTTCGTAATTTTCTGGTATATTTCAATGGGGCCAATTCTACAAAAAAATCAGAATCTGCATCAATTTTATAAAACCAGAGACCAGATAACCCATAGGAGGTGGGTCATATTACAACCCCTACTACTCATAATGAGAAGGAATACAACTCCTACTTCTTACATGGGTGGTGATACATTATAACCCCTATTTCCTCAAGATAGTTTGCTAAGGTTTAATATGATTTTCAAGGAACAAGTTTGGCAATTATTCTTTGATTGTGCAAGATGAAGAGCTACGGTAGGAGTGGGGGTAGTACTGATATCTCCCCACAAATATGTGATCCTCCAGAGACACTCACTTACTAAGCCATACACAAACAACGTGACAGAGTACAATACGCTTATAATCAACTTCCAAATAGCTCAGAAGTTGGGAGGTGAAACACCACAAGCCGTATGGCAATTCGAAACCTATCGTCAACCAGATGACTGGAGAGCACGAGGCTAACATGAAGTCTTTGTGCTCTATCATCAATTGGCAATCAAAATGGCCAATACAGAAAATTTTTCATCGACCATGTGCAACGACACAAGAATATATATGAAAGTGCCCTCGTGCCACTTGTTGCAACTTTGGCACTGCCACCTGAGTCAAGTAAATGTGTCACCATCGGGAGCTGCAACCTTCATTGCCCTAAAACAATATTCGAAGAAGACAAGGTGCACCAAGTTGAATTGAGTCTTGAGTCCCGGGATTTGTGCTTTTCATTCATTACGCGCCATATGATATACTTCTGAAAGATCCAAATGAAAACAGTCTCAGTAAGGAAGAAGGCAACTAAACTCTACTGTGGTACAGTTGTACAAACTCTATACCGCAAATCACAAGATGGTACCTCAAAAAGGAAAAGCTCTAGAAGAACTTGAAGAAACCCACAACGGGACTTGCAGGGACTACTAGCCAAGCCTTGAAACTTTGGATCTGTATAAGAAGACTCAACTATTTCTGCTAAAAATAATCACAGAGGTTGACCAATCACTTTACCCTCATTTAAAGGACATCAATTTATACGGGCAACAACTGATGAATATCGGTAAAGGCTTCAAGAATTAGAAGCATTGATGAAGAAGCGCTTGAAAGCACAACAGTAAATCAAATTTTATCAAGCGCACATGCCAAGGGCATTCAAAATGAAGGTCAAACAGAGGACCTTTAAATAAGGCAATCTAGTTAAAAGATTGATGATTTTGGGAAGGACCCTTTATAATAGAAACTGTCTACTCAAACGGAGCCTACCGTCTGATCAATTAAGATGGTGATAGAATGATGATTCATTTCAATGGTAAGTTCTTGAAGAAGTACTATTATTGTCACCTTCGGAAAAAAAGAAAGGGAAGACTAAGAAGTGTACTGTCCAATGCCATCAAAAGCAACAGGAAGAGAAATCAAAAATTTCTTGCCAACCCTATCATATTAGGAGTATGAGTATGAAACTAACTGCCCAATGCTATCAAAAGCAACGAGAAGAGAAATAAAAAATTTCTCTCCAGTCCTATCATACTGGGGGTAACAGTATGAAACGAATCGCCCAACAACAAAAAGGCAAAGGGAAGGCATTTAAGCCCAAACAAAATCCTTAATAACTCATCATACTGAGAGAAATAACATGGCTAGCCCAAGGTAAATAGTGCTTGGTAAAGGCATATCAAGTCCATTCATAGCTGGGGGTTTGTTAAATATCCCACGACAAATTTATCACAATATTGCTCTATAAGGATATATAATTCCCAATGCTTCAAAAGCAAAGGGAAGAGTAATTCGAATTCTCGAACCCATCATGCTGAGGTAAAAAAGCATGAATAAACTGATGCTTCAAAAGCAAAGAGAAGAGAAAATCGAATCCACGACAACCTATCATGCTGAGGTAAAAAGTATGAACAATCCATGCCGCAAAGGCAAAGGAGAGAGAAAATTTAAATTCTCGACAACTCCTCATGCTAAGGTAAAAGCATGAACCGCTCAATGCCAATATGGCAAAGGGAAGGGGAAATCAAAATCCTTATCAACCTATTATGATAAGGAATAATGTACGAACAATGCAACGCCTTTGAGGCAAGAGGCAAGAGGAGGCTAAAATTCTCGACCAATCCTATCATACTAGGGGTAGAAATAACCCAATGCCGAAAAGAAAAAGGGAAGAGAGAATGTTTGGCATTTAAGCCTAAACCAAACCCTTACCAGCTCACTATACTGAGAGGAATAGCATAGCTAGCCCAAGCAAATGGTGATTGGTAAAGGTATATTAAATCTGTTGATAGTTAGGGATTTGCTAAAAATCTCGTGAATCTGTCATATTAAGATCTTATTTCTGACAGCGAGATTCGAACCATCTCACCCATACCACTTCAATACAATCAAACATGTCATGTTAAGCCCCTACCTCTGATAGCGAGATTCAAACCATCTCACCCTAATACAACCGAACCTGTCATGTTAAATTCTTATCTCTGACAGTGAGATTCGAACTATCTCATCCATATCACTTCAAAATGATTAAACCTGCCATGTTACGATCATACATCTGACAGTGAGATTTGAACCATCGCACACACTACAACAAACAATTTCCTTCGTGACCTTAACCCTATCATCTCGGTATGTTTAATAGTACACCTCCACCGAAACCTCATGCATATGTTTAACAGTATACCTCTGACCATGGTTCTTCGACCCTAATCTGGTCATCTTGGTAAGTTTAACGTACACCTCTGCCAAAACCCCATCGGTATGTTTAACAGTACACCGCTACCAATGATTCTATGACCCTAACCCGATCATCCCTTCATAGGCATATTAGTCATATCTCTGTCTACGATTCTATGATCTTATCATGATCATCCCTTCATATGCACGCCAGCCATATCTCTGTCTATAACTCTATGATACTAACCTGATTACTGATTCTGTCTATCATCCAAGTAAATTACCCCGTAGGCACGTCAGTCATACCTTTATTTATGATTTCATGATCCTAACTCGATCATCCGTTTATAGGCACGTCAGTTATACCTCTGTCTCTGACTCTGTGATTCTGACCCGATCACCGATTTTATCTGTCATCCAGACGAATCACCCCGTAGGCACGTCAGTCATACCTCTGTCTACGATTACATAATCCTAACCTGATCATCCCTTCATACGCACGTCAGCCATACCTCTATCTATGACTCTATGATTCTGATCTGATCACCGATTCTGTCAGTCATACAGGTGAATCACCCCGTAAACACGTCAGTTATACCTCTATCTACGGTTTCATAATCCCAGCCGAATCATCCCTTCATAGGCACGTTAGTCATACATCTCTCTCTGACTTTGTGATCCTGATCCAATCACCAATTCTATCTATCATTCAGGCGAATCACCCCATAGACACATCAGTCATACCTCTATCTACGGTTCTATGATCCCAACTCGATCAACCTTTCACAGGCACGTCAGTATACCTCTGTCTATGATTCTGTGATCCTGACCCGATCACTGATTCTGTCTATCATTCAGGCAAATCACCCTGTAGACACATTAGCCATACATCTGTCTATCGCTCTATAATCCCAAACCGATCATTTCTTCATAGGCACGTTAGTCATACCTCTATCTAGGACTCTATGATCCTGACCTGATCACCGATTCTGTCTATCATTCAGGCAAATTACCCTGTAAAAACGTCAGTCATACATCTATCTACGGTTCTATGATCTCAACCCGATCATCTCTTCATAGGCATGTCAGCTATATCTCTGTCTATGACTCTGTGACCCTGACCAATCACCGATTCTGTCTGTCATCCAGGCAAATCACCCCATAACACGTCAGCTATACCTCTTTCTATGGTTCTATGATCCCAACCAGATTATCTCTTCATAGGCATGTCAGCCATATCTCTATCTATAACTCCGTGATTCTGACCCGATCACCGATTCTATCAGTCATCCAAGTAAATTACCCTGTAGGCACGTCAGCCATACCTCTATCTATGGTTTCATGATACTAACTCGATCATCACTTCATAGACATGTCAGTCATACCTTTGTCTCTGACTTTGTGATCCTGACTTGATCACCGATTATGTCTGTCATCCAAGTGAATCACCCCGTTGGCACATCAGTTATACCTCTATCTACAGTTCCATGATCCTAATCCGATCATCTCTTCATAGGCACGTCAGTCATACCTCTGTTTATGACTCTATGATCCTGACCCGATCACCAATTCTCTCTGTCATCCAGATAAATCACCTCATAAGCATGTTAGTAATACATCTATCTATGGTTCCATGATGCCAACTTGATCATCCCTTCATAGGCACGTCAGCCATATCCTTGACTTTGACTCTGTGATTCCGACCTGTGAATCACCTCGTGGACACGTCAGCCATACCTCTATCTACGGCTCTATGATCTCAACCCGATCATCCCTTCATAGACACATAGCCATATCTCTGTTTATGACTCTGTGATTCTGACCCGATCATCGATTTTATCTATCATCCAGGTGAATCACTCCATAGACATATCAGTCATACCTCTGTCTACAGTTCTATGATCCCAACCTGATCATCTCTTCATAGGCACGTCAATCATACCTCTATCTATAACTCTGTGAATCTGATCCAATCACCGATTCTGTCTGTCATTATGGTGAATCACCCTGTAAATACATCAGTCATGGCTCTATCTATGGTTCCAACCCGATAATACCTTCATAGGCACGTCAGTCATACCTCTGTCTCTGATTCTATGATCCTAATCCGATCACCAATTCTGTCTGTTATTCAGGCAAATCACCCCATAGACATACCTTTGTCTATGATTCTATGTTTCCAACCCAATCATCCCTTCATAAGTACATCAGCGATACCTCTTTCTCTGACTCCGTGATCCTGACCCGATCACTGATTCTATCTGTCATCTAGGCGATTCACCCTATAGACACGTCAGCCATATCTCTATCTACGGTTCTATGATCCTGACCTATTCATCCTTCATAAACACATCAGCCATACCTTTGTTTATGACTCCATGAACCTAACTCGATCATCTCAACTCTATCTGTCAGCTAGAAAAGTCACTCTTTAATCCTAACCCGATCATCTTGGCTTTATCTGTCATCCGGAAAAGTCACTCTTTTGTCCTAGCCTGACCTTCGGCTCTACTTGTCAGCTAAGCAAACCACCCCTTTAATCCCAATTCGATCATTCTGGCTCCTCTTGTCAACTAAGTGAGGAACTCTTTCATCTCAAATCAACCACGTCGGTTCTGTCTGTCAACCAGATGAGTAACTCCGTAAAATGATTTCCACCATACCCACATCACTACTAAAATACTTTAGCCGCTAAGATGTTCCCACATCCTTAGTAAACTACCATTTTCCATTTAATTCATTCATCAATTCCAGAAGAAAACTCCATGGATACGTTTAACAGTACCCCTCTGTCCATGGTTCTTTGAGTCTAATCCAATCATCCTAGCTCTGCTTGTCAGCAAGCGAGTCACTCTTTGATCTCAAACCGATCATCTCGGCATGTGTAATAATGCACCTTTGCCAACCAGCTCTTCCTATCAGCCAGATGAGCCACCCCATGATCCTAAAACGATCATTTCTTCATAAGCACGTCAGCCATACCTCTGTCTATGATCTTGTGATCTGACCAGATCACCAAAGCTTTGCCTGTTATCTATATGAGTCAATCTCATAATGATCAACAAAACTTGGCTTGTTATGATAACACCATATTCTTAGCAAGTTTTATCTCCCCAATTTCACTCACTCATCAGCACAAACATATTATATAAAAGACCAAAATGAAATAATGATTTAACTGAAATTAAAATATTTTATTTATGGTTTGCAGGACAAAATAAATAACTCTTCTTAAAAAGGCCCCTAGCTCAAATAGACGGACTAAATTAAGGGTGCAAATTTTAAGGCAAAGTTGGCCACCCAAATACGCGAAGTTATCATGTGATGAACACAACACGAGGCTAGTAAAGCCTCGCGTCCAAGAAGCTTAAATAAGTTAAAAGCTGAAGAAAAATCCAAACTATTTTAAAATTTCGCTAAACAAATGGAGGAGCAAAATTTCAAAAATTTTGGAGGGATCTTATAGAACGAAAAAAATTAACCCCACATTGACTGTTATCCCACACGCCGTAAAAACATAGTGCAGCGTGGCTAAGCCCAACCTCATGTGACAAGGCTTGCCTCCCCAACTTTGCGCAGCAAGGCTAGCCTTCAGCCTTGTGCACAATAAATTTGGGCCCCAGCCTTGCATCCTAAAGGGGCTATTTTGCATATTTTATATATTCTAATTTGATTTTAATTAATTTTTTATGCAGAATCAGGATTGGATACAACGAATCTCTGGAGCAAATTTATCAAAAGAAAATTTAAATATTTGATAATAATTACAATAAGATTCTATCTCTATCTACATAGAAACTCCCTTAGCAAATTGGAGACTATAAATACCCATACCATTTTCGGAAAAAATCAGGAATCTTTCTATTGCCATTGAAAAAATTACAGATTATAAAAATTTCTCTTTATTTTCGATTATAATGAAAAGATTTAAAAAAATAAAAACAAGCAAGAGGATTTATAGAACATGTCGCTCTCTTTTTATTAGAAGATCATGGGATCGAGGCAGCTATGAGGATTGATCCATTCCTCGTTGACGATCTAACGTTAATGATTGGAGGCGGTGGAGATTTCTTAAGATTGTTCTTCATCTCTTCTGATCTTGGAGGAAACTTCGAACTCTTGCGCGGGAAAGAGATCTGGCCAAAAGTCCTTTTTTTCTAGTCTCAAGGCTTCAAGCCTCTCGTGCGTAACTTGAATTACCAAAGATCCTTTTGAGTCTCTTTGGAGGGGTATTTATAGGCTCTAGGTTATTAAGAGGGTTTCCTTGTAGGTAGAAATAGGATCTTCTTGTAATCTTGATAAGATATTTGAGTTTCCTTTTGATTAGATTTCCTCCAAGATTTATTGTATTTAGTCTTGATCATTCACCTAAAAATTAATTAGACTCAAATTAGAATTTATAGAATTATCAAACTCAAATAGAATTAATTATAATCCTGCACCGAAAAATTAATTAGACTTTGATTAGAATTATAGAATTATCAAAATAGTCTAGGGTGGAGCCCAAATTTATTGTGCACCAAACGGAGGCTAGGCTCGCCCAGCCTCGCACCCGCAAGGTTGGTTTCCAGCCTCGCGGTGAGGCAATTAATTTCTTTTTGCTCCTACACATATAAAGGGACTCAAAAAGGACTTTTGGTAAAATCTATCTCGTGCAAAAGTCTGAAGCTACTTCTTGGTCAGCAGCAACAAAGAAGAGTCGGCCCTAAAATCTCCACTGCCTCTAATCGTCAACTTCAAATCGTCAATAAGGAATAGATCACGCCTCATAGCTGCCTCGATCTCACGAATTATGTAAAAGAGAGCGACGATATATAAGTCCTCTCGTTTGTTTTCTCTCTATTTCATTTCATTGTAAATCGATTGTAATCGACCCAAGAGAAATTCTGTAATAATTTCGATGGCAATGGAAAGATCTCCGATTTTCCCCCGAAAATATAAATAAACTAAAAAAAATATGATTTTGAGAGGATTGATCCGTTAACCTCCCACTCATCATCCAAGTAACAAACCCAAGCCATCGGGCTATATTGATAGGTTGTTAGATTGACTATCAAATTAGTATTTAAGCCTGATTTTGACTATTCATCTTTTTCAAACTCCAGCCTCCAAACTCTTCATCTCATTCATGAATTTAACTATGAAGTCTCCAATTTAACTTTCCTTTTTAATTTTAAAAATTAATTTCCAAATTAAATTTAATCCTTTCATATTCTAAAATCTCAAATTCTAGTCCTACTTAAACTACAAAACCAAAACACTTTTAACTCATTCCAATCCTACAAACCATTCTCTATAAATTCTCATTTCTCCCTCTCACCTCACCAGAAAGCACCTCTTTGGAACCACCAACAGAGTCATCAAAGTTGCCACCAGTGTGGAAGTTGCTGCCCTCATCGCTGGAGTTTTATCAGAGAATTTTCATCTTTTCCCCCTCTTAGATCACCATTAATTAAGATTGGTGAACTCATCTCTTTTCTTATTAGGTTAAATTAATTTATCTTATTAGATCTAAGATTAGCTTACTCACTATCCAACAATTATAATATCTTTAAAACAACATCCACTATCTTATAAATCAAATAAGATGGATCTAGACTTGTTTATTAAATTCAGACCTGTTAAAACTATTTAGCCTTAAAACATCCTTTGAGTGTCTTAAAAATATTTAAAAAATCTCTATAAATCCTATAAATTCATGTAACTATTTTTAATAATTGAATAATATTTTCATGTGTAGATTATTTTGTTTTGATTGGCAAATTGATTGATAGTATGAAACGAATTAAAATGAGTTTTCTTTTATGCTAATTTACTATCATATTAAATCAATATGTTGTGCAATTAATAGAGAATCAATTTTATGACAAACATATTTATTAACATTGCTATTAATCTTTATATTGTTTGGAATTTTATTATTCTTAATATAAAATTTTATAATAATGAATACATGTCTAATCACATAGTATAACTAGATTTTCGAATAATATATATACACAATATCTGCTAAATCACGTAAAAATTATAATTATAGAAAAATATTGTTTGTGATATTATCTTATATTGATGTATAAGAAAGTTATATTGTATACTAGTTAATAAGATTAAGGAGAGTGTTTAACATGGAAAACATCCCAACATTCATACTTATGTGGTCAATTCTTCTATAATGTTTCAAATTGGTGCATCATTTACTTAAGTCATATCGTGATCCAAAATGAACTCTTTAAATTATATTGTTAACAAACAAACAAAATAGAATGAAACATTGTACTTGATATGAACCATATATAAATAATTAGATTAAGAATCTGAATTTGATATGAACTATACTTGAATAATATTGGATTGGAGTAAAAATTAAAAGATGGAAATATACTTTATTTCAGCTAAAGCATGTTAAGTTGTACAATTGTAACTTTTACACACTATGAGTGCAGGGTAATTTATTGGATCAGATCGAATTATTCTTGTTTACCTGACAATAGGTCCACCACAACATCGAATAATCCATGTGACCGATTTTTAGGTTTGTATATGAGACAATCAAAATAATGGTGTACCATCAGCTAGATTTTCTAAGTACATAACATCCTAAATAAAGATACTCCTATTTTAGATCTGAGCACAGTAAATGACATTCGATTTAACTTATAACTAGTTATATTGTTGTTGAATATCAATATAATGTTTATAAGATTTTTTTTGATATCATGGCTGGGCATAACTATTACTGTAATATTACATATATTCTTCCCACTATTTCTATCTATTTTCTAAAGAATTTTATTGTTGGACATAATTATTATCAGTATATTACATATATTCTTTAACTCATGTGTGTGTGTTTATATGTTTGTTTACTATCTGACAACCTATATACACCGTCCAGACTTGAAGACATATCTGATATAGTAGAGTAAAGATCTGGAGTACTTCGATGAGAAAACCGAAACCTAATATGCTTACTGTTGTTTTATCCATATAGGTTCAGTTGTCTTCTGTATTGAAAGAATAATCTTAGTTGTTTTCTTAATTATTTTGATTATTTCTTTTCATTATATCAAAACTTTGTCCTAATCAATGAAAAGTGAAATTTCTATTAAATTTTTTTAATTAGTGTTATTGATTATTATTGTGGCCAATCTAATGATATGGCTTCCCATATTCAAACCGAATTTATTATTTATATCTATTGCACGCACTTATATACTAGAAACGGAGCGTGCCACATACCGTGGATTTTAGAATTACATCACATTCATTCACCCACTTAATGAGGTGACATGCAGTTAACGCACCGGATTCAACATTGATCTCATTCCTATAAGTCAAGACTTGCTTCTTGAGACAATAATTCATATGGTCACATTGTTCGATTAACTCGTCTTTGCTATAAAGGCGACTTCTCCTTAAAACCAACTCGAATGTATCAAGTTTGACTTATAGTGAGTTGCAAACTCTCCATATGATATCAGTCTCACCCAAGCAACTTATGGACCCATAGAACGTCAGTCTCACCTAAGCAGTCTACCAACATGAAGGATTCTATTAATGTGATCGATCGTTAAAAATAAATACTGAGTCACTTAGCATCAATGCAAGTCTTCCGATAATCAAATGAAGGGTTTTCATAGTTTTTATAGAAGAATGTCAATATGGAATTTTTGCTCATGTAGACCTAGTGTTAGATGTAAGCCTTCTGGGTAGTTAAACTAATTCTGATTGGATTTCAATAAAAGTTTTATAGAAGAACACAAATATAAAAAATCTTAAAATATCTGAAACATGGCTGCCTAGTGATAAGGTTCATTCACCTCTAGACAGCCTATCCTCAAAGTCCTTCGAGCAAACACAAATCGTCCAATCATAAAAATCTTATTACCCAGATAGAAGGCAAGTACCTAACTCGCCAATATGTGGTTTGATGCAGCCAACCTCTACCTTATCTTTGGACATAAGCTTGAAAACCCAGAGGATCATCCAAGTTCACTCATACTTTGGAGTTAAAGTCAAAATTCATTCAGGATACCAGATGCAAGCTACCAAACTACGAATTGACTACTTCCAACTCTCAATGGAACAAACTCAGGAATAGGGGCTATTATTGTTTCTTAAAATGACTAGCCCGAGCCTAGAAGATTATAAAGGCCTATTAAGCAATTGGACTTAAAAAATGCTAAAACCCGCAAACATCCATCTAAATATAACTTAATCAAATCATAGTATTTGAGTATTACATGCCATTCACGTGACATCTCGAGGGTTACAGTTCGAGCTCAACCACCTCTGATTTAAGGTTTTTTTTCTTCTACCTACAGAAAGGAATCACAATACTTCCAAATGTATCGAGATGGTAACCGATTATCGATTTAGAAAACTATGAATGCATGTCTCCTCCATAGAAGGGGGAGAGAGAGAGAGAGATCGAATCCTCATTTTTTATTTGTAATTTCTAAGAGCTTGGAATTAAAGAAGAGAGGTGTGTTCATGAGATTTTATATTCATTAGTTATTATAAAAATCTTGTCGTCCCATTGACATTCTCTTGAGAACATAAGTTGGCATCCAACCAAGTTGAACCTTGTTATATCTATTTGCATCTTCTTCTCTATTTCTACTTGTTTTATAGCTAACCAATTCTTTTGCAGGTTTTGCTTTCCTTACATCTATGTTAGCTAGATCACGTCTAGAATCAAATCTCCTTTATTGATCCTAAAATTGACTTGATTGCTCTAGTCACCAATTTTTGATTGAACAAGTTTGAATTTAGCTATAATTACACCATCAAACAACTATACATACACCCCTCCTCCATGGGAGTGGAAGACTTTTGGCATGCTCAATGTTTGAGAGCTTGTAACTTGAGAAGGAGAGATATAGAGAGCTTCGAGAGATCTTATATTTATACTTCATGTCGGACGCTGACTTTCTGTCTAGGATGTAGACTCAAGACCCATCGTAACCTAATCTCGTTAAATCTAGTGTATGTACATGTCTATTTATTGATTTTGAGAGTACAGGCTCAAGACCTGTCTCAGTTGAATCTCGTTAACTTCTACGTACTTATCTATCTATGTAGTGATTTTTACCACTGTACGCCCGAAAATTGAATCTTTGATTCCATTGAAAAATTGATGAATTACAATGGGAATTTAGATTACAAAAGGAAAATAGGAGTCACAAGAACGGGAATATTAGTGGATTTCCTTTTTTTTAAGTGGGTACGGGTAGCGGTGGAGTCTTGTTGCTGCCTCCGTTGACTATCCAACTTGGAAGGGGATCTGTGAAGAAAACCCGCTCCTTCTGATCTCTCTCAACCCTCTGTGAAGAATCGCTCTGCCGGCTCCAAAGAAAAGTCCCTTTCTCTCAAGTCCAATCCTGTATTTTATAGACTGAGAGAACTTCAAATCCGGATTGATTTGCTCCTGAAAAATCGGATCACGGAATATCAGCAAAGGAAACAAAACAAAAATACGGAAAATAACCCGAGGGTTGGCACCTGCGGGATCGCTCCCGCGGGTGCCAACCTGCGGGAGCTCCCGCGGGATGCACCCCGTGGGATCTCTCCCGCGGGTGGCAACCCGCGGGATCTCTCCCGCGGGTGGCAACCCGCGGGAGGCTCCCGCGGTTGCATCCCGCGGGAGCTCCCGCGGGATGCAACCCGTGGGAGCCCCCGCGGGTTGCCACCCGCGGGAGCTCCCGCGGGTTGCAACCCGCGGGAGATCCCGCGGGAAGCAACCCGCGGGATGTCCCGCGGGTTGCATCCCACGGGATCCTCCCGCGGGTTGCATCCCGCGGGATCCTCCCGCGGGTTGCAACTCACGGGAGTTCTCCCGGGTTGCACTTTCGGGTTCTCCCATTGTGGTTTCCATATAATTTTATTTTATTTTTTTTTTATTTTATTTAATTATTTTTAGTGTCTACATAACCCCCTCCAAAGTTTTTGGAATTCTTTAATTTATTTGTAATGAATTTCAAAATACTTTGGATTTTTTCTTTTTAAGTGGGATTGTTTGTTATTTGGATCTTAATTTGGGTAGGAATTAGCATTAGAATAGGAAAAGGATTTTAAATAAATATCCAAGTCCTGTTTGGACTCTAATCAAACTCTGATTTTGGTCAGAACTTTGATTCCTTTCCCTATTTGAACTCCTGCTAATTCACTATAAATACCCATAGATCTCCAACTTTTTTTCTCATAATCAGAAAATCTCTCGTTCTTTTATTTTGTACGATTACTTTCTCCTTTCTCATGGCTTCCGCAGGCACTTCGCAACCACATGAATCGTGTAGTGGGGGGTCGACCTCAGCACTTTCAGCATACAGAAGGGCGTCTACGAAGTAGTTTTCAACACCCTTGAATGGCTGTTTGTCAGCAATCAAAGTATGCACTTCTCCGTCTTCATCCACGTACTTCATTCATTGGTGCAGGGTGGATGGGACGATCATATTAGCATGAATCCATGGTCGTCCTAAGAGAATGTTATAAGAAGTGTCTGTTTCGATCACGTAACAGGTCACCTCGCTTTTAAGATCTCCGATCTGACATCTGAGCCTGATCTTTCCCAGAGGGTGACTGCCATTGGCATTGAAGCCAAAATGGCGGTATTAGTTGGAGTCAGTTTGTAGTGAGGGATCCCAAGAAACTGCATAAGCCTCCGTGGCACAATGCTCAAGGCAGAACCCGGATCAATCTGAATTCGACCGATTTCCGCTGAGCCAATATACCCGGTATAGTACAGGGGCCTGTTGTGCTTAATATTCTTCAGCTGCATGTCCTCTGGTGTAAAAGTGATATAAGGGGCGTGCCTTGACACTGAGTTGCAGTGCGGGCATGCCTCCTCAACCTCCTCCGGGAGATGGGCTAAGAAAGCTTCAGATTCCGCTAGGGCTTCTCTTAGCGCATCTCTTGTAGACTTGGACAGGCGTAATAACTCGTACAGAGTTATTCTTGCAGGTATATTCGCCAACTGTGCCATGACATCAAACTGAAAAGAGGAACTTTGCTCTTCAGAGACATCTTTTCGTAGTGCTCGGTTGTATCTGAGCTCCTTTTGTTTTCCCTTGTCGGGAATTTGCTTGGTAGTTCCTTCATTAGTCTCCTTGGTTGGCTTAGAGGGGCCAGCTTCTGTATTTGAGAGATCCTTCAAGTAGTGTTTTCCAGATCTAGTTCCGGAAGGTGGTGCAGGCTCATTCTCCACCGCCAGAGCTGTCGCCTCCGATTCAGAATCTGTCAACAGCGGAATGTCATCTGCATCCTTCTCAATGGTTGCTGAGACGGCATTGCACATGCGCTTCTTTCCTCTTGTTTCAGTTTTCTTTCTGGTCCTGACGGTTATCCATTGTTCATCTTCAAGAATGTCTGGATGCACCCAAAGGACCTCCTGCTTTTTTGTTGTGAAAGGGACTAACCCTTTCTTCTGCTGATTATGGGGGTCTAAATTAACCACCCTGAGCTCACCTTTTGGAATAGGTGTGAGCCCAGATGGTACTTCTAGACCACCCACTGTAAATGTAGCCGAGTTAGCTGTCACCCTTTTTTGTTCAGCTTTGAGCTGAACTGCTCCAGCATCAATTAGTGCCTGAATCTTGTCTTTCAAAATAAAACAGTTTTTAGTTGGATGGCCTACGATCCGATGGTATAAGCAGTAATTCGGATCATTGGTCTTTCCAACCTCTTCAGGCCTCTTGCTCTCTGGCAACTTGAGCATGTTGCGCTTAGTGAGCAAATTGAACATGGTAACAGTATGTTCATCCTTGAATGAATACTGTTTTTGTGGCCTGGGTGAACCTGCTGTGTTGCTTTTAGCCGGCCTTTGTTTTGGCTTGGATGTATTCTCCACCGCCATTATATCTTTCCCTCTGGAACGGGGGAAATGAGATGTTGGTTTGTTGGAGGCGACTCTTCTCGTAGATTGCTGTTGCTCTTCAAGGCGCCGGAGTATGTCTTCGGCCTGTTCACCTTGCTTGAGTAAGTCTCTCCAAGATTTGGATTCAACCGAACCCATTTTGACTAAGACGTCAGTCAATAAGTTATGTCTGCAAGTCTCCACGAGGGTCTCCTGTGTCATGCCATGCGGACACCGCATGGAAAGCTCTCGAAACCGCTCGACAAAAGCTTTTACTGTCTCACCCTCTCCCTGCTTTGCTACTAGCAAGGATGGTACCGAGACTTCAGTATCGTCTTCGAAAAATCGGGCTAAGAACTCTCGTTCTACATCGGCCCATGATTTAATCGTTCCTTGGGGTAGTTGCATAAACCAGGTAAATGCGGGTCCTTGTAAGGTACTAGCAAATATCTTGGTCAATGTTGGATCATGCCCCATTAAATGCCCTGTCTGTGACAGGAAGTAGAAGATGTGTTGCTGTGGAGAGCCTTTCCCGTCAAACGATTGCAGGTTTAATAGTTTGTAGTTTGCAGGGTAGGGTGTAGTCTCCCATTCTATAGGGTAGGGACGCACTATCCCCACTTCCTGTAACTTTTTCCGGTGAAGAAGAGCCTGTAGCTGGTTTTCCATCTTCTCCATTTTCTCCACCTGAGGATTAATAACCACTTTTACCCTTTCTTTTTCTCCTAACTGAGAAGGTACTTCTTCGTAGTCATCTTCGCTATCTTCCTCTATGCGGACATGTTGTTCTTCTTCATGCCGTTTAGCGGATGACGAGGACTGGCCCTTCTTCGTTTGGGCCAGCAACTGAGTTAAGAGTTGTTTCATCTCTTCCATGGTTTCTTCTTGCTGTTTGAGACGTTGTTCTTGTCTTTCCAGCCTTCTAGAAACCTCTTCTGAAACATCGACCATGTTTACTGCAGCCTCTGATCCTCTGTTCGAATCAGAGTAAGACGAAGATATAATAGCAGAATATTTGTCTTCCTCCTCATCAGATCCTGCAGCTAATTTCTTATAGTTTAATGGTATAGCGACTCCTCTCCTAGCCCGAGTGTGTCGAAACACGCCCTCTGGCTCAATGGACACCCCCTTTAATTTTGAAGTAAACTCTTTGTCTGAGGAGTCGCTTTCGGCAATCTTCTTGCCTTTACCAACCATATAGGATGAAACGGCAGGCAGATCATCCCCAGGGCGCATCTTTTTTACTATCCTTCTTCTCTTTGGCTCCGTAATCCGCTCAAAAACGGATGGTCCTGACTTACATTTGCAGTTTGACAAGACGGCTGAGATCAACCGTTCACAATGGCAGTGAGAAGTGGATTGGGATGTGCTCCTCTTTTGAGTAAGATACTCTCTCAAGTCCTGAGAGATGTTCCCATTTAAATTTACACTTTGACGCCTCTTGCGTCGCAAATTCTGCTCATAATATTGGTTGGTTTGTAATATCTCAGGGCTGAGAATTTCTTCAGTATCAACACAATCTTCTTTATGAAATCTTCTAGAGTGTGTGCTGGTTTTCACAGTTGCGCGGGCCCCGCACACATCTGACTTATTCTTCGGAATATGTTCATCCGAAGAGGAACTTGGTGAGCGCACGAGCACATCTTTATATTTGTCTGCAGAGGAGTGGGATGGTACCCCTGAGAGAGTAACCAAAAAGTTAGGTGTGCGCTGTGTGCCTACTGCGCATGTGCCCGAATAGACACAAGAACCCCCTGATTTTCCCTGGAGAGTGCAACCCACGGGTTGTAACCTGCGGTGTGCAACCCGCGGTTGGACTCGCGGGTTTGCACCCGCGGTTGCAACCGTGGGGTTGCACCCGCGGGGTGCAACCCGCGGTTGGAACCGCGGGTTTGCACCCGCGGTTGCAACCGCGGGGTTGCACCCGCGGGGTGCAACCCGCGGTTGGAACCGCGGGTTTGCACACGCGGTTGCCACTCCGGGGTTCCCCCTGTGCGGTGCAACCGGCATTTCTGCCTGCGGATTTCTATTTTTGTTTCTTCTCTGATGTTGTTTCCTGATCTGGATTTTCTGATTCCAATTTTTCAGAGGCACTGTTGAGGCGGGCCCGCTGGGCCTTACGCCTCAGATTTCTTTTCTGAGAGCGGGTGAGAGTTTGATTCAATTTAGGAGTAGGCGATGACGCCACATATTTTCTAACAGAGTCAGTTTCAGCGGGCGATGACGCCACATATTTCATGATAGGCAATGACGCCTTTTTCTTTTCGGTGGGCGATGACGCCTTACCTTTGTTCATCATAGCCCGGCGATGACGCCTGGGCTCCGAATCGGAGGAAGAGAGAAATTCCTCGTATTTTTGCTGATCGACTTCTACAATCAGCGTTTCGACAACAGATCCGATGGGTAGCAAGTCGGACTGCGCCACAACATTCTCTGTAGTGAACAGAGAGGCTCCCACTGTGGTCGCGAGTTCTTGTACGCCCGAAAATTGAATCTTTGATTCCATTGAAAAATTGATGAATTACAATGGGAATTTAGATTACAAAAGGAAAATAGGAGTCACAAGAACGGGAATATTAGTGGATTCCCTTTTTTTTAAGTGGGTACGGGTGGCGGTGGAGTCTTGTTGCTGCCTCCGTTGACTATCCAACTTGGAAGGGGATCTGTGAAGAAAACCCGCTCCTTCTGATCTCTCTCAACCCTCTGTGAAGAATCGCTCTGCTGGCTCCAAAGAAAAGTCCCTTTCTCTCAAGTCCAATCCTGTATTTTGTAGACTGAGAGAACTTCAAATCCGGATTGATTCGCTCCTGAAAAATCGGATCACGGAATATCAGCAAAGGAAACAAAACAAAAATACGGAAAATAACCCGCGGGTTGGCACCTGCGGGATCGCTCCCGCGGGTGCCAACCCGCGGGAGCTCCCGCGGGATGCACCCCGCGGGATCTCTCCCGCGGGTGGCAACCCGCGGGAGCTCCCGCGGGAAGCAACCCGCGGGATGTCCCGCGGGAAGCAACCCGCGGGATCCTCCCGCGGGTTGCAACCCGCGGGATTCTCCTGCGGGTAGCAACCCACGGGAGTTCTCCCGGGTTGCACTTTCGGGTTCTCCCATTGTGGTTTCCATATAATTTTATTTTATTTTATTTTATTTTATTTTATTTAATTATTTTTAGTATCTACAACCACCTAATAACTTCCTTATAGAATTCTCGTCCAAAATCACTCATCTTCGCAACTAGCTCTCATGTTCTAAATTCTAGCTTGAGTTCTTCTTGAGTCCTATCTCCATTTGGTGTTCAAATTGTCTCGGCAAATTTAAATAACCAAATATGGCATCAACAGCTGGAAACACTGGTATAATCCTTATACAAGAATACTCTATCTATTATTTCTTTTTTGTTTTCATGTGTCAATATGATTCCATAGGATTAGTCAAATTTAAAAAAAATATTTAATTAACTATAATAACTATTCGTGTACTAATGGGGGTATCTCAATATTTACCCTATTAACAATTTTTTTCGAAGGGAGAACCCCTAAATTATATTGCACTTACAACCCCATCGAAGCTCTCTACAAAATACTTTGTAAAAGAGTATTAATGATACATTTCCAATAATAAAAGGATAGTTCTATAAGAAACCCTATTTAGAAGAGATTATCTACTAAACACGTTATCTTTTTTTCATAGATATTCTCATAGACAATCACTCATCAGCAAATTAAATCATTTTTAAAACTACTTTGAGTTTTGATGTCAAATATCGACACGCTTTATGCCTCTATAATGCCAACAAGTGTTATTTGTGTTAGGAAAACTATCAAGTGGATGTGTGAAGTGACAAAGACTAGAGGAAGTAAGCGTGGATCATACTGGAATCCCATTTATTCTCTTATGTGTCTTTCTCTCTCATCTTGGTTTACTACGTGTCTATGGATGTGCATCCACCGGATGTTATGCATCATTTTCATGTGGAGAAGACCAGTTGACAGATCATTCTTTTTTATTTTAAGTTTATAGTTAATTTTTACATTTGGTTTTTTGGTGGTTTAGATTTTGTTGTTAAATCCTCCTCAATACCTTAAGTTTGAACGAAATTATTCTTCGTCAATAAAAACAAAGTACACTTTATATCTGAAATTATTTTTATCGAAACTTTATTCATTAATTTCTTCATAATTTGTACCAATTATGAGTCATGAAGAAGTAGCTCCATTGTACTAATTATAAGAATAATTTCATGGGACCTCTAGCTCACATATTTAACTGGATATAATAAAATCTTAAGACCATATGGACACTGAGTAACATGGTAAGAAGAAATAAGATGAGCCATAAGTCCCCTTTTATTTATTTATTGGGTTATTCTGATATATACCCCTTTAATATCTAAAATATTACCCCCAAAGATATCATATTAGCTAATCAACCCTCATCTCACAAAATACTCCTCTACTATTAGTCGGTCGTTAACAGTAGAAAATAATCTCTTGATGCTCTAAAGATATCCATTTAATCCTGAAATATCCTCAGTCTTTAAAAATAATAATTTTTTACCACAATATCCCAAGCCTTTCAATTCTTCCTTTTTTCTTCCTCTCCTTCTTCAAAATCATCATCAATTCGAAGATCCCATTTTATTACTCCTCCTCAATCTCCCACAACCTCTCTCCAATCAACTCCTCTCTTCCTTTCTCTCTTCCCCAATCCTCCCTATGTAGGGAATAAGATCTGCGAACATAATATGTTTTGATTATGCAGTTTCTATCAATGATGCTTGTTACTGTGAACCCTAAGCTCAACTTGGATATTGAGCTATGATAATGCATCTTTGTTAGATGGATTGTTCCACTGTTATGATAATTTTATTTATTTAATTTCTTCATCTTCTTTTTTATATAATTTCATTTACGATTTGAGTGTGGAGTTCTCTGGCCCTTGGCTAGTACTGACAGATTGCTATCTTCCATCCTCAATTGCAACCGAGAAAAAAATTCCAAGCTTATTCAATTTCAAGGATTTACTCAGGACCGCAAGCAACTCTCACATTTCACCAATGGATCAAGTAGTTGAATTGAACAAAATTGACCAAAATCAAGAGACAAATTATATCGGCTTCAATGACATCGACGACCAGACCAGTTCTATCGCTAATGACTAAGCATGATTATATTATCTGCTTCACATTTAGCAGCAGCCAGCGCTGAACTTGTTAGGATCCATTCCTAAGCTCCGTATAGACTTAGACACCTGTGAGGATACTTGCAGCATGATTGTAAGAACTAAGGGTAAATACTGATCGAAGAGAGAGAGAGAGAGAGAGAGAGAGAGAGAGAGAGAAAGAGATGATGAGAAGAACTAGATTAGGGATCAAGAGAGGCTTATTTTATTCATGTTTTAATTATTATATTTTATCATCTATTTATATGGAATGAAATTACAAATTCCTGCTTTCTAGCAGTTTCCAGCATCATCGGCCGTTGCAACGGCTAGAACATTCCAGAGACGCAAAGATCAAAGGGAATTGGAATCGGTCGAAACAATGATGGCGATGTTCACTAAAGCCGAAAGGATAGTCATGCGTTTTGATCATAACAGTCTACCCCACCTAGAATCAACTTAGTCCCCTAAGTTAAGGCACCATATTGCATCCAAGTATGGATGCACATATTCAAGCTTGGAAGCTAGACCATCATGAAGGTTGAGAATATAGTAATGCCACTTCATTTTTATGAGGTATTTTATCAAATACCTCATGTGCATTTTTTGTCAATCCCTAGTTTAAATATCCTAACAAGATGACCTTCCAAGACATGCCGTCCTCCTTCTCTCACTAAATATTCTCCATGGACAGTCTACCTTCCCAACATGGAAATGGAACTTACTGTTGTCATTAGGCAATGTAAAAATTTTCAAAGATATAAAATTGACATTGGTAGTCTTTTCTAAGTGGTCGAGAATAATGATGATATTCTGTCTGCAAGAATGAAGCCTAGGAGTAAGAGGTCTTCGCAAAAGAAAGAGAGGCTAATATAGCTCATATTTTGGTATCCGATAGCATAACATCTTAGGTGACAACTTTCTCACGAGCATTTCATCAAAAAACCCGCCCTCCTTGATGTCTTCAAATTTGGAGTGGTCAATCAGAACCTGGATAATCTCCCCTTCAATCATCACCTCACCTTTCATCTTTGAATTCTCATCAACAATCTCCTCCATCTCCTCAACATCTCCCTAAAGACTTGGAGACTGGGTCTCGATGTTGGGCATCTCAAAGGAGGTCATGATGGTGAATGATGGAACCAGAGGTCTGGATCTGCTCATTAGAGTTGAGGATTTTGGAGTTAGGGTTCTTCAATTTTGAATATAGATCCATTAGCCACCTCTTAAACTTCTCTTTTTCATGGATTTTCCACTTCTGCATCTTCTTTAGCTCCTCCATCAGAGAATGCAGTTGGGATGATGCCTTTTCAAATTGGATGGACTGTTGATCGATGATTGACCTCTGTTCATCGAGTCTTGCCTCGATTGATGCTACAAATAACTCTGGAATCATAGAGAATCTATAGCCGATTCTTATTCCAATGTTTGGATCCATTCCTGAGCTACGCATGGACTTAGACACCTGTGAGGATACCCACCACTTGATTGTTAGTGTTTGCCATAAAATTGAATTTCTTTTTATTGACAAATTTTCAATAAAAATATTACATTGGAACAGTTGCCTATTTACAGAAGATAAAAAAAATTTAGTTTTCCCTTTGTTTAGTGTTGGGTTCTATTGTAGTTATGGAGGACGATTTTGCTCTCTGTTGACTCTCCGAAAGAGTTCTTCAGTTGGCAAATGCAAAGCTTTTGGATGCAACTGCTCCAAATTTTAGCATAAGTGCTCAAATGGAGATAATTAACTATGTAATCAAGAATGTTTGGTGTGTAATTCTATGTGTAACTCCCTTTTTAGCCCAGCCTTTGGCTATTTATAGAGATTTTGTGACCTGTGAATTGGTGTAATGGTCCAATTAATGGCCTCCATGATTTGACTATTAATTATTTGTCTTTTAAACCATTGGATTTGTTTTGAATCTCCATAATTTGAGGAAGAATATGTTATCTTTTTTCCATAAATATTCTCATAGACGATCACTCATTAGCAAAACTAAATGATTTTTAAAACTAATTAGAGTTTGGATGCCAAATATCGGCATGCTTTATGCCTCTATAATGCCAACAAGTGTTATTTGTGTTAGGAAAACTATCAAGGGGGTGTGTGAAGCGACAATGACTTGAGGAAGTAAGTGTGAATCCTAATGGAACCCCATTTATTCTCTTATCTGTCTCTCTCTCTCATCTTGGTCTACTACGTGTCCATGAATGTGCATCCACCGGATGTTATGCAACATTTTCATATGGAGAAGACCAGTTGACAGTTCATTCTTTTTTATTTTAAGTTTTTTGTTAATTTTTTACATTTGGTTATTAGGTAGTTTAGATTTTGTTGTTAAATCCTCTTCAATACCTTATGTTTGAACGAAATTATTCTATGTCAATAAAAACAAACTACACTTTATATCGGGACTTATTTTTATCGAAACTTTTATTTATTAATTTCTTCATAATTTGCACCAATTATGAGTCATGAAGAAGTAGCTTCATTGTACTAATTATAAGAATAATTTCATGGGACCTCTAGCTCACATATTTAACTGGAAATAATAAAATCTTAAGACCATATGAACACTAAGTAACTTGGTAAGAAGCAATAAGATGAGCCATAAGTCCCCTTCTATTTATTTATTGCGTTATTCTGATATATACCCCTTTAATATCTAAAATATTATCCCAAAGATATCATATTATCTAATCAACCTTCATCTCACAAAATACTCCTCTACTATTAGTCAGTCGTTAACAGTAGAAAACATTCCCTTGATGCTTTAAAGATATTCATTTAAACCCGAAATATCCTCAGTCTTTAAAAATAATAATTTTGCACCAAAATATCCCAAGCCTTTCAATTCTTCCTTTCTTCTTCCTCTCCTTCTTCAAAATCATCATCAATTCGAAGATCCCATTTTATTACTCCTCCTCAGTCTCCTACAACCTCTCTCCGATCAACTCCTCTCTTTCTTTCTCCCTTCCCCCATCCTCCCTATGTAGGGAATAAGATATGTGAACCTAATATGTTTCGATTCTGCAGTTTCTATCAATGAAGCTTGTTACTATGAATCCTAAGCTCAGCTTGGATATTGAGCTATGATCAATGCATCTTTGTTAGATGGATTGTTCCACTTTTATGATAATTTTATTTATTTAATTTCTTCATCTTCTTCTTTATATAATTCCATTTACAATTTGGGTGTGGAGTTCTCTGGCCTTTGGCTACTACCGACAGATCGCTATCTTCCATCCTCAATTGCAACCGAGAAAAAAATTCCAAACTTATGCAATTTCAAGGATTTACTCAGGACCACAAGCGACTCTCACATTTCACCAACGGCTCAAGTAGCTGAATTAAACAAAACTGACCAAAATAAAGAGAAAAATTATATCGGTTTCACTGACATCGATGACCAGACCAGTTCTTTCGTCAATGACTAAGAAAGATTATATTATCTGCTTCACATTTAGCAGCAGCAAGTGCCAAACTTATTAGGATCCATTCCTAAGCTCCGTGTGGACATAGACACCTGTGAGGATACTTGCGGCATGATTGTTAGAACTAAGGGTAAAGACTGATCAGAGAGAGAGAGAGAGAGAGAGAGAGAGAGAGAGAGAGAGAGATGAGGAGAAGAAGAACTGGATTAGGGATCAAGAGAGGCTTATTTCATTCATGTTTTAAGTATTATATTTCATCATCTATTTATAGGGAATGAAATTACAAATTCCTACTTTCTAGCAGTTTCCAGCATCATCGGCCATTGCAATGGCTAGAACATTCTAGACATGCATAGATCGAAGGGAATTGGAATCGATTGGAACAATGATGGCGATGTTCGCTAAAGTCAAAAGGATAGTCATGGGTTTGGATCCTGACAGTCTACCCCACCTAGAATCAACTTAGTCCTCTAAGTTAAAGCACAATATTGCATCCAAGTATAGATGCACTTATTCAAGCTTGGTTGCTAGACCATCATGAAGATTGAGAAGATTGTAATGCCACTTCATTTTTATGAGGTATTTTATCAAATACCTCATGTGCATTTTTAGTCAATCCCCAGTTTAAATATCCTAACAAGATGACCTTCCAAGACATACCGTCCTCCTTCTCTCACTAAATGTTCTGCATGCACCGTCTACCTTCCCAACATGGAAATGGAAATTACTATTGTCATTGGGCAATGCAACAATTTTCAAAGATATAAAACTGATGTTGGTAGTCTTTTCCAAGTGATCGAGTATAATGTCGATATTTTTTCTGAAAGATTGAAAACTAGGAATAAGAGGTCTTCGGGAATGAAAGAGAGGCTAAAATAGCTCATATTTTGGTACCAGGTAGCCTGACATATTAGGCGACCACCCTTCTCATGAGCATTTCATCGAAAAACCTGCCCTCCTTGAAGTCTTCAAATTTGGAGTGGTCAACGAGAACCTGGACAATCTCCCCTTCAATCATCGCCTCACCTTTCATCTTTGAATTCTCATCAACAATCTCCTTCTTCTCCTCAATATCTCCCTCAAGACTTGGAGACCTGGTCTCGATGTTGGGAATCTCAAAGGAGGTAAGGTTGGTGAATGATGGAACCAGAGGTCTGGATATGCTCATTAGAGTTGAGGATTTTGGTGTTAGGGTTCTTCAATTTTGAATAGAGATCCATTAGCCACCTCTTAAACTTCTCTTTGTCACGAATTTGTCACTTCCGCATCTTCTTTAGCTCCTCCATCAGAGAACATAATTGGGATGACGCCTTTGCAAATTGGATGTAGTGTTGATCGATGATTGACCTCTGTTCATCGAGTCTTGCCTTGATTGATGCTATAGATAACTCTGGAATTATAGAGAATCTAGAGCCGGCTCTTATACCAATGTTTGGATCCATTCCTGAGCTACGCATGGACTTAGACACCTGTGAGGATACCCACTGCTTGATTAATAGTGTTTGCCATAAAATTTAATTTCTTTTATTGACAACTTTTCAATGAAAAGATTATATTGGAACGGTTGCCCATTTATAGATGATAAGAAAAATTTAGTTTTCTCTTTGTTTAGTATTGAATTCTGTTGTAACCGTGGAGGACGATCTTGCTCTCCACTGACTCTCTGAAAAAGTTCTTCAGCTAGCAAATGCAAAGCTCTTGGATGCAAGGGCTCCAAATCTTAACATTACTGCTCAAATGGAGACGATTAACTGTGTAATCAAAAATGTTTGGTGTGTAACTCTGTCAGTGGAACCTTTGGCTATTTATGGAGATTTGGTGACCTTTGAATTGGTGTAATGGTCCAATTAATGGCCTCCATAATTTGAGAATTAATTCTTTATCTTTTAATTTGTTAGATTTTGATTAAATCTCCAAAATTTGTAATTGACGTCTTCAATCCTCTCGATTTGCAACTGAAATGTGGATCTTAGTCTTTAAATTCGCGTTTTAGTTTCTAGTGGCTTGCATGGTATGCTCAGAACTGCGTTTGAGTGTCAATGAAGGTGATTTTCGTTCCTCAAGACTCTGGAATGGAAACACGACCCTCTATGGTTTGCGTGTTTGCATGTTTGTTGTACTTAGCTCCAAATGAATTTAAAAGAAAAGATCAAACATGGATCTCTCTATCATAGATGACCTGGGTTTTGGCTTTTCAGCTGGACCTATATTTGTACAGAAATGGGGTTTATCTTGGGCTTTATAAGCCTTTGTGGGCGGTAGAAATCAGCTTGGTAAAAATCAATCTAGCATGAATCAAGAAGGATGTCAGGCTAAATCTCAGCTCTGCATGAACAAAGTTGAATGCCAGGCTAATTTATAGCCTAGCATGAATAAGACTAGATGCCAACCCAGTATAACTAAAGTTGAAAATCAAACTAAGTCTAAGCCAGTACGCGAAGCTAGTTCAACTAAGTCAGTGTGCGAGGCTAGATCAGTATGCCAGGCTCGTCCAACGCGCAAGGATCGTCTGGTGTGCGAGACTAGAGTTAAGCCTCATGCTCTCATAAGAACAGAAGAATGCAAGGCTACCCAACAATTTCATGCAAGACATCTCAAAACTAATGCTGGACATCGAACCAATCTAGATTTTGATAAATATAACTTCCATGATTTCTTGAAGCCACCTGTCCGGACAAATAGACCTTGCACAAGAAGCAGGCCCTGTCCGCAGAAGATGATTATATTGGCACCCCAAAAAGAAACTCCAGATTTATGGAGATATCTCACAAACGAAAGGAGAGTTGCACAACCCTATCAGTCATGCTACTGTGAAAAATTAATCGTCACAGTTTTGACTCATTGTCACTGTGAAGCTCCAAAACCATCTGTATTCAACCGACGTTAGCACCGGAATCTAGTATTCCGAAGAGAAGATGACTACAGAGACAAGATTCTTACTCAGATTAAGAATTGCTAGCTTTCACATCAAACATGGTAAATAAAGGTACGAAGCCAGTCGTCGGAGGGTATGCCTCTGACACGAGGTGGAAGGGGCATATCATCACACACACCTTAGATCAGGCATAACGGCTCCCCATGATTACAAAAGATTAGCAGGGGATTCAAATAATGAAAATGAAGAACTTAGCGACCATTCAGCCATAGCAACACCGTGGTCACGTGCTTCCTTCTGGACTGGGAGAAAAACGGTTCATATGGCTGAGTAGTCAGCTGAGATGAGTCAGAGGATAGAAGCACAAGACCGGCTCATCCAAAAGCAGTAAAAGAGCATCGAGGAGTTCAAAGCACTGCTCATGAAGGTCATTGAAAATACTCAAAAGACCATAGAAATCAGAGTAGGCAGTTCTTCCTCTTCTGATAAGGCCAAGAAGAATGCGACCGAATCCAACCGAGATACGGGGGGAAAAGGCAGTGAGGAGGAATATATCATTGATCTTCACGTTGAAAAAATGGAGAAACTTTAAAATCAAATAGAAGTTTTAATATACTGGAAAGGATTGCAAGAAACGGGGATTATGAGACCCTAACCGATAAAGTGGGAGTCCACCCCCTTCCCAGCAAAATGTAAGCTTTTGAAGCTAGAGTTATATGATGGAAAGGGATCTCCATACCTGCATTTGTACTATTTTCTTTCTCAGACCGACTATCTAATGGGTAATGATTCAGTGATGATAAAGATCTTTGTGAGCACCCTGCGAGGGCTTACATTCACTTGGTTTATGCAACTGCCATCGGGAACTATCAATGCCTAGTCTGACGTGGTGAGGGAGTTCCTAGCCCACTTCTTTGAAGATGATACCGAAGTATCCATTCACTCTTTTCTAGCAAATAAGCAAAAAGAAGACAAGACGGTTAAAAGATTTATTGAGCATTTTTGCGAAATGTCAGTGCGATGTCCACATGACATGTAGCAGAAAATATTGGTGGAGACTTACAAACACAATCTTCATACCAGCATATTGGTCAAAATGAGAGCTATGAAATCTAAGAATTAGAAAGAGCTAGTTAAGTAAGGCGAACTAGTAGAAAATCTCATCTGCCGTTTGGGAGAGCAATGCGTTACAAGGTTTGCCCTGACAGGAAGGCAATATCCACAAAACTCTCGACCGAAAGGAAAAAAGGCTATGGTGGTGGAAACAACTCCGCAACAGAAGTCCAAAGATCAGAAAGAGAAGGGCATATCCAAGCAGTACCCTGCACCCATGTATGATTTCAAAGATGAGCAAACAGTAACGCTATTTAATTTGCTCAACAAGAAGAGAATACTCAAGTTTCTTTCCAATCTGAGACCAGAGGAAGCAGGGAAGACCAACGACCCTAAGTACTGCCTCTATTATCAGAACTTGGGGCATGTTACGAAAAATTGTTACACGCTAAAAAGAAAGATCCAAGTACTAATTTAAACCAAAGTAATCCAACTAAAGTCTGAATAGAAAAAGGTGACAACTAACATGGTCACTCTAATGATTGGAACTAATGAATTTCCTGCAAGGGTGTTTCCTATACCTGCTGGAAAGATGGTGCTTATTAACCACAACCCGCATAACATGAGAGAAAAAGGACTCTCCCCAGTCACTACAAAAAAAATAAAATTATGTGGGTAAATCCGGATGTTTTGAATGATGAATAATGGTTATCATCAAATAATAGAAGATGAGCAAAAGAAAATCTTGCCACGTGGTTTTGGAAATCATCGACGAAGACCATGATAAGGCAAGTATGTTAACCGACTCAGAAACTGAGGCATCGGTTTTGGCCAATTATCATGATGAGGTAGGCCTATCGGGAACTTAATTGGGGAAGAGTTATCTTAAAAATTACTGCAAAGTGCGGCCTGACGAACCTACCGTGATAAATGAAGAGCCATCATCTAAAAAGAAGAAGCTCTACATTAAAAAAGGGACAAAGAAGGATAGTGAGACAACTGGTGCGTCATTTCAATCTGATGTGCTTACTTAGCTTGCCAACATCCCAGCACATATAACTCTTTACAAGTTGTTGCGATTGTTCAAGACAACCAGGGATGCATTGAGAAAAGCTCTGACTAATTCTTAAACCTTTTGGCTCAAAATTACAGAGCTGTCTATGGACGCAGAGGAACCTTGCGCTCACTGCCACCAAGTGACAAGGCAAGTCTCATGTATTACCTTCTCGCCAGATGACATGCAGGTCAAAAATATTAAACATAACAGACTATTGTATTACACATGATACATCGGCTCTCTTAAAGTAGACCAATTCTCTTAGACTCGAGGTCCGCCCTAAGCATCATCCCCTGGAGATTGATGCAGATTCTTGGGATCTTAATTAGCTGAATGACGCCCACCAACACCTTCATCTTTGGCGTCAACTCCAGTGGAAGTCATCCCTTGGGAAGATCCGACTTCGCTGTCAGATTGGAAATCTAAAATGTGAGATAACATAATATGTCATTAACATCAGCACTTCCTACAACATGCTTTTAGGACGTTCCTGGATTCACTCCAATATGGTGGTACTCTCTACTCTCCACCAATGCATGAAATATTGCGATGATCAGGGAACAGTCCACATGCTAATCGCTGACAAGCAGCCCTTCAAAAGAGTGGAGAATTACTTCACGGATACCATACAGCAGAGACGTCTGTAGGATCAGCATAGAATGCCGAAGAGGATTATGACAATGGCAATGAAGCATATACTGAGCCTAAACCAGCAGATGAAGAAAACTGCAAGTTCGAGATAAATCCACTTGTAATCAATAAAAATATTTTTGATGTAACTAACGCTGCTAATGAGGCGGATGAGTGGTTTATTAATGAAATTATAGGTTTTGCTTATGTTCCTGCTATTGCTTCGGATTCTTCTCCATCTTGTACAAACACAGAAGTAGACAACATATCTGAATGGGAGGCTCTAGCAGCAATCAACTCGCCAATACGGTCGTCGTTTACTGTACATACCAAAATACACAATATAGATGGGGCTACTTTTGAGGTGCCCGCACGATGGCCAGACCAATAGCCTATAATATTCAGTCGAGTTGAGTCGTGATCCGAGCCAAGCATAAATAGTGAAAGCGATGATCAAGCAGCACCTCAATTTGGCCATTACGAATCAGTTTTCCATCGAATGATGAAGAAAATGAGTTACGATTTCAATCATAAACAGGGATTAAACTTCAAAAGAAGATGATGAAACGTTTTACGTTCTTTTGTTCCACGAGGAAATAATCCCGATTATTACCATAAAATCTGCACGGGGTTGGGATATGTCACTACGTCCGCATCATCAGGAAGAGAGTATGCAGACTCAACTGAATCAGAAAATCCTAAAGAAACAGTAGAATGGCATTCTGATGTCAGTACAAACGAGGAATTCAAGGCCCTTGCTACGAACATGGTATCAGTAAGCCATGAAGAACCAGATAATGACTGGACACACCACATGGATATCCAATGGGATATCAGATTTGAGCAACAAGAGCCGCTAACAGAAGATAAGGTGGTCCAAATCCGAAGCCTATCTTTATAAGCGAGAGTCTAACTCCTCAAGAGAAAGAGAATCTCATATCCCTCATAAGAGAATGCATCGATGTCTTCACATGGAACTACGAAAGACATGCCTGGCCTGGACCCATAGGTTGCCATGCACCGAATCAATATTAAGCCAGATGCTAAACCTGTAAAGCAACAACAAAGGCGTTTCAAGCCCGAATTGATGGAAGCTATCGAGTCTGAAGTGAAGAAGCTGATAGACTCAGGATTCATATACGAAGAGTAACACCCTGACTGGGTAGCAAATATCAGACCAATGCTTAAGAAGAACGGTAAGATAAGGATATACATAGACTTCCGAGATCTCAATGTTGCATGCCCAAAGGATGAATTCCCGCTCCCCATCATGGATGTTATGATCGATAACACAGGTGGATTAGAGCGGATGTCCTTTATGGATGGTTTTTCAGGATACAACCAGATTAAAATGTATCCAGAAGATGAGAAACATATGGTGTTCAGGATGCCGCTCAGAATATATTGCTACATAGTAATATCCTTCAGATTGAAGAATGCTGGCGCTACTTACCAGTGAGCTATGAGGGTCATCTTCCAAGAGCACTTACGTAAAACCATCAAGTGTTATGTGGATGACTTTTCCATTAAGAGTAAGAAGAAAGAAGATTACCTACAAGACTTGAGGGGATATCATGAGGAAACATCAACTGAAGATAAATCCTACCAAGTCTTTGCTCGGAGTATCAAGCGGGAAATTCTTGGAATTTATGGTGACTTCAAAAGGACTCCACCTTGACCCTGACAAGGTCAAGGCAATAAAAGAAATGCAGCCACCGCAGAATTTGAGGAAACTCAAGGGGTTGCAAGGCAAGTTGGCGTATATCTAACGGTTCATAAAAAATCTATCAGAAAGGTGTGAACCATTCTCGAAGTTAATGAAGAAGGGAGTCTCATTCGTCTGAGATGAAGATTGTCAATGAGCTTTTGAGGGCATTAAAGACTATCCTACAAAGCCACCTGTGTTAATGGCACCTATTTCAGGGAGCCTTTCCTGATCTGTGCAAGCAATGGACCATGCCCTAGGAGCTCTATTGGCTCAACATAATGATCAAGAATAGGAGCAGGCAATCTACTATTTGAGCTGGACAATGATTGGTGTGGAACATCGGTATAGCCCAATCGAAAAAGAATGACTGGCGCAAGTGTTCGCGGTCCAAAAGATGCGACACTACCTAGTCGGCCAAACAATACATGTCATTTCTCGGGTAAATCTGCTGAAAATGCTCATCACCAAACTAGAATCATTAAATTGTCGGCTCGCCAATTGGGCATTATTGTTGTCTCTCTACGACATGCATTTCGTGCCTCAGAAAGTGACAAAAGGCCAGGCCATAGCGAATTTTCTCACTGAGCACCCTATTCCAGAAAGCTCCAAATTCCAGGCTGATATCTCAGATGAAGTCACGGAAGTTAATGCTGTCCCAGAAGAACAGGTGTGGCAATTGTTCTTTGATGGGGTAGGAAGAAGAGATACAGCTAGTGTGGGAGTTGTCCTGCTATCTCCCCACAAGTACATGGTGCATCAAAGATACTCGCTAACTAGGCCCTGTGCAAATAATGTGGCCAAGTACAATGTGCTCATCATTGGCCTCCAAATAGATTGGCAACTGGGAGAATATGACGATTCAAAACTAGTCGTTAACCAGATGACCGGGGGATATGAGGTAAAGCATGAAATCATCATACCGTATGATCAAGCAGCAATGCGATTAGCAAATAAATTTGAAGAATTATATATTGACCATGTGCCAAAATATTTGAACACATATATCGATGCCCTTGCATCATTGGCTGCAATTCTGGCTGTACCAAGCAGGTCAACTAAACATGTTACCATTGGAAGCCACAAAATCCTACATCCGGAAGCAATCATGGAAGTAAGCGAAGTGAACCAAGTTGGAATAAAATTTGAGTCACGAGACTGGCATTTTCCATTTCCTCCCAGAGAACCCTAAAGAAGTCGCTTCCATAAGAAACAAGGCCACAAAATTTTATTACAACGCTATGCTCCAAACTCTGTATCAAAGATCTCATGACGGCATCCTACTTCACTGCTTGTCAAAAAGCAAAACCCAGAAACTGGTTAAGAAAACTCATGACAGGACCTGTGGGACCCACCAACCTGGACCAAAACTCTGGGATCACATTAGGAATTGGGATACTTCTGGCCTAAGATGATCACAGACACAGTGGCATATGCAAAGCGTTGTCATGCCGGTCAGGTTCAAGCTAATTTCATACATCAACCTCCATAGTACCTACATACGACAATTTCCATTTGGCTGTTCGAGACATGGGGTATAGATGTTGTTGGTTCAATCACTCCTCTATCTTCCAAAGGGCATAGATTGATATTGACAATAACCGACTACTTTTCCAAATGGGCAGAATCTGTCCCCATGAGGGAAGTAAAGACAGCAGATGTTGTCAAGTTCATCAAACACCACGTAATTTTCCACTTTGGCATACCCCGACGGATCATCCATGACAATGGACCTCAGTTCATTCTCAGGGCTTCGTGTGATTATGCAGTAAATTCAGAATTCAAGATGTGACTTCAATGCCTTATAATCTGACAGCCAACGGATTGACCAAGGCCTTTAATAAGACTATTGTAAAGCTTCAACAAAAGTTTGTTTCTTCAAGTCGGCGTGATTGGGATGAAAAATTGGACGAGTGTTTGTGAGCTTACCTTACTATGGTGCGAACCCCAACCAAAACTATGCCTTTTTCTTTGGTATATGGTTGCGAAGCCGTGTTACCACTTGAAATTCAAATCTCGTCCCTGGGAGTAGCAATGGCTACGAAGATGATGATTGAAGAAAAATATCAAAAACAGCTTCGAGAGTTAGAAGCCTTGGATGAGAAGCGCCTGAATGTGCAATAACAAATCGAGTTGTACCAAGCATGCATCTAGAGAGTAATTATCAAGAAAGTTTAACGAAAAACTTTCAAAGAGAGAGACTTGGTCTTGGCTGTCGAAAGATCGATGATCATGACCCACAAGACTAAGGAAAAATTCGAACCCAAGTGAGAAGGATCTTTTGTAGTAGAAAATGTTTAGTCAAACGGAGCCTATCACTTGATCAATCAAGACGATGACAGGATGTTGATGCCTATTAACAGTAAGTTCTTAAAAAAGTACTACATATAGCCACCTTCAAAAAAAATAAAAATTAAAAATAGAAGGAAAGGCTAATAAGTCAACCGCCCAATGCTATCAAAAGCAACAGAAAATGAAATCGAAAATTTCTCGCAACCCTATCATACTGGGGATAAGAGTATGAAACAAATCACCCAATACCATAAAGGTAAAGGGAAGAGGGAACGTTTGGCATTTAAGACCAAACAAAACCCTTGCTAACTCATCATGTTGAGGGGAATAGCATGGCTAGCTCAACGCAAATGGTGATTGGTAAATGCACCTCAAATCCATTGATAGCTGGAGATTTGCTAAAACTTTAATGACAAATCTATCGCAATACTATCCTATAAGGATACATCATAAACCAATGCTTCAAAAGAAAAAGGGAGAGGAATTCAGACCCTCGACAATTCATCATGCTGAGGAGAATAGCATGGCTAGCCCAACGCGAACGGCGATTGGTAAAGACATGTCAAATCCGTTAATAGCTGGGAGTTTGCTAAAATCCTGTGAACCTGTCACGTTAAGCTTTTATATCTAATAGCAAGATTCAAACCATCTCACCTCAATACAAATAAATCTATCATGTTAAGATTTATCTCTGACAAAAAGATTCAAACCATCTCACCTCAATACAAACAAACCTGTCATGTTAAGATCTTACCTCTGACAGCAAGATTTAAACCATCTCATCTTAAAAACAACCAAATCTTTCATGTTAAGATCTTACCTCTGACAGTAAGATTTGAACAATCACACAAATAATACACCCTATGATTCCAACACGATCACTGGCTCTGCCTGTTGTTTACGGGAAAAACCGAGGATCTTCCCATTGCCATTGAGAAATTAATGAACAGAATTTCTCTTGGATTGATTTAAATCGATTTACAATGAAAAGAAACAAGAAAAAAAAAATAGACGAGAGAACTTTTAAAAAATGTCGCTTTCTTTTACAAAAGTTCATGGGATCGAGGCAGCTATGAGAATTGATCTGTTCCTCGTTGACGATCCGACATTAAAGCTTGGTGACGGTGGAGATTTCTTGAGTTCGCTCTTCACTTTTGCTACTAGAAGAAGCTTGGACTCTTGCACGGGAGAGAGATCTGGCTAAAGAACCTTTTTGAGTCCCTCTGAAGGGATATTTATAGGCTCTAGATTGTTGACAAAGTTTTCATATAGATAGAAATAGGATCTTCTTGTAATCTTAATCAAATATTTGAGTTTCGTTTTGATAAGATTTGCTCCAGAGATTCATTTTATCTAGTCTTTATCCTACACCAAAAGTTAATTAAAATCTGATTAGAATTTGTAGAATTAGCAAAATAGTCTGGGACGAGGCCGAATTTATTGTGCGCGAGGCCGGAGGCTAGGCTCGTTGCTCGAGGCGAGCAACTGGCCTCACTGTGCAAGGCTGGGATGTCAGCCATGCTGCCGCAAGGCTGGCACCAACCTCACACCTACAAGGCTGGTTTCTAATCTTGCCAGCCTCACGGTGCAAGATTGGTTGCCATCCTCGCACCTGCAAGAGATATTTTTTTGGTTCTATAAGACCCCCTCCAAAGTTTTTAAAATTTTGTCTCTTCTGAAAATTTTGAAATACTTTGGATTTTTCTTTAGCTTTCGACTTATTTAAGTTTCTTGAATGTGAGGCGTTGCTAGCCTCGTGTTTGTGTTCATCTCACGATTGTTTTGCGTATTTGGGTAGTCAACTTCACTTGAGATTTATACCTTTACTCCAGTCCGTCTATTTGAGCCAGGGGCCTCTTTAAGAAGAGTTTTTAATTTTGTCCTATAAACAATGAGTAAAATATTGTAGTTTTATTTAAATCATTTTTTCATTTTGGTCTTTTGTATAACATATTTGTGGTGATGAGTGAGTGAAATTGGAGAGATGAAACTTGCTAAGAGTATGGTGTTGTCATAGCAAGCTGGGTCATAGATAGAGCTATGGCTGACATATTTATGAAGGGATGATCATATTAAGATCAAGAGATTTGGCAGAGATGCTTAATCGCACATGCCTAGGGTTTGGTAGAGGCGCTTAATTACACACGCTAAGATGATTGTGTCAGGATCATCGATTTTTACAAAGGTGCCTAATTGCACATGCTTGGGTTTGGCAAAGGATCTTAATTGCACACACCAAGATGATCGGGTCAGGATCATCAGTTTTGGCAGAGGCGCCTAATTGCACATGCCTGTGGTTTGGCGGAGGTGTTTAATTGTACACGTCAAGATGATCGATTCATGATTATTGGGTTCGACAGAGCTGCCTAATTGTACATGCCTGGGTGACTTGTCTGGGTGACAGACGAAGCTGGTGATCGGATTAAGATCACTAAAGAAACCGTCCATCGTGGAGTGTGTGATGGTTCGAATCTTTATTTTCAGAGGTAAAACCTTAACATGACAGATGTAATTATATTGAAGCAAAACGGGTAAGATAGTTCAAATCTCGCTGTCAGAGATAAGAACTTAACATGACAGATGTAATTGTATTGAAGTGAAATGGGTGATATGGTTTAAATCTCGCTGTCAGAGATAAGAGTTTAACATGACAGGTTCACAAAATTTTAGGAAACCCCTAACTATCAACGGATTTAATATGCTTTTATCAATTGCCGTTTATGTTGGAGTAGCCATGCTATTTCCCTCAGCATGGTGAGTTGTCGAGAATTTGATTTCCTCTCCCCTTTACCTTAGTAGCTATGGGTTTACTATGACAAGTTTATCATGAGATTTTTAGCAAACTCCCAGCTATAAATGGATTTAATTTGCCTTTATCAATCCCTGTTTGTGTTGGGCTAGCCATGCTATTCCCCTCAGTATAGTGAGTTGTCAAGGATTTGATTTCCTCTCCCCTTTACCTTAGTGGTTATGGGTTTATTGTGACAAGTTTGTCATGGAATTTTTAGCAAGCTCTCAGCTATAAACGGATTTAATATGCCTTTACTAATCGTCGTTTGCGTTGGACTAGCCATGCTAATTTCCTCAGCATGGTGAGTTATCGAGGATTTGATTTCCTCTCTCCCTTGTCTTTGTGCCTATAGATCTATTGTGACAAATCTGTCATGGGATTTTTAGTAAACCCCTAGCTATCAATGGATTTGATATAGCTTTACCAATCGCGTTGGGCTAGCCATACTATTTCTCTTAGCATGGTGAGTTGTTGAGAGTTTTGTTTGGGTTTAAATGTCAAATGTTCGCTCTTCAATTTGTTTTTTTGGCGTTGGGTGATTGGTCTCATACTCTTACCCCCAACATGATAGGGTTGGCGAGAATTTTTTGATTTCTCTTTCCATTGCCTCTGATAGCATTGGGTGGTAAACTTATTAGCCTTCTCTTCCATTTTTTTTGTAGGTGGCTAAATGCAGTACTTTTTTAAGAACTTGCTATTGATAGGTATCATCATTCTGCGACCGTCTTGATTGATCAAACGATAGGCTCATTTTGAGTAGATAGTTTCTACTACAGAGGGCCCTTTCCATTTGTGTTCGAACTTCCTCATAGTCTTATGGGTCATGATCATTGGTCCCTTAATAGCTAAGACTAAGTCTCCCTCTTTAAAAATTCTTTGTTTAACTTTCTTATTAAACACTTTCGAGATGCGCACTTGGTACAACTCAATTTGTTGTTGTGCATTCAGAATGCAAGCTTAACCCTATAACCGTAGGTTTAGCCTTGCTTTTTAAGCTGGCATAGCCTCGCGACTGCGCTATTATAACTTCGCGTTATATGCGGGGTTGGACTTATATGCTGGTTTAGCCTCGCGCACTGAGTTAGATTCATGCGCTAACTTAAACTTGCTCACTGACTTAGATTTGCATTTTAGTTGCGAGCATAATTTTGCACTCCATGCAAGCATAGCATTGCGCTTGAATTACTTTACACGAACTTAGCCTCACGTCTTGATTCCTTTACGCGGGCTTAACCACAAGATTTACTGGATGCGGGTCCTACCCCCTGTGTGGGTCTCATTTGATTAGTTACGGCCCATTGTAAGTCAATAGACCACTTTCTTCTTCATCAGATATTATGCAAGACTACTGGATGGCCTGACGCCTTAAATCTCTGATGCAGACCTTGGCCTTTCTTTTCTTGAAATTTATACGGGGGTGAGAGTTAGTCTCATATTCTAAACTTCTTACGTAGGGCTAAGAGTTAGCTTCACATTTTGGCTATGACCATAGTCTTATGTTTTGATGACTTTATGCTAGTTTAGTATCACATTGTATGCGGAGTTTAGCTTTGAATTGTATACAAGGTTTATTGGTGTGGGTCCCCCCTTATGTGGGTTACATTTGAATGGTTATGATGAGCATTGTAATTCAATTGACCGCTTTCTTCTTCTATGAAGTTTACGCGGGGCTGAGAGTTAACTTTGTATTTTGGACTTCTTCGCGCTTTGGATTAAACTCGTGCTTTGGATCTGCCTAGCGCGCTCTATCTATTGCACGCTGGCTTATCTTTGCGTACTGAGGATTTTATGTCTGGCTACAACTTTGCCTTATATTCTGCATTTCTTCCAGTAATTAAAATCACGCGGTTTGTCAGATGGCCTCGCGTATGTGTTATCTTCGTGTTTCAACTGTTTTACGCAGTATTGCAAATTAGCCTCGCTTTATGGAGCTTTTACATTTCACTGGCTTTGCTTTACATAGTCTTGCATTGTTTGCAGGTATTAGCATCGCATTCTTTACGTTGCCTTCATACATATCCTTATTTGGCTTGATGTGGGTCCCACCCCCTACATGGGACTTGTTTGGCTGTCCATGAAATTCGTCATATGATAATAGATTACTTTTATCTTTATAATAAACTATGCGAGGTTGAACCTTAGTGATGAATGTCATTTATTGTATATTTATAACCTCCATATTATCTATTTTTGTATTTAAATAACGCTACTTGGGTAAGTTTAGCGTGTTTTCAGGTAAACCTATTCCTACAAGGAGATGACAAAAACTCAGAGTCGGATTAGGAAATCAAGTCCAGGAAAGAGTTAAAAGTGAGCCAAGTTACAAGATTATAAAACTACAGAAAACCTAAGTCCAATGCAGTCATTCATATCAAATGAAAACGACCAGAACTTCATGCGGAAGAAAATTGAGGCCAATTCTTCATATTTTTGCCGCTATTTGGTGGCATTTGCCGCCAATTGGCAGCTCCATGGGTCCCACTTTGGGTGAATTTTCTACGGAGGTTTCGATATAATCATATAATTTCTCACTTGTACTCAAATTAGGGTTTGATTTTCTAAAGTCTATATATTTGTCGTATCCTTATAATCTAGGATTTATGATGTAATTTTGTACTCGAATTTTATGGAATAAAATTAGGGTTTACTGAAGGGTGACAGCCGCCATACTGACTCCAGAGATATCCTTTTTCTGCTCATCATTATTTCTTAAGTAATCTTCTTCTAATTGCTTTCTAGATAGATTTATCTTGCTTTCTAGTTTAAAACTTTAATCGCTTTCTTGGAAAAATGTGATCTTTTTAATTAGGAGTATGAGTAGCTAATTAGTTTAGTCCTAGGATATAGATGAAACTAGGGATCAACCTCATATTAATATATTTGTACTCTTTCTAAAATAAAAAAAATTAAAAAAAAATAGGATTTTTCTATGAAACAATAAAAATATAATAACTAGTAGATTAGAACTTTAATAGGTTATGCTTAATTTCAATATTTTGATAGCCTATGCTTAGTTAGAGTTTGGAATTGTTGATTTTTATTCATTTTGTTGAATTTATCTAACGATTTAGTTTATTTCTATAAAAAGTAATTTTTTTGATGGATTATACTTGTACACCACTTGATAGTCCATACTTATGATATTTTAAGTAGTAATTAAACTAAAAAATCATATTTTTATTATAGAAGGAAGACGAATAGATAATATTTGGTTATGAACTAGTGGATTCCATATCCTAAACTAATTAGAATTGCAAATCTTATCAATCTAGACTCATAGTTAGCTCGTCAAGATAATAAAATTAGTAAGATTGCAAAACACCTTAGATCCCTGAGGAAACGACCTGTTAGTGCTACAACTGACACTGTGCGCTTGCAGTAGATATTTCACATCAAGTTTTTAGCACCGTTGCTGGGGATCGATAGTGTTTTCGTGCTTTTTCTAACATTTTACGGGTTAACAGTGTGTGTTGAGTGTGCAGGGACCAGAAAGTGCAGATACAGGAAGATAAAAGGGATCAGAGGAGCTTCAGAGTTGTGTAGTAGAAACCAGAGAGACAATCTCTCTAGTTCTGCTGCTAATTGGCGGCAAGAACCGCCAAATAGAGGCAGCCTAGGTGATTTCTGACCCCAAATTTTCTCCAATTTTGTGTTTTGGTTCTCTAGTTTTGTAAAAAAAAAAAATTAAAAAATACAGTAGGAATCACATCTTTTCTTTGATCATATCTCTTCCACTGTTTTATCTTCGTCACATCTCTCTTTTTGCATTAGTTTAGGAAACTCACACATCCACGGTTGCTGGTTCATGCCACATTGGAGCCATGAACAATTTTGTTGATTATTGAGATCAGATTTGTTTATGGGAGATAAGATGGACCAACCGATCCCGATCCTTCAGGATCGATATTACCCGTTGCACACACGCATGTTTTAATTGCGGAACTCCAAATCATGTTATGGAGGAGTGTCCACTGTTAGTGAATTCCATGGGTCCGACACTTGAGCAGGCAAACGCCTTATGTCCATGATCCATGAATAATCCTTACGCTCTTATATATAATCCTGGTTGGAGGAGCCATCCAAATTTCTCATGGGGTCAAGGGTAATATCAGAGAGCCCCCAACCCTAACATGCAACTTCTAGCCAATGATCAATTTCCAAGACCAAATATGGATGCTTACCAATACCCAAATGCTTCAAATCAAGAGAACAATCAGAACAAACCACCTGCGCATAATCAATCATATCCATAGCAAGGGTTTAACAATAATTATGATAGATGGCTAACGACACTTGAAAGGAATGTGGAGAACCTTTCAAGATGACGTCCAATTTAGACACATAAATGCAAAATTTAATGAAAGTGTCTACTAATTTTATAAAACGGACCGACTAACAACTTCTTGTAAGTTCTCAATCGATCAAGAATATAGAACAGTAGGTTGGACCGTTAGCCACACAGCTGAGTGAGCGGGGACCAAGTACCTTTCCAAAGCAACCAATAATGAATCCCAACTCTAACTCATCTCAATCTGTTTCATCCCATGTTCACCAATGCAATGCCATTCACACGCTTAGATTTGGTAAGGAAGTGGACAATAATGTAGCCATACCCCCTAATCTCATCCCTACTCTTTTGCAAGCTACACCATTTTTTTCATCTCTTTCTCCACATCTATCTCCATCACCTCAATTACCATCATATGCTCATTTGGAAGAACATGTTCCTAAGCCGAAAGCACTATATCCCAATCGGTTTAGGAAGCCTTCACTGTAAGTAGAGAAGATTCTTGAAATATTTCAGTAGGTGAAAATTAATAGTTTACTCATTGATATTATACAACAGGTTCCTACTTATGCCGAGTTTCTCAAGGATTTGTGTATTAAGAAACGAGCAAGAAACGTTTCTGAGAAAGTTTTTTTTACTGCAAATATATCGCATATCATCTCTAACTCTTTACCTGTCAAATACAAAGATCCAAATTCTCCCACAATCTCATGCACCATTGGGAACACTACATTTGAAAGGGCATTACTTGATCAAGAGGCAAGTGTCAACTTACTTCCTTACACTGTTTATCAGCAGCTGGGGTTAGGAAAACTTCAACTTACCAAGTTTACATTAAAGCTAGCTGATCATTCGATCAAGAGACCACTTGGTATAGTTGAAGATGTGCTCATTAAGGTTGGCGAGTTTATCTTTTTATAGACTTCATTGTCTTAGAAACTGAGCCAATTTCTAATCCACGGAATCAAATTCTCGTTATCTGAGGCCGACCATTCCTTGCAATATCAAATGCATTAATTGATTGCAGGAGTGACCTCATGAAGCTATCATTTGAAAATATGACTATGGTATTGAACATATTCAATATGGATGAGCACACAATGAGCTCCCTCATTGAGATAAACATGATTCACAGTTTACAGTCTCATACTACCTCTTGTACTAATGATGAACCCTCATTTGAGCAAATTTTCAAAGATGAGCTCATATTATTAGATGAATTGATACATACTGATTTTAAGTATGATGACACTTGCGCAAGTATGTCATTTATTTATAAGTAAAATTTTGAGAATTTTTTTGCAGAGGCACTTGCATTACTTCGTGAGTTAGAACGGCCACCACCACATTCACTTGATCATATTGCACTTTTCTCACCTCACGATATTTCTACATGTGTGCTTGTTACTAATGATGATTGGCAGGTTTATAATGAAGAATTCTTCAACCCAATTATTAATACTTACATGTGGATAAAGAAAAAATAAGGGTGGCATAAGATACAGATAGGTAATTTCGTGACTTGTAGGAGGATGATGATATACTGTAATGCACCCACTTCACGTTTAAAACGCGTACACTATGAAAGTGAGAAGCAATCGAGAGCTTGTAACCACTTTTCATGCATTAATAGGTTGACAATATTGAGATCGTAACTTTTTACGACTCTCATTATTTGTGCAGTATTTGTACTATAGTTTTCATATTTATTTTACCATGCATGGTTCGCATATGAGGGCATACACAAGTTTAGGTGTGGAGGAGTGGGTTAGGATATTTTCTTCATATTTTTCTAGGATTTTTAGTTTTTTAAGAATTTTTATTTTATTTTTAGATTTTTAGATTTCTTTATTTTACACTTTGGATAGTTTTTAGGGTCATTAAAAAACTGAAAAAAATCAAAAGTAAAAATATTATATATTTTTTTTCAATAAATCAACCTAATTACAAATAAAAGAATAAATTTAGATTTGAAATTTGATAGGAGAGTAGATTGGATGATACACTAAGAATTTTATAAAAAATATTAAAATTTGAAAAATAAGTACTGCTAATAGTAATTTTGAGGTAAGTATCATCTATTTTCCACTTCACAATAGTTTATTAAGTTAAGAACAAAGATGATAACGATTTAATAGTTTTCTCTCCCTAAACAAGAAAAAAAATAGGGGTGAGCCGGTATTTAAGGCAATTGTCTCAGAAATAAAAAAAAAGGAAAAAAAAAGATGTGAGTCTGGTATTTAGGGCAATAGCCTCAGAGAGAAAAAAAAAAGAGTTTGATCTGAGTAATCGGGTACTTTGTGCCTAAGTAAGCGTGAATATTCGCATGAAAGGTGAAATATTCACAAAAAAATAGAAAAAAAAATTTGTTATGAGAGAGGAGATGAATCATGAGTAGAGTTGGAATCCAAGGCCGAAGTAGACTATCACACGTGCACAAATATGTATAGGAGCCAATGAATTATTCATTAGTGGGCATTGAGAGATAGTATTTGAATTTTTTTATTAAAATGATAAGTGATTTGATATTACGCTTGACTTGAAAATTGATAATCTAAATGTGTTCTTGAGTTTGTATATTTGTGAAATTAATTGAAGAAAATATCATTAAAAAAAATTTCTTTCTTTTGTATAAAATTTTTATTTTTCTTAATTTTTGGTTATCCTTATTTTTCTTTTCTTTATTCTTTAATTTAACTTCTTCACAAATTTTGTGGTTATATTCACTATAAACCCTCATGAGACACAACTCGTCCACTAGGCTAACCTAAGGATTTAATGGCTTGTTGCACGTGCTAAGTGCAACCGCGATTCCTGCGAAAGTGAGTTAGGATTTTTCTTTTTCTTTTTAGATATAAGTTTTGCTTGAGAACTAGTAAAAAATAGGTGTAGGAGTGTGATAAGTGCCATATATTGCATATTTATAGCATTTATATTATCTATTTTTGTATTTAAATAATACTACTCGGGTATTTTTAGTGTATTTTTAGGTAAACCTATTCCTACAAGGAGATGGTGATGTGATTTTTACTGCAAGCGCACAGTGTCGGTGTAGCGCTATATAGGTCATCCCACAGAGATCTCAGGTGTATTGTGATTCTTACTATTTCTTTAGTTTTAGTGGATTAATAAGGAATTCTAAGTTGGAAAGATGAGTTTTAAATTCTAGAGATTAGTCTAGAATTTCGAATCCATTAGAATAATAGCCTAACAATAAATTATCTCTTTCTTCCTATCTTTTTAATTATGCACGGTTAAGTAACATATTAAAAAGATGATCTTTTTAATTTGATTTTAATTAAGAGCCCCTAATTATGACCTATCAAGTGATGTGCAGGTATAGACCATCAAAGGTAACACTTTTCTTAAAAACAAATCATATCAAGTAGAAAATCTCATAAACAAAAGAAAAGAAATAAACTTCAAATCCTAATCTAAATATAGGCTATACAAAGACCAAACTTAAATATAACCTATCAAACAATTTAGATTTACAAGTTTATCCAATTCCATATATTTATAAGAAAATATTTATTGATAATTCTAAAAATAAATAAAGAATAAGAATTCCAAACTTCATCTAAGCATAAATTATCAAAATATTAATTAAGCATAATCTATCAAAAAATTATGATTTGTAAACTCTATCTTTTATTTATTTATAGAAAAATCATAACTTTATTTCTTTTTAGAAAGATAATGAGATAAATCCATATTAGATCTATTAAACTAACTTCATCTACATTTTAGGGCTAAAGAAAATTACCTATCCATAATTCTAGTAAGAAAAATCCTATTTTTATTCATGAACACAATTAAATCTAATCTAGAAAGTAATAAACTTAAACTAGAAAGCAATTAACTCTATCTAAAAAGCAAATAAATAATTAAAAGCAATGGCTTACCTTTGGAGCACGGTATTGTGGCCGTCACCCCTTCAGCAAAACCCTAATTTTATTAAATTAAAAACGAGTACAAAACTTACAGGATTCTCCCTAAAATACAAGGATACGGCCAATATATAGATTTCGAAAAACCAAACCCAATTCTAATACAATTGTGAAACTACAATATTAAAATGAAGCCATGGGAGAAAACTCGGGTTGTGGGGCCCACTTTGGGCAGCTAATTAGTGGTATTTACAGCTAATTAGCGGTAAAAATAGGTAGTTAATTTACAAATATTTTTCCTCTCGAGTATTTTCTTCTTTTGAGTTTATTTTGATGACTATATTGCATTTTGACTCTCTGAAGCATCGTGGTCTCATAGTCTTGCCTACTTTAGAAACTTTTCGGATTTTGATTTCCTACTCCATCTCTAATTCCATGCCATCTCCTTGTATGAATAGGCTTACCTGAAAAATATCCGAGTAGCATTTATTTATATACAAAATAGATAAAATATGGGAGGAAAAATACAATATATGATACTCATCACACCCCCACACGTATCTTTTGCTAGTTCTCGAGCAAAACCTAATCCTAAAAAGAAAAAGAAAAATCCTAACTCACTTTCGCAGGAATCTTGTTTGTACTTAGCACGTGCAACAAGGCTTTAAACCCTTAGGTTACCCTAGTGGACGAGTGTTGTCTCGTGAGGATTTGCAGTGAATATACCCACAAAATTCATGAAGAAAATAGATTAAAGAATAAAGAAAAGAAAAAAAAGGATAACTGAAAATCAAGAAAAATAAAAATTTTATACAAAAAAAAGAAAAATCTTTTTTTAATATTTTCATCAATTAATCTCACTAATATACAAACTCAAGAACGCATTTAGATTATCAATTTTCAAATCGAGCGTCATATCAGATACACTTATCATTTTAATCAAAAATTTAAATCCTATTTTTCAATACCCACTAACAGATAATTCATTGGCTCCTATATATCTACGTGCACGTGTGATAGTCTACTTCGGGTTTGGACTCGAACTCTAACTCATGATTCATCTCCTCTATCATAACAATTTTTTTTCTTTTTTTTCTTTTTTTTTCCTTTTTTCTTTTTTTTTAAAGAATATTTCACCTTTCATGCGAATATACACGCTTGCTTTGGCTCAAAGTACCCGATTAATCGGTTCATACTCTTTTCTTTTTTTAGAATATTTCACCTTTCATTCGAATATTCACGCTTACTTAGGCGCAAAGTACCCGATTACTTGGATCATACTCTTTTTTCACTCTGGAGACATTGCCTTAATACCAGGCTCACCCCATTATTTTATCACTCTCGAGGCTATTGCCTTAATATCAGGCTCACCCTATTATTTTATTCTCACCTTTTTTTTGTTTAGAGAGAGAAGACTTACTCATTCATTACATTTTTATCCTTAACCTAATAAACTGTTGTGAAGTGAAAAATAGATGTATACTTGCCTCAAAACTACTGTTAGCGGTATTTATTTTTCGGATTTTGATCTTTTTCATAAAATTCAAAGTGTATCGTCCAATCTACTCTCATATCCAATTTCAAATCTAAATTTGTTCCTTTATATGTAATTAGGTTGATCTATTGATAAAAATACATAAATTTATTATTAATTTTTTTTCAAAAAATTTTTTTCAGTTTTTTGTTAAAATTTTGTTTTAGTTAGTTTCCCTAAAAACTACCCAAAGTGTAAAATAAAGAAACCCAAAAATCTAAAAAAAATAAAATCCTAAAATTAAAAATAATATCCTAAAAAATAAAAATCTCCTAATTCACTGTCCCACACCTAAACTTGTGTATGCCCTCATACACAAATCAAGTGTGGTAAAATAAATACGAAAAATATTATACAAATACTATATAAATAATGAGAGTCGTAAAAGTTACGATCTCAATATCATCACCCTATTAACGCATGGAAAGCGGTTACGACCTCTCGATCGCTTTCCACTTTCATAGTGTACGCATTTTAAACGTAAAGTGGGTGCATTATTATATCTCATCTACCTCCTACAAGTTATGAAATCACCTGTCTGTAACTTATGTCGTCCTCGTTTTTTCTTTATCCACATGTAAGCATTAACAATTGGATTAAAGAATTCTTTATTATAAACCTGCCAATCATCGTTAGTAACAAGCATACAGGTAGAAATATTGTGAGGTGAGAAGAGTGCTATAGGATCACGTGAATGTGGTGGTGGCTCTTCTAACTCACGAAGTAATGCGAGCTCCTCTGCAAACAAATCCTCAAAAGTTTGCTCACAAATCAATAGCACACTTGCACAAGTATCATCATACATAGAATCAGTATGTGCTAATCCATCTAATAATATGAGCTCATCTTTGAACAATTGCTCAAATGAGGGTTCATCATCAGTGCAAGAGGTCGAATGAGAGTGCAAATTATGAACCATGTTGATCTCAATGAGGGAGCTCGTTGCGTGCTCATCCATATTAAATATGTTCAATACCACAGTCATATTCCCAAACGATAACTTCATGAGGCTACTCCTACAATCAATTAATGCATTTGATGTTGCAAGGAATGGTCTACCTAAGATAACGGAAATTTGATTCCATGGATTGGAGATCGGCTTAGTTTCTAAAACAATGAAGTCTACAGAAAAGATAAACTCACCGACCTTAATGAGCACATCTTCAACCATACCAAGTGGTCTCTTGATCGAACGATCAGCTAGCTGTAATGTGACCTTGGTAGGTTGAAGTTTTCTTAACCCCAGTTGCTGATAAACAGTGTAAGGAAGCAAGTTGACACTTGCCCCTAAATCAAGCAACGCCCTATCAAATGTAGTGTTCCCAATAGTGCATGAGATTGTAGGGGAACCTGGATCTTTGAACTTGATAGGCAAGGAGTTAGAAAGGATTTGCTATATATTTGCAGTAAGAAAAACTTTCTCATGAACGTTTCTTGCTCGTTTCTTAGTACACAAATCCTTGAGGAACTTAGCATAAGTAGGAACCTGTTGTATAATATTAAGGAGTGGAATATTAACCTTCACCTGCTGAAATGTTTCAAGAATCTTTTCTACTTGCGGTGAAATCTTCCTAAGCCGATTAGGATATGGTGCTTTCGACTTAGGAACAGGTTTTTCCAAATGATCATGTGACGATGATGGAGGTGATGGAGATGGTCGTGGAGAAAGGGGTGGAAGAGATGATTTAGCCTGCGAGATATTAGTAGTGGGATCAGGGGGCATGACTACATTATTGTCCACTTGCTTGCCAGATCTGAGCGTGTGAATGGCATTGCATTGGTGGACATTCGACTGATTGGAGGTTGAGCAACTGGCATTAGGGTTCATTATTGGTTGACTTGGAAAGTATCCTGACCACGTTCACTCATTTTACTCGCTAATTGTCCAACCTGCTGCTCTATATTCTTTATAGATTGAGAGTTCACGAGCAGTTGCTCACTTGTACTTTGAATAAAATCAGTTGACACTTTCATAAGATTTTGCATGTGTGTGTCAAGATTGGAATGAGACTTGAGAAGATTTTCAACGTGCTTCTCAAGTGACTAAAGTCGCTTTTCTTGTTCATTATTTGACCCCTGATGTGGATGTGAGTGGTTTTGTGCAGGTGATCTATTCTGGTTGTTTCCATAATTTGATGCATTTGGGTGTTGATAAGCACCCACATTTGGTCTTAGGAACTGACCATTGGCTGGAGGCTGCATGTTAGGGTTAGGGGGCCCCTCATATTGCCCTTGACCCCATGATAGATTTGGATGATTCCTCCAGCCAGGATTGTATGTAGGAGCATAAGGGTTGTTCATGGGTTGTTGATACAGGGCGTTAGCCTGTTCAAGTGTAGGACCCATGAGATTCATTAATAATGGACACTCCTCCATCACAAGATTTGGAGTTCCGCAATTAAAGCATGTGGGAACTTGAATTTGATTTACCTGACCACCAGTGGAGCACTAGGAGTCTCCAATGGCTCAATTCTCCTCATAAGGGCTGCAATCTTAGCTTCGGCAGTTATAGAGCTGTCGACGCTATGGATACCACCCTTATGCACAGAAGTTGATGCACTGGGCTTCTCAGTGGGACTCTCCCACTGCATAGACTTTCACGATAGGTCCTCAAGAAAGTCCCATGCTTCATCCTCATTCTTTCTCATGAACTCCCCCTAACACATGGACTCAAGAAGAGATTTGGATGTGTAATCGAGTCCTTCGTACATGATTTGACACAACCGCCACTTTTCTATCACATGGTAGGGGCATTGAGCTTAAATATCCTTGAACCGTTCCAAGTATTTCCAGAAAAGTTCTCCCAGCACTTGACGGAATTGATTAATTTGATTTCGTATCCTTGCCGTCTTATGCATGGAATAATACTTTTTAAGAAACACCGTAACGAATTCATCCCAAGTAGTGATTGAATCAATAGGCATACTGTACAACCACTTCTTGGTATTATCCTTAAGTGAAAAGGGGATGAAGCGGAGCTTAATTGTGTCCTCCGATAAGTACTGCAGTTTTATCATAACGCATACTTCCTGAAATTCACTGATAAACATATATGCATCCTCTGAATTAGAACCAGTTAATTTAGGAAGTATACTGATGTACTACGGTTTCAACTCATAGTGATTACCCGCTATGTGTGGAAGTTTTATGCATGATGGAAGTGATGTGGGCAACGGGTAACATCGATTCTGAAGGATCGGGATCGGCTGGTCCATCTTGTCTCCCATGAACAAATCTGATTTCACAAGTCGACCAAATTAATCACGGGTCCAATGTCGCATGAACCAGCGACCGTGAGTGTATGCGTGAATTTCCTAAACTAATGCAAGAAGTGCAGTGTGGTGGAGATAAAAACGGTGGAATAGATATGATCAAATAAAAATGTTATTCCTACTATTCCTATTTTTTTGTATTTTTTTACAGAACCAGGGACACAAAATATAGATATCTGGAAAATTTTGTGGAGTTTCGTACCTGAAGTGCTGCCAAATGGCGGTGTATGCCGCTAAATGGCAGCCAAAATAGGGAATCTGGTTCTTTACTTTTTTCAGTGCACGCCAAACACTTATCTAGTTCTGTTTCTTTTCCTGTATCTGCACTTTCTTGTTTCTACACACTCAACGCACACTGTTAATCCCGTAAAACGTCAGAAAAAATAAGAAAAATACCGTCGATCCCTGGCAACGGGGCCAAAAACTTGATGTGATATTTACTGCAAGCGCACAGTATTGGTGTAGCGCTATACAGGTCGTCCCACAGAGATCTCAGGTATTTTGCGATTCTCACTATTTCTTTAGTTCTAGTGGATTAACAAAGAATTCTATGTTGGAAGGATGAGTTTTAAATTCTAGAGGTTAGCCTAGGATTTCGAATCCATTAGAATAATAGCCTAACAATAAATTATCTCTTTCTTCATATCTTTTTAATTATGCAAGGTTAAGTAACATATTAAAAAGATGATCTTTTTAATTTGATTTTAATCAAGAGTCCCTAAGTATGACCTATCAATTGATGTGCAAGTATAGACCATCAAAAATAACACCTTACTTAAAAACAAATCATATCAAGTAGAAAATCTCATAAATAAAAGAAAAGAAATAAACTTCAAACCCTAATCTAAGTATAGACTATCAAAAGAGCGAACTTAAGTATAACCTATCAAATAAATTAGATTTACAAGTTTATCCAATTCAATTTATTTATAGGAAAATATTTATTGATAATTCTAAAAATAAACAAAGAATAAGAATTCCAAACTTCATCTAAGCATAGAGTATCAAAATATTAATTAAGTATAATCTATCAAAGAGCTCGTCGAGTTGTCTTCGTAGGAGCAGGTGTTATGATTTGTAGACTCTATCTTTTATTTATTTATAGAAAAATCATAAATTTATTTCTTTTTAGAAAGAAGATGAGATAAATCCATATTAGATCTATTAAACTAACTTCATCTACATCCTAGGGCTAAAGAAAATTAGCTATCCATAATTCTAGTAAGCAAAATCCTATTTTTATTCTTGAACGTAATTAAATCTATTCTAGAAAGCAATAAAACCTAAACTAGAAAGTAATTAACTCTATCTAAAAAGCAAATAAATAATTAAAAGCAATGGCTTACCTTTGGAGCACGGTACTGTGGCTATCACCCCTTCAGCAAAATCCTAATTTTATTAAATTAAAAACGAGTACAAAACTTACAGGATTCTCTCTAGAATACAAGGATACGGCCAATATATAGGCTTCAGAAAACTAAACCCAATTCTAAAACAATTGTCAAACTATAAGACCAAAATGAATCCACGGGAGAAAACATGGGTTGTGGGGCCCACTTTGGGCCGCTAATTAGCGGTAATTACAGCTAACTAGCGGTAAAAATAGGTAGTTAATTTATGAATTTTTTACCTCGAGTGTTTTCTTCCTTTGAGTTTATTTTGATGACTGTATTATACTTTGACTCTCTGCAGCATCGTGGTCTCGTAGTCTTACCCACTTTAGAAACTTTTCAGATTTTAATTTTCTACTCCAACTCTGATTTCATGCCATCTCCTTGTATGAATAGGATTATCTGAAAAGCACACTAAAAATACCCGAGTAGCATTTATTTGTATACAAAAATAGATAAAGTATGGGAGGAAAAATACAATATATGATACTCATCAGATGGCATAAACTTATAGCTGGATTAGGAAATCAAGTTCAGAAAAGAGCTAAAAGTGAGCTAAGTTACAAGATTATAAAGCTGCAGCAGACCTAAGTCCAATACAGTCATTCATATCAAATGAAAAGGACCAGAACTTCATGCTGAAGAAAATTGAGGCCAATTCTTCATATTTTTGCCACTATTTGGCGGCTCCATGGGGCCCACTATGGGTGAATTTTCTACGGGGGCTTCAATTTAATTTTGTAGTTTCTAACTTGTACTCAAATTAGGGTTTGATTTTCCGAAACCTTTATATTGATTGTATCCTTATAATCTAGGGTTTATGATGTAATTTTATACTCGAATTTTATTGAATAAAATTAGGGTTTGCTGAAAGGGTGACGGCCACCATACCGACTCCAGAGGTACACTTTTTCTGCTCATCATTGTTTCTTAGGTACTCTTCTTCTAATTGCTTTCTAGATATATTTATCTTGCTTTCTAGTATAAAACTTTAATCGCTTTCAAGGAAAAATATGATCTTTTTAATTAGGAGTATGAGTAGCTAATTAATTTAGTCCTAGGACGTAGATGAAATTAGGGATTGATCTCATATTAATCTATTTGTATTCTTTTTAAAATAAAAAAATATAGGATTTTTCTATGAAATAATAAAAATGCAAGAACTCGTAGATTAGAACTTTGATAGGTTATGCTTAATTTCATTATTTTGATAGTCTATACTTAGTTAGGGTTTAGAGTTATTGGTTTTTATTCATTTTGTTGAATTTATCTAACGATTTATTTTATTGTTATAAAAAGTAATTTTTTGATGAATTATACTTGCACACCACTTAATAGTCCATACTTAAGATACTTTAAGTAGGAATTAAAGTAAAAGATCAGATTTTTATTAAAAATGGAAGACGAATCGATAACATTTAGTTGTGAACTAGTGGATTCCATATACTAGGCTAATTAGAATTGCAAATCTCATCAATCTATACTCATAGTTAGCTCGTCAAAATAATAGAATTAGTAAGATTGTAAAATATCTTAGATCTCTGTGGGAACGACCTGTAAGCGCTAGAACTGATAATGTGCGCTTGCAGTAGGTATTTCACATCACTTAGCTCGTATTTCTGTTCACTTTTGTACTCTGGATGAGTTTTGTGCGCTGGCTTCGCACACTAGTATAACTATACACGCTGGTTTAATCTCGAGTTAGCCTCACATCTGGATGACTTTACACTGGCTTAATCTCGTGTTAGCCTCGCATCTGGATGACTTTACACTGGCTTAATCTTGAGTTAGCCTCGCATCTGAATGACTTTACACTAGTTTAGTTTTGAGTTAGTTTCATGCCCTATATGATTTTACGCTGGCTTAGACTCACATTGTGCGCGGGCATAATCTCGCATTCTTGCTTTTGATTTCATACTCTTACTCCCAGTATGATAGAGTTTGCGAGAGTTTTACTCTTTTTTCGTTATCTTGGTGGCATTGGGGAACAAAAATTCGTATACTTTTTTATTCATTTTTTGTGTTTTTTTTGAATTTTTTTATTCATGGTGGTCATTTTACCATCAAATTTTGCGGATCGTAGTTCTTTACCGCCATCCTGCCTGCACGAATCAGATCTGCATTGGCCGAAATTTCCAAGAATCCCATGGTAACTATCGTTGCATTCGTAGATATCTTTTTCTGTTCAGATCTCAACCAGATCACATTTGCATCGATGAGTATCTGAATTTTATCTTTTAGAATATAGCAATTCTTGGTTGAGTGTCCAATATTTTGATGGTAGAGGTAATACTTAGAATCATTTATTTTTCCAGTTTTTCCTGGCTTTTGATTTTTCAGAAAACTTGAGCATCCCCTTTTTATTCAGTATGTGAAAGAATGTGACTGTTTGTTCATCATTAAAATCGTACATTCGTTGCGATCTAGAAGAATCTCGATTATTCTGTTATTTTTTGTTTGCAGCAGGTCTGATAGTCATTGCCACATTTCCCTTAGGATGGGATGATTGAGACTGTGGCTGATTCATGGCCATCCTCCTCTGGACATGATATTCATTGATATGTCGGATTATGTCCTCCGCTTGCTACCCTCATTTGACTAGATTCTTCCAGGTTTTGAACTCTACTGCTCCCAATATAACCAATATCCTAGTCTAAAAATTGTGTTTGCAAGTCTCCACCAATGTGTCATGCGATAGGCTATGTGGGCATCGTACTAACATTTCGCGGAAGCGCTCAATGAAGCTTTTAACAGTCTCATCTTTTTACTTGTTTGCTAAAAAAGAGTGGATGGATACTTCGGTCTCGTCTTCAAAAAAGTAGGATAGGACTCCCTTTCCACGTCAAACCAAGCATTAATAGTTTCTGGGGGCAGCTGCATAAACCAAATGAATACAGGCCCTTATAGGGTGTTTGCAAAAATCTTTGTAGAAAGAAAATAGTACATATACTAGTTTGGAGATCCTTTCCCAAAATAAAATTCTAACTTCAAAGGTTTATATTTTAACGGAAATAGTGTGGACTCCCACTCTATCGGGTAGAGTCTCGTAATCCCCCTCTTCTGCAATCTTTTTCAGTGCATTAATACTTCTATTTGACTTTGAAGCTTCTCTATTTTTTCGATGTGGGGATCGATAACATATCCATCCTCCCTGCCTTTTCTCTCAGCATCTGGGTTGGATTTGGCCTCATCCTTCTTTGCTTTATCAGAAAAGGAAGAACACGCTGCTCCATCTTCTAGATTCTTTAGAGTGTTTTCTACGACCTTAGCGAGCAGCTTTGAGCTCCTCGATGCTCCTTTCCTTCAATTGGATGAGCCGTTCTTGTGTTTCAATCCTTTGACTCATCTCGGTCAATCGTTCGTCCTTCTCTCGGACCGAGAGGAAACGTGCAATCGCGGCATTACTATGGCTGAATGATCACTAAACTCTTCATATTCCTTATCAAAGTTCCCTGCCAATCTTTTGTAATCATAGGGAGCTGTCACGCCTTACCTGAGGCGTGTGTGATGATAGGTTTGCTATGCTTCCGTATCAGAGGTATACCTTCAATGATTGATTTCTTGCCTTTATTCACCATATTCGATGTGAAAGAGGGCAAGACTTGATCTGAGTCAGAGTTTTGTTTTTGCAACCGCCTTTTTTTTGGAATATCAAATCCCGGTGCTGACAGCCGGTTAAATACAGATGGTCCTAAAGCTTGACAATGACAGTGAGTCAAAACTGTCATGATCAATTTCTCACAACAACAGGACTGATGAAGTCATGTCACTCTTCTTTTATTTGTGAGATATCTCCGTAAATTCGAAGTTTCTTCATGTGGTGCTGATATAACCATCTTTTGCGGAAGAAACCCGCTTCTTGAGCGAGGTCTATTTGTCCAGACATGTGGCTCTAAAAAATTATGAAAATTATATTTGTCAACCCCTAGATTGGTTTGATGTCTAGCATTAGTTTTAAGATGTTTTGCATGAAACTTCTTGGTAGCCTTGTATTCTTCTGTTTTTATGTGAGGTTGAGGTTTAACTCTAGTCTGGCACACTGGACGATCCTCGCGTACTGGATGAGCTTGGCGTACTGATCAGCCTTGCACGTTGGCTTAGTTGAACTAGCATTGCGTACTTGCTTAGACTTAGTTTGATTTTTAATTTTACTTATGATAGGCTGGCGTTTAGTTTTATTTATGCTAGGCTGCAAATCAGCTTGGCATCCAACTTTGTTCATGCGGGGCTAAGATTTAGCCTGACATCTTTCTTGATTTATGCTAGGCTGATTTGTACTAGGCTGATTCTGCCGAGCTGATTTTTGTTAAGTTGAGTTGTGTTAGGCTGATTTTTACCAGGCTAAGATGTACTAGGCTGAATTTTGTCAAACTGAGATGTGCTAGGCTGCTTTTTGCTAGGCTGAGATGTGCTAGGCAGTTTTTGTCAGGCTGAGATGTGCTAGGCTAATTTTTACTAGACTGAGATGTGCTAGGCTACTTTTTACTAGGCTGAGATTTATCTTGGCATTCGCCTTACTTTATGTTGGGCTGAATTTGAGCCTAGTATCCACCTTGACTTGTACTAGACTGATTTTGAACTAAACATCCACCTTGACTTGTGCTAAAAGCTAATTTTGAGCATGGCATCCACCTTGACTTGTGCTAGGCTGATTTTGAGCCTAGCATGCAAAACGAGCTTTGAGTGCTCTACAGCGCGCCCTCCGATTTTGATTACAGATTTAGGTCCGTCTTTGTGCCGCAATAGGTTCTCCTTTGGTATCGATCACAGCAAGTTCTCTGAATATTGGAAGGGACACTGTTTGTTTTGATGGAGACCAGAGTTTAAAAATCTAAGTGGCTATTGATGAATCAACGTCTCCTTATCATCCAAAACCATCAGGTCATCTTTTTGTTCAGGTGCCTTTGAACATTTTGCCTTTATAGCTTTTTTGTGTCCTTACCGCGCGGATCTCTTCTTGTGTGGACTCGACAAATCTGAAGATATGTAATCCTTGTATTTTTGTTGGTCGATCTCGATCACCAACTTCTCCATCGCTTCTCCAATATTGTTGACGTTGGATTGGACCACCTATTTCTCTTCAGTACAGAAGATTTCTCCCACTATGATCACCAGTTTACTTTCGGAGAAAACCGAGAATCTTTCCATTGCCATTGAGAAATTAAAATACATAATTTCTCTTGGATAGATTTAAATCAATTTACAATGAAAAGAAACAAGACAAGAAAAACAGACGAAAGGCCTTATAGAACACGTCGCTCTTTTTTACAGAAGATTGTGAGATCGAGACAGCTATGAGGATTGATCTATTTCTCATTGACGATCCGACATTGAAACTTGGTGACGGTGGAGATTTTTTGAGTTTGCTCTTCACTTCTGCTACTGAAAGAAGCTACTGGAGAGATATCTAACCAAAAGTCCTTAAGTCCCTCTGGAGGGGCATTTATAAGCTCTAGCTTGTTGAGAGAGTTTTCATATAGATAGAAAAAGAATCTTCTTGTAATCTTGATCAAATATTTGAGTTTCCTTTTGATAAGATTTGCACCAGATATTCGTTGTATCTGCTCTTTATCCTGCATCATATTTGAGTTTTCATGTTGACGTCAGATTGGACCACCATTTTCTCTTCAGTACAGAAGATTTCTCCCACTATGATCGCCAGCCTATTTTCGGAGAAAATCGAGAATCTTTCCATTGCCATTGAGAAATTAAAGTACATAATTTCTCTTGGATAGATTTAAATCAATTTACAATGAAAAGAAATAAGAAAAGAAAAACAGACGAGAGGATTTATAGAACACGTCGCTACTTTTTACAGAAGATTGTGAGATCGAGGCAGCTTTGAGAATTAATCTATTTCTCATTGGCGATCTGATATTGAAACTTGGTGACGGTGGAGATTTTTTGAGTTCGCTCTTCACTTCTACTACTGGAAGAAGCTACTGGAGAGTGATCTAACCAAAAGTCCTTCTTAAGTCGCTCTGGAGGGGTATTTATAGGCTCCAGCTTGTTGAGAGAGTTTTCATGTAGATAGAAATAGAATCTTCTTGTAATCTTGATCAAATATTTGAGTTTCCTTTTGATAAGATTTGCTCTAGATATTCGTTGTATTTGGTCTTTATCCTGCATCAAAAATTAATTAAAATCTTATTAGAATTTATAGAATTAGCAAAATAGTCGGGGCGGGGCTGAATTTATTGTGCGTGAGGCCGGAGACTAGGCTCGCTGCGCAAGGCAGGCGGTCGGCCTTGCTGCGCAAGGCGAGCGACTGGCCTCGCTGCGCAAGGCTAGTCTGCCAACCTCGCAGCTGCAAGGCTAGGCTGCCAGTCTCATGGCGCGAGGTTGGTTGTCAGCCTCGCTCCCACAAGGCTAGGTTCTAGCCTCGCCTACAAGAGATTTTTTTTTTGGTTCTACACCTGTCAGCCAGGTGAGTAACCGGCTCTGTCTGTCAGCAAGACAAGTCACTGACTCTGTCTGTCAGCCAGGTGAGTTACCGGCTCTGTCTGTCAGCAAGACAAGTCACTGACTCTATCTGTCAGCCAAACGAGCTACTCCATAATATAAATCCAATCACCTCGGTATGTTTAATAGTACACCTCTGTCGAAACCCCTTGGTATATTTTCTGAGCAGCTCTGCCAAGACCCTATGGGTATATTTTCTAAATACCTCTGCTCATGGTTTTTCGACCCTAACCCAGTCACGTTAGTACATTTTCTGAACACCTCTGTTAAGACCTCATTGGTATGTTTAACAATACACTTCTGTTGAAACCCTTTAGTACATTTTCCGAACTCCTCTGCCAAGACCCAATGGGTACATTTTCTAAACATCTTTGCTCATGGGTATTTCGACCTTTTTTTATCTGGTCATATTCCAACAATCTATTAAACAAATACTTGTTAAGAATATGCGGACAACCCAGTGCCCTCGAGGCAAGGGACAAGAGGAAGCTAAAATTCTTGACCAGTCTTATCATACTGTCGGTAGAAACAACCCAATGCCGAAAAGGCAAAGGAGAGAGGTATCCCATTAAACATGCCAAGCAATCTTGATATGCTTATTAGTACACCTCTGTCAAATTTCCATAGGTATATTTTCTGAACACCTCTGCTCATGGTTCTTCAATCTCAATCCAATAATCATCAGCTCTTTCTGTCAGTCAGGCGAGTCATTGGCTCTATCTATCAGCCAGGCGAGTCACCTCTCAATTCGAAAGCAATCATCGGCTCTGTCAGTCAGTCAAGCAAGTCATGGGCTCTGTTTGTCAACCCAAACAAGTCACATCATACTCAAAATGCTCAGCTTGTTAAGGTACCCCCACGCCCTTAGGAAGTTCCATCTTCCATGAAAATCCGTCCACCATTCCCAAAACAAAACCAATTTGTTAATCCACATGAAAATCCATTCAACAAATTTGGTCCCCACAGTATTAAATCCATGTCATCATCTTGTACCACATGTTGCAAAGATTGAAAATAACACAATAAGATTGAAAGGTGAAAGTAATATTATTCTTTCACATATGAAACATACAAAGTATATATAATAATAAAAAAGGAAAAGTAGAATTGGGAGATATCAGTAGTTTGCCAGCTCTTAATTTCTCTTCTGCTTCCTACAAGTTCTTCGAACGAGCTTGCTCAGCAGTGGCAGTATCTTGACGACGTAGCTCATTTTCATCAACAGTAAGACACTATGCTGCTTCAGTACGAATATCTGCTAAAGTCGTGCTCCACATGGCCACTTCCTACTGTATTTGCACCTACTGGTGGACCAAAGCTTCACGGCGCGTCATGACCTCATCCAACTTCAGCTCTTCAGCCTGAAGAACTACCTGAGAAATGGCAATGGCAATGGCCTCACGAGTGTGGGAGATATTACTTTGCATGACCCCCATCTCAAGCTCAGCCCGCTCGAGCTCATTGCTATTTCCACCCTGAACATTGGCCAAGTTCTGAAGTTCTCGAGCGCATACTTCTTCCTTCTTCTTCAGCTCCTCTTGGAGAAGATGTAATTTAGCACGAGCTCGAGCAACTTCGATGTCGACTACACTAGATATATTGGGCCCGGCGTAAGTTGTTCACATTCTCCAGATGCTGGTCCAACATCTGTAGTTGTACCCGGTAAAAAGAAACCCGATCAGGACCATCAATCCTCTCAATTTTCTCTGCATAATTCAGTAACATTGGATGATCCAAGTCATAGGAATTCTGCCAAGCCAAAATCAAGGATATGCAGCTACCAAATAGTTGGCGGAATCTGTTGGTGAAGTGCTGCAAGAAATCCTCCATAAAGTCATCCGGCCGTGTTAAAGGCGAAGAAGGCACCTCTGCTACAATGGTTGGAGGTACAACTGGAGGCGGTTGAGGAGCAGAGGACGAAGGCATAAGCCCTGTCAAATGCGGAGCCAAAGTCTGAAAGAGAATGTCAATGGAAGAGCGGTCAATTATAGGTGCAGTAGCAACATTAGTCCCAATGGGCACTGTCTTAGATAATACACTCTTTCGTAAAATATTCCCTGTAGAAACTCGAACAGAGATTCGAGAGAGTGTGTGGGCGCAACCTAGGGCTCTGCTATGTTCCCTTACCCTATAACAGTATTTACAATTGTAGATAAAGTGATAATTGCAGTTGTTGGAGAGGCTGGCAGAGGAACGGGAGGTGTCCCCGATGAATCACTTGCTTCAGCAAAGAAAGCCGACGTCAGTGAAGGCAAACTAATAGCCACCATATCTGCAAAGACAATAGAACCTTTTAGGGAAACCAGCATGTTGATGAAACAAAATAGGGGGGTATACTCCAACAATTGAGCAGATACCTTTTATGGTGCCACTTCGAGCAGAGGTGCCTCCCCATCCCACTGGGTCGGTATCTCCAAGGCGAGAATAGCTCGGCTTGCTGATAGAAGGTTCAAATTAGTCAGTGGCATACGAACCCATGTCGCTATAGCCACTATGATCCAGACCACATAGACTTGAATCAAGTGGGTATGAAAGTTTATATGGGCTCAACGGGTGAGGTCGAGCGTATCCAAAAAGAGCTGGTCTCTGAAATATCAAGAAAAGAAAAATATGAGACCAAATTATAATAAAATTGCTAAGACAAAAGAATTAGCATACTTCATTACCTGGAGAAACTAACCCAATATTTGGACTGCGATATGGCACTGAAGAAAGTGACATTAAGGCCGACGGAGAAGTAGGTATTGGCCACTCGCGACGCAAGTACTAGACCTACGTGAGCATTCGCAGTGGCTGGCAATGTATTATGATCAGGAAGGACTACAACAGCTGGCTCCGATATACCCATCCTAAGTGCTTGACTAACACTCACCGACGCTTGATATACCGACTCCGTTACTGGGGCTACTGCATTTTGCACTGATACCTCTACCTCGAGTATTGAGTCATCATCAATAACTATTAAAGGAGCAAGAATAGATCGAAACTTCTTCTTTGACTTACTCCCTTTTGAAGGACCAGCTTCATTGACTTGGAGTCTTTTTTGAATAGTGTCCCTAGTGGAGACACCAACAGAAGCTTTTGCACCATGAATCTCAGCTACCTGATCTGCAACTCTAACCTTTGTGCCATGCCTTGTAACGTCACCCTCTCTAGCTGCCGCCTCAACTATAACCCTAGCAGTTCCTTCCTCATCCTCGGCTTCATCATCGTCCTTCAAATTAAGAAACTTGTCCATGTCCGAGAGACAAGTCTTCTTATCACCCTTCTTCTGAGAGTAATAAGCTTCAATCTCCCTCATGCAGTCACGACTCACGCAAAAGTCTGTGATAGTATTGACGGTATGATACCAAGTGTAGAAACTCAAAGAAAGAAGCAGATTGGGCACCTTGTGAGGAAGAGCAACCTGTGTCTCCAGCACAAAAATAATACCAAGCATGGGCTCCCTCAAAAAGAATCTCCCGAAAACCAAACTTCAGATTCGATTTCCCTACATATAACTGGAAATAGTCGAACTGACGGGCAAACCGACTAGGGAGATAAGGCTCCATATGGCAAGTCATCCCCTGACGATACACCAAGTGGCCTGGACGGATATTTACCAACCATCAAAAGTAGCCTAAAGACAGAATGGTATAGCCATCCAACCCACGGATATCTTTAAAGTTGTCACCATAATTGCTGCCAGGAAATTCACGGAAGCTGCGATATATTTGGTAACTCTGATAACTCTGAAGAGCTTTGCAAACAGGAGACATGTAATAGCTCGTCCAGTCAGAGTTTTCATAATGCTACACGTAAGGCAAAGAAGTTGGATCCTCTGAAGTAGGAGCTATCATCAAGCTGGGACAGTGAAGTACAAGCCAAACCATTAGATATGCATATAGCTCAACTTGAGGGTTTTAGGGTTTTGTAGATTGTCTCCCCCTCAGCATTAACAATAGCTTTTACCTTGGAAAATTTGGTATGAAGCTCTCTCAGACCAGTCAGTCTGTTGCAGAGCATGGCAGGGAGAAGTCCAAGGGACCAGCCATGAGCAAGGAGCGTTGTCGGATACACCACGTTAATAGCGATGGCCTCCTTCGGAAGTGAGGGAACAATGCACCTATTGAGCCACAACATTAAGAAACCAGTAAGAAGTCATCTATCAGAAATTTGATACTTGACTTGGTAATGAAAGCTCGCAAACTGCGTGCCGGCCTTGAATCCATCTTCATCGGATTCAGCAATATGAGAAGCGGCTCCTAGATCCAAAATCCTTTCTTGGATGGCTTCATCAATGAGCCCCTCATGTCTGGCTATCTTGCTCTAGGATTGGTCCAAATTGTTGAATAAGTAGAAGGCCCATGTTTTCTGCCCAACTCTTCAGCCTTTTGTACGAGAAATATCAGCACAAATTTTGAAGTGACACAACATCTCCCAATACGTCTCATACACAAACCTATTCCACTCCTTCAGCAGATCTAGCTTTTCTGAAGTAGGCACATACTCTTCATATGGCAGCTCTCGTATGGCCAACAATGAAACCTCGAACATTTCATGGAGGGTGAAGCCAAGTTCTCCCACCGGAGTAAAGAAAGAACCCGAGTGTGGATTGAACATTTCAAGTATACTATACAAGTGATATATACTATGAGAGAAGCCAAATTGGACATTCTTATTAGCACCAAAGAGGCAAATTTCTCGCAGAATATCCTCAAAGGTGACGAGTACGAAACCCACCATCCTGCTCCACCACATATTTCTGGTCGAATAAATCCAGCCAGGAGTCCTTAAATTATGAGATGGGTACTGCCCTCTTCTGGATAAGAACTTGCTCAAGAAAGTGTTGGCTCTTTGGGAAACTTTACCAAGGGGTAATTCTTATTAAATTTGTCAGGGAGAAGGCCAATGACGGATTTGTTGAGGCCATCCTGGTAAACACTTATATTGCCAAAATTCCCGACAGCCACCTAATCCTGCTCTTTGGTTACATGTTAACTCATGATGTGTGGGACTGATAATTTTTGGAGATATGCCAGCGGATAATTTCTGACCATATCTGGAATAAATATCCAAACTCCTTCCACTTTCTGGAGCCATTTATGCTCTTTCACACATAGAGCCTCGTCCGAAACTGCGACTATATCTCCCAACAGAAACCAAGGCTTCTCCTTAGAATGCTTCTCCTGAGAATAACGGCTCATCCCTTCTAACTGTGCATCAATAGCCAACTCCCTGAGAGTTGCCGACTACTTTTAGAGAGTCTTTCAACATGCCCCTTGAAACTGTCTGGAGTAAAAATTGGCACCGGTTCTTCAAATCAAAACCGAGCAGAATTGTCAAGCCCACCTCGATATCCGAAGTAATTACATTTAGGGAGCATGCCATTGGAGTAATTGGCTGTCAAAAACAGAAGAGGAAAGAGTCAGAAAAATCCCAAAAAAAAGATAAGGTTCAAGAAAATTGCTGAGTTGCACGCAAGGCTGGTCAAGCTCCCTAGCCTCGAGACACGCAGTGGCCACGCGCCTCAAAAATCTTGTTTTTCTATTCTTACCTCAAATCGATAGGAAATTCCAGTCGACGACGGCTCTGGAATGGAGAGATCATTGCTGTGGCTTGAGGAAGATCATTGAGAAGCCATTGGGTTGAAGAAATTGAGAAGAATCCGTGAGAATTCAGAAAAAAGAGGAGGTTTCTTGGACTGGTTAGAAAAAAAAAGATAGAGAGAAGAAGAAGGGTCTTGAGCACCTTAAATAGTTGGGTTTAAAATAAACAGTTCAGGATTGGGATACTAACCGTGAATAGGAATCCAAAGTATTTCAAAATTTTCAGAAGAAATAAAATTTTAAAAGCTTTGGAGGGGTTTTGTAGAACAAGAAAATTTTGATCCCCACGTTGATCTATATCCCACACCAAAAAAATATAGGAGACTAGGCCTCGCCTTGCGGGCAAGGCTGGCCAGACAACCTTGCGTGCGGGTTGGCAGGTGGGGTTGGCCAGCTAGCCTCGTGCGAGGCGAGGTTGACCGCCTGCCTCGCGCAGCGAGGCCAGTTGCTTACCTCGCGCAATGTTGCCGACCTCGGTCTCCTGTGCAATATATTCGAGCCATGTCTCGGACTATTGTGTGTATTCTAGAAATTCTAATCAGAATCTAATTCATTTTTGGTGCATGATCAAGACCAGATACAACAAATCTTGGAGCAAATCTTATCAAAAAGAAATTCAAATATCTTATCAAGATTACAACAAGATTCTGTTTCTATCTATGTGAAAACACCCTCAACAACGTAGAGCCCATAAATACCCCTCCGGAGGGACTCAAAAAGGACCTTTGGCCAAATCCCTCTCTTGTGCAAGAGTCTGAGTTTCTTCCAAGATTAGAAGAGAAGAAACGGATCAATCCTCATAGTTGTCTCGATGCCACGATCTTCTGTTAAAGAAAGCGATTTGATTTATAAGTCCCCTCACTTGTTTTTCTTAAATCTTTTCATTGTAATCGATCACAAAGAAGTTTTGTATTTTAATTTCTCAATGGTAATGGAAAGATCTACAGTTTTCTCCAAAAACAGTAATCTGCATTGATATTTTTGCTATATATTTTATACTATAAATATCATATGAATACATGACTATTTTCTTGTTAGGTTTTCAACATTTGCTTTTCAACTTGGTATCAGAGCACTCATGGCTTCCACCACCATCATTATCTCTAATACTATTGATAACCCCTCCAACCCTCTCTTCCTCCATTCCATGGATAACCCAGAACTATTCTTATTTCTGCCTCTCTTACGGGAGACAAATATCCTACATGACGCCGCACTATGACCATGGCCTTATCTACCAAGAATAAGTTTGGCTTCGTTGATGGTTCATTACCTCGTCCTCAGGCCAATGATCCACTTCGGGGCGCATGGGACCGTACCAACAGCATGTTTCTTTCATAGCTACTCAACTTAATCCATCGAGATCTGGCAATCTCAGTCCTCTATGCCGATCTACCAATATTGTTTGGGTAGATCTTCATAACCATTTTTCTCCCTCAAACGATCCACATATCTTCAATCTAGAGTGTTCCATTGCCACTCTCCAGCAGAATACCGACTCTATTGCAAAATACTTCAACTTGCTCAAAGGATTTTAGGATGAGTTGGCTCAATATGATCCAGTCTCTTCCACTACTCCTAGTCCATACCTATAACAATGTTAGCTAATGCAATTTCTCATGGGCCTCAATGATACCTACTCAGAGGTATGCAGCAAAATACTTCTAAAGGATCCCCTGTCATCGGTGAGTAAAGCATATTCCTTAGTTTTTCAAAATGAAGCCCAACGCTTATTGAACCGTCCATATTCTCTCCCTAAAGTTTCTACTATTGCAGCCATGGGCAACCATTCAAATAGCAGAACCACCAATGCAAAGTCATGATCTAAGGAACACTGCTCTCACTGTCACATCATCGGCCATACAAAAGAAGTTTGCTACAAACTTCATGGCTATCCCCCGCATTACAAGATTGCACGCTGCAACAATAACAAGTCAGTTTCAGATACCAATTCTATTGCACCTTCAGCATCAAGTTATCGTATTAATTTTTCTATGGCTGCACACACTAAACAACCTCCTCAACTGATAATGGATCAATATGAGCAATTATTGCGCCTTCTCGGTGTTGTCACTCCGGCTTCTGAACCTCAAGCCAACCTTGCAGGTACGTGTATTTATCTTCTCAACCAAAATCAGGCTTGGATTATTGATTTCGGAGTGTCTTCTCATATAACCTATTCATCATCTCTTATTAATTCATTATCCCATACACCTGTGAACTCTGGCATTACCACTCCAACTAGATCGATTGCAAAGATCATAGGCATGGGATCATGCAAACTCGCCTTCTATCATGTTCCTTCTTTCCAATTTAATCTTCTATCTATTAGTCGCCTCACTAAATATCTTAACTGTCGTGTGATTTTTTACCCCACTCATTGTATTTTATAGGACCTCTCAACGACAACGGAGATTGGTCAGGGCCATGAGAGAGATAGACTTTACTACTTAGACCCGCCTTCTCCCACCGCTTGTCTCGCAAATCATTCTTCTCTGCTTAATTTATGACACATACGTCTCGGACATCCATCTATGGCTCGTCTACATGCATTAGCACCCATGTTATCAATTAATTCAAATAAGTTGTCTGAAGTTTGCAATATTTGTCCCCTAGCAAAGCAAACTAGGTTACAATTTCCCAATAGTGTTTCATCTATAAATAAACCATTTGAAATTATTCATTGTGATTTATGGGGACCATATTCAGTTCCATCTCGAACTAATGCACGTTTTTTTCTAACTATAGTTAATGATTTTTTACGATATACTTGGGTGTTCTTAATGCAATTTAAAGCACAAACTTGCCAAAATTTTACAACTTTTTTCATTTTATGTTCAAACCCAATATGGTTACAAAATCATGCGTATACGCACAGATAATGGTACTGAATTTTGCAACAATATTCTTTCTAATTTTCTCTCTACACTTGGAATTGTACATGAACATACTTGCATAGCTACTTCTCAACAAAATAGAGTAGTTAAACGTAAGCATCGTCATCTACTTGATGTTGCACGAGCACTTCGTTTCCAATATGGATTATCTAAATTGTATTGGGGTGATTGCCTTTTCACTGCTGCCCATCTCATTAACTGTATCCCTACACATATCCTCAACAATAAGACACCATTTAAACTCCTACGCTCTTCTAAATCCTAATATGATCACATCCATACTTTTGATTGTCTTAGCTTTGTATCAACTAGACATCTTGACTCTGATAAATTTCATCCCCGTGCTTATTGATGTGTACTTATTGGTTTCCCTATGGACCAAAATGCCTAAATCTTACTTAATATATCAACAAATCAAGTCTTCACTAGTAGGGATGTTATTTTTCATGAAAATATTTTTCCTCTAGCAAATCAATTTTTGACTTCCAATATGCACGTAAATCATCATGTACTTCCATTGTTCTTGCCTGATAATTGTCATGAATGCGAGAATCCCACAACTTGTATCTTACCTTCAACTCCTGCTACCACTAATTTACCTCCTTCCACCCAAGCTTTGTCTCGACCACAATATCAAATCCGCCCACCATCTTACTTGAGAGACTATGTGACTGGTTTCATGTCTCCAACTGCATCTCCAAAGTCTTCGGTAAGGTATCCTTTATCCAATCATTTTTCTTACAGTATTTTTTCTCCATGCACTTATCTCTCCTATCTGCTGTAGAGATGCATTTAGAACCTGTCAGTTTTTTAGAAGCCAACAAGCATCCTCATTGGTGTCAAGTCATGCAAGAGGAGCTCCATGCACTCACCTCTAACAATACATGGTCCATTACTTCCTTACCACCAGGAAAGTAAGCAGTGGGGTGCAAGTAGGTGTACAAAATTAAATACCAGTCTGATGGTACCATTGCATGGTACAAGGCTTGCCTAATTGCTAAAGTGTATACTCAAACTGAGAGCCTGGATTACACTGAGTCATTTACTCCAGTAGCAAAATTAGTCACCGTTAGTTGTCTTCTCTCTGTTGCAGCCATCCGACAGTCATCACTTCATCAAATAGATATCAATAATGCCTTTCTCCATGGTGACTTACATGAAGAGATATATATATAACTTCCACTAGGTTTAAATAGACAGGGGGAAAAGATGGTATGTCGTCTCTACAAGTCCTTGTATGGTTTAAAGCAAGTATCATGAAATTGGTTTGAAAAATTCTCTTCCACTCGCTTAGCAGCTAGTTTCTCTCAGTCCTGTGCTTACTACACTTTATTTATGAAGTCAAGGGATAAACTTTTGACAGTCATCCTGGTATATGTTGATGAAATTATAGTGACGGGTGATGATTATCTCACTATTTAGCTCCTCAAGAAGCTTCTACATTGTCGTTTTCACATCAAAGACCTCGGCCCATTGAAGTACTTTCTTGGACTTGAAATTGCTCGGTCCGTTTCTGGCACAGTATGCTCTCAATATTTTGAAAGATGTAGGTCTTCTAGGTGCCAAACCAGCCGCAACACTAATTGAAACCACTCAGCATTTACATGCTTCAAGTGGGACAATTCTTCCTAATCCTTCTCCTTACAAACGTTTGGTTGGTCGGCTTCTCTATCTTACTATCACAAGGCCTGACTTAACTTATGTGGTAAATTTACTAAGTCAATATATGTCAAAATCAACAGATGCTCATTGGAATGTACCTCTTCGTGTCATGCCTTACATCAAATCTTGCCCAGCTACGGGCATTTTCATGTTTGCCACAAGTCCTCTCACTCTTACAATATATGTGGATGCTACTTTGGCCTCTTATCTGGATACGCATTGTTCAATAACTGGATACATTGCTTTTCTAGGGTCTAATCATATTTCTTAGCACACAAAGAAACAACAAACAGTTTTCCACTCCTCAGTCGAGACAGAATACCACTCCATGGCAGTTGCTTCATGTGAACTTCAATGGTTATCTCACCTCTTCAAAGACCTTCAAATCCATCAAGAAACCGCCACATTGTTTCGTGATAATAAAACAGATCTTCACATTGCTACCAATCTGGTCTTCCATGAATGTACTAAATACATTGAAATTGATTGTTATTTTGTATGGGAACGTATCGTCTCCGGATTTCTGCCCACTGCTTTTGTTTCTTCCACAAAATAATTTGTTGATATCCTCACCAAGGCATTGGATCATCCATAGCTCATACTTTTTACATCCAAGATGGTCAAGCCCTTGCCTGATCCATCTTGAGGGGAATATTGGATTTAACTAATTATATTTTAACTAATCATATCGTTAATGTCTATTTGTTACTAACTAGTATATCCCAACTACGCAGCTAGCATGAAACAGATCTCTCCTTATCCAATTTGTTTGTTACAAATAAGCAAATTATAAATATATAATCTGCATGATATTTTTGTTATATATTTTGTACTATAAATATCATATGAATACATGACTATTTTTTATTGGGTTTTCAATATTTGTTTTTCAACTGGTACCAACTACGGGAAACGGGTCATAGGGTCGGGCGGCCTTGCTAGACCTAGACCTACTAAGGGGATGCATGTGTGCTTGGTGAACTGGGGAGACGGAGGGGGGCTATGACAACATAAAATAATTTGGAAATAACCGCAACAGCATTAAGCAAGTATAAACACGGAAATACAGGGAGTAAGTTGATCTTCATTCGAGTCTTACATGGATATATTTCTAGACGATCGGTCCACTTACATACACAATATATATATATATATATATATATATATATATATATATATATATATATATATATATATATATATGACGCAGGACGGAGGCGAAATTAGGGTTAGGGTTTTGAAATTAGGATTTTCCTATAGGGATTGAGGAAGAAATGATAAATTTGGGGAAAACTTTTGGGATTTGGGAATCCACCCAGGCCCACGCCCACTCTCCACTCTCCACGAGGAAAGATTTTTACTCAGCGAATTCCACGCCAGAGATTTCTCAAGAAAATTTCTCAAAATATTATTCATCTTTTCAATACTTCATACAATCCCTATATATAGGAAACCCTAACAAACAGAATCTTAATAAAATCCAAACTCCTAATCAAATCAAATATTTAGTACAATCCAAATCCTAATCAAATCAAATCTAATCTAATCTAATCAAATCTATTCCTAAATCAAATTTGATCTCCATCAATTCTCCCCGACTTCAAAGCATTCATCCCCGATGAATGCGGAGATAAAGAATGATAAACACATCCGGGTTGAACTGATTGACATCCACGAAGTATTCCAATTGGGCCATGGTGGTGATCGAGGAACCGTATCTAGTACATCACCATCACATCTGTACCAAGGCGGTGGAGGTGGAACTGGGTTCTTTTGTGAACCAGTTTCAAATGACTGTAAATCCCACAAATTATTTTGGCCATGAATAGTAGAAGCAAACCTCTTCGAAACTTCATATGAATCTCTATGTTGAGTCGGTAATTTCTTCATAATTCCTGTAATGAATCTCTCAAGAGGAACTGATGTTTTTACCTCATTATCAGCAATAATTTCTTTTCTATGTGAAGTCTCACTTTGGATTGAAAGTTCTTGTACTCCCTGTACATCTGCAACTAGGAGAGAAGAAGATATTTTCATTGGTTTCTTCTCGTAAGTATGATCATCAGAAGTATTCACAGGCGGCTGAAATTTCACAGTTGGTTCTATTGAAGGATCTTCAGAAATCTGAACCATTGAGTCTTCAACTTCTGTGGATGAAAAAAAAGTTCCATCTGGTACTAGTAATGGCTCATCATGAACTTCTGTATCCGGTGTAGGCTGCAAAATACATTCACAAAATATAGGAATATCTGTTTCAATCTTCTTAGCGATGCTATCATTACTAACCGTTTGACTTCTTTCATCCCTGCATTTAAGTGTGTTTTTAACACTGTCAAGTATTCGGCTACACTTCTTAAGCTCATCGATCATACATTGAAGTTTTTCATCACTAGTCATTGTTTTAGGCTCAGATGATTGAAACCGATGAGATGATAAATTTGGAAGGTGGTGTTGAGTATACCGATGACGAAGTAGACGTCGCAAGATATTCCAATCCAAACATAATTTATACTCTTTACTCCAAGTATAAACTTCTCCACCTAACTTTTGTCGGGCGTGAAGGCATTTCTGTGCTGAAGTCAGATTAGAAGCTAGAAAGAAATCTTGGATATGATTCTCCCAATTTTGATAATTTTGTCGACCATCGAAACCGAAAAAAATGGGTATAGTAGCATACAAATCTTGCTCAATTTACGATTTTTTAGCATTTGTGTTGATGTAACGACCATAGAACATGAACCCCATATATAATCAACTCAAAATTTTATCTCAAAAAGCTTAGAAAATACCCAAAAATCACGACGGATCAAAAACCGCTTGAATCGGAGTTGAAACAGACTCCGAATTGAAAGAAAACCCTTAACGGGTCTGCACTGTCTGTGGGTCTGCACTGCATCACTGAACCAAGAGTAGAATGGATTTAGATCTGCGGGTCAGATCTGAAACTTGTAGGTCAGATCCAAAATAAATCCAATCTCCTATTCTTTTGGATATGGGTCTGAATAAGTGGATCAGAACCAAATCAGCTTAATAACAAACAAATCCAAAACCCAATAACTTTCTTCTCCTTGCTGCACGGCTATTCTGCTGCACTGATGGCGGCGGTGTTGCTGGCGGGGAAGCAACAGCAGATGCGGTGGAAGAAGAGGTCGTTGTCGAAGTGGAGGAAGGACGGAGGCGGGCGGGAGGCGGGCGGCGGGCGGCGGACGGAGGCGGCGGCGACATCGCTGGGGGGTTCGGTCGGATCTGGTGGAGAGGGCGGGCGGCGGGCGGAAGTGGGCGGCGGCTAGGTCGGCGGGCGGTCGGTCGGTGGTGGAGAGTTGGACGGCGATGGGGGTTTGGGCGGCGTTTGGTGGAATTGAAGGGGAGGGGGTTTGGTGGAGTTGAGTTGGGGAGTTTTGGGGCTTTTTGAGGGGGGTCGGTCAGAGGCGGAGGCGGGCGGGTTTGCTGGGTTGGGGGTTTAGATTTGGAGGAAGGTCGGATGGAGTTGAGAGGGAGAGAAGGGGATGTGGGTGTTGAAGGGGTGAAGTTGAAGGGAAGAGGGTGAGGGCTTGCTGCTGCTGCTTTTTTTTTTTTCTCAGAAGGATGAGGGTCGGGAGGAGGGGAAGGGGATGAGGGCTTTGCTGTTGTTTCTCTCTCTCTCTCTCTCTCTCTCTCTTGGGAGGATGAGGGTCAGGCAGAGGGAAAGAGGATGAGGGTCGGGAGGGTCAGGTGGAGGAGGAGAAAATAATTTTAGGCTCTAATACCAATTTGATGCAGGACGGAGGGGAAATTAGGGTTAGGGCTTTGAAATTATGGTTTTTTCTAGAGGGATTGGAGAAGAAATGATAAATTTGGGGAAAATTTTTGGGATTTGGGAATCCATCCAGGCCCACGCCTACTTTCCACGAATCCACGAGGAAAGATTTTTACTCAGCGAATTCCATGCCAGAAATTTCTCAAGAAAATTTTTCAAAATATTATTCATCTTTTCAATACTTCATATAACCCCTATATATAGGAAACCCTAACAAACAGAATCTTAATAAAATCCAAACTCCTAATCAAATCAAATATCTAGTACAATCCAAATCCTAATCAAATCAAATCTAATCAAATCTAATCAAATCGATTCCTAAATCAAATTTGATCTCCATCATATATATATATATATATATATATATATATATATATATATATATAAAGAGAAAACGGGAAATACACCGGCGGTGAAGGAAGTTTCCTTCACCGTCGCTTAGGTGGCCCAATAAAATTATTACACGTGGTGTCATGTAAGAGAGTTCATTTATTTGTTACCTTAAATAACGTCCCGTGTTATAATTTTATTGGGCCACCTAAGCGGCGGTGAAGGAACTCCCTTCACCGCCGGTGTATTTCCCGTTTCCTCATATATAAAATGTGATTTTATGTAGTAATACGATTGGGTCCAACCTACCATCTATGCTAAAAGAATAAAGTTAAGAGCAGGATAGAACCAAGCATGGAAAACTGTCACCATCGGCACCACCGCGGCTGCCTCCTCCTTCAGGTTAGGGTTAGGGTTCCTATGGTCGATGGCGCTGCCAGAGGAGGTGATGACTATGCCTATCTGCTAGGCATCCACCCTTCGCACTGCAACATAAACAGGAATCCAAATCTAAAAAGCAAAGCTGTTAATTAGCTTAATAGAAGTAGTAGCTAGCTAGAATAATATATATGTTAAAGGATTACATTAATCTAAAAATAAATCTATTTATTTTGTGAGCACAATTTTAATCTTTTTATGGTACAGCAAGTAGAAGCAATAGGAGTTGATATCCAACATTCCCTCTGTGGCCCATAAATAAGCCCGACATTATCCCCTCCAAACCAATTTCAAACCATCCTCTCTCTTAGATTGCCACAGTTAAGCGGTAAAATCAAATTCCGATTCTGATTTCTATTCCGATTCCGAATTAACATGAAGGTGGCAGAACGGATCCAGAGTTTTGTGGGAGATGAACTGAAATTCTAATTCGAGCTGGCAGGAACTGCATGTGAATTATAGGATATAGGAGTAAATTAATCGGAATCATGGGAATTTCTAGATGGGCACAGCATTTTTCCTAGTGAGCCACTTAAATTTTCACTTTATTTACCATTTTGCCAATAAAAATTTTGGTCAAAACTGCCCCTCCTTCACCCTCTCATCTCCGTCTACCTTTCCTACGTGAATGAGAGAGAAGGTAGGGAAAAATCGGATTTTTTAGAACCCAAATCCTATTCCTCTTTAAAACATACTCCTTTTTGTTAGCAAAAGATAGCGGAATAATACTAATGCAACAATCAACGGAATCAAATAGTTAACGAAGAGAAAAATAGCAGAGACAGAGAACACGCAGATTTAACGTGGTTCGGCAATATGCCTACGTCCACGGGGACACGATCGAAAAACTTCCACTATATCAAAAGAGGATTACAACTTTCTAGTTCTCTACCACAAGAGAAAACACAAAGAAATCACAAAAGATTTTGAGATCAAATCCTAACTGCTTGTTGCAGTGATTTATCTCTTTGCTTCGACCGCCGAAAATCCAAAAGAATCGCCAAAGAAAGCCCTTTTGTTTTCTTGTTCTGCCGAGCCGAACACACACAGCAGCCCTCCAAATTATTTGCCTCTAATAATTTCTTGCTTTCGTCACCTTTTCTCTCTCCTGTTACAAACATCCACCCAGGAAAAAAACAAGAGAAAAAAAAACTTCAGTACTTTTTTCTTCGGCTTCTTTTTTTCGGCTTAACAAACCCTAGCAATACAACCCCATATTTATATTGTATCATAATAGGTTTGGGCCGATTTTGGACCCGTTTCGGCAATAGGCTCCATTAGCAACAATCTCCCACTTGGAGACCAATTGCTAAAAATGTAATCTCTATACATGATAATCCCAGTGTCCAAAGTTTTTACCTCGATCGTTCAAAGTCCCAATTTCAGCATTCAACACAAATGCACCAAAGTTGAGCAATAGCTCAACTTTTTCCCATCAACCGGTTTTGTCAATATATCTGCAGGATTCTTACTGCCCTCAATCTTCTCCAACTTCAATTGGCCATCCTCCAACAAGCATCTAATGAAATGATATCTCAAGTGAATATGTTTAGTCCGTGAATGATACGCCGAATTCTTAGTAAGATGAATTATATTTTGACTGTCACTAAATAACCTGCAATCCACTCCATCAAAACCCAACTCACTCATCAATCGTTGCAACCAAATAAACTCCTTACTTGCTTCTGCAGCTGCAACATACTCAGCTTCTGTCGAAGATAAAGCAACAATTGATTGTAGTCTTGAAACCCAGCTTACTGCTGTCCCTCCTACAGTAAAAACATAACCTGTGGTGCTCCTGCCATTGTCTCTATCACCCGCATGGTCCGAATCCACAAAACCTTGCACATCAATGTTATCACCCCCAAAACATAAACAATACTTTGAAGTACCTTTCAAATACCTGAAAATCCACTTCACCGCTTGCCAATGTTCCTTTCCAGGGTTCTTCATGAATCTACTCACTACTCCCACTGCATGTGCAATATCTGGTTTTGTACTCACCATTGCATACATGAGACTCCCAACGGCTGATGAATAAGGCACATTCTCCATATGTCTCATTTCCTCATCTGTCTTAACACATTGCTCTTTTGATAGTTTGAACTGTCCACCAAGAGCTGTAGTTACCTGTTTTGCATTATCCATATTGAATCTCTCCAACACTTTCTTGATGTACCCCTCCTGAGATAACCACAATTTCTTGTTTTTCTTATCTCGGGTAATTTGCATCCCAAGAAATTGTTTAGCCTCACCCATGTCCTTCATAGAGAATCTCCCTGCCAACTTTCTTTTCAGATCATTGATTTTCTTCATGCATGTACCTGCCACAAGCATATCATCTACATACAAAGTAAGTATAATAAAGTTACCATCCTTAAATTTTTGTAGATATACACAATGATTTGAATTGCTTCTGCCAAAACCCGAATCCAACATAAACTTGTCGAATTTCAAGTACCATTGCCTTGGCGCTTGTTTCAACCCATACAAGCTTCTTTTCAGTCGACATACCCAATTCTCCTTTCCTTTAACTTCATATCCCTCCGGCTGTTCCATGTATATTTCCTCCTCCAAATCACCATGAAGGAAATCAGTTTTCACATCGAGCTGCTCTAAATACAGTCCTTTCATAGCCACAATACTTAGTATTGCTCTGATAGAAGTCATCTTGACAACAGGTGCAAATATTTCATTGAAGTCAATACCTTTTCTCTGACCGTATCCCTTCACCAAAAGTCTAGCCTTGAACATTTGTATCCCTCCTGCCTCATGTTTTACCATGTATACCCACTTGTTATGCAATACTTTCATCTTTTCCGGTCGCTTCACCAATTCCCATGTGTGATTCTCCTCCAAAGAAGACATCTCATCACGCATAGCTTGCTCCCATTTAAGATGAAGTTTATCCTGCATAGCCTCTTGGTAACTCTCTGGTTCACCTGCATCAGTATACAAAACATAATATAATGGAAAACAAAGTTTTTGGGTTGGCTTCCTTATCCTCGTGCTCCTCCTCAAAGTGGGAACACTCTCTGATGAAGTATTAGAACCATCTGCTTCAGTCAATTGCTCTCTTTCCTGTTTGGTCTCATATGAAGCTTGTGTATTCTCAGGTGTAGCCATTTCTTCTCCTTCAGATATAGGTATTTCTTCCTTTCTTTTATCCATGGGATTCATCCCATCCTGTGGCTCATCCAGCTCCAAGTGCTCTTTCTCCACTGCATTGTCACTCTTACTTTCCATTCAGTCTTTATACATACAGCCCTCATTAAATACTATATTTCTGCTACGAATTACCTTGTTATGCTCATAATCCCATAAGTGATAACCATATTCGTCGCCACCGTATCCGATGAATGCACACTTCTGAGATTTAGAATCAAGCTTCTTTCTCATCTCATGATCCACATGTGCATATGCTATACAACCGAACACTTTTAAGAATGAATAATTCACAGTCTTAACAGACCACACCTCCTCTAGAATTCCTCCATCTAAAGCACTAGCTGGACTCCTGTTGATCAGATAGACTGCCGTATCTACAGCGGCTCCCCAAAGTTGCAAAGGCAAACCTGCTTGTAGTCTCATACTCCGAGCTCGCTCCAAAATGGTTCTATTCATCCTCTTAGCCACACCATTTTGCTGCGGTGTCCTCGGTACAGTTTTCACTCTCCTGAAATTCCCTATTGCAAAATTCCCCACCATTGTCTGACAACAGACATTTCACCTTCAAACCTGTTTCATTCTCAACAAGAGCTTTCCATACCTTGAAGATCTTGAAGACATCGGATTTCTGCTTAAGTGCGAGCACCCATGTTTTCCTGCTTGCATCATCTATGAAAGTGACAAAATAAGAATTACCTCCAAGAGACTTCGCCGAAGAAGACCCCCATACATCTGTATATACCAACTCCAATCTCTCGATTTTCTTCTCCTTACCATCCTTCATAAAGCTAACTCTTTTCTGCTTTCCAAACACACAGTTCTCACAGAAATCAAAGTTAGCATCTTTCATATATGTCAACATACCTCTGGATTGCAATGCCCTCATGCCGCTGTCGCTCAAGCGACCGAGCCTCTGATGCCATAAGGTAGCCTTCTCATTCTTCACGGTGGCCAAAGAAACAACGTGATCCACCGAGCTTGAGAGTAAATATAGAGTTCTCACTCTCTCACCCTTGACCACTATCATTGCTCCTTTGCTGATCTTCCACTATTTCTTCTCAAATGAGATTTGATAACCTTCACTATCCAGTTTGCTAACAGATATCAAATTCTTCTTCAAATCTGGTATGTGCCTGACCTCTTGTAAAAGCAACTTTCCTCCATTGTGCAACTTTAACTGAATTGTCCCCTTGACAATCTTGCATTCCTGCCCATTACCAATAGTCACATGCCCAAAATCACCTTCGACATAATTCTCAGACCATTCTCTGCGAGCAGTGCAATAGAACGAAGCCATGAATCTACAAACTATAGATCTGACCTCGATTCTGTATGAGCAGACAAACACAAGTCATCATACTCCTCACTTGGATTCACCACATTCGCTCCTTCTTTGTTTTTGTTTGGACAATCCTTCTTCATATGACCCTCTGTCTTACATTTCCAACACACTAACTTTTTCTTGAACTTCCCTTTAGACTTTGATCTTCCTCTTTGCTTTGACTCCCTGCTTAAATTTCTACCTCTTTCCTTCCTTCTGTCATTATCAATCGACAGAGCAGTACTTGTAGAAACTGTGCTCTCACCCATACTCTTTTTCATCAATTTATCATTCATGATTGTACTTACAACATCATTGAATTTAAGAGCAGTATTGGAAGAATTGCTGATGGCCATAACAATATTACTCCAATTATCCGGTAACGAACACATAAACATCAAAGGTTTAATGTCATCAGCAAAGATAAAATCTAAGGATTCAAGTTGTGCCCATAATGTGTTAAATTCGTTCAAATGATTAACAACTGAACTATCAGAAGGCATCCTCAAGTTGAACAACTTTTTCATTAGAAACAGTCTATTTGAAGCAGACGGCTTCTCATAAAATTTAGCCAATGCTGACATCAAATCTGAAGTGGTCTTCTCCTTGGAGACGTTGAACACAACCTGCTTTGTCAGGCACAATCGAATCTGCTCCAAAGCCCTCCTGTCCAACAATTCTCACTTCTCATCTGTCATCTTTTCTGGTTTTTCTCCAAACAGTGGTTGATGTAAATTCTTTTGATATAAATAATCTTCCATCTGCAACTTCCACCATTGGAAATCTGTCCCATCAAATTTTTCAATTTTTCCCTTCCTATCTTCCGCCATAACTCCCACTCAAAATCAACACCGATCTGAGTGAAATCTGATCCGAACCAGGGCTCTGATACAATTGTTAGGAAAAGATAGCGGAATAATACTAATGCAACAACCAGCGGAATCAAATAGCTAACGAAGAGAAAAATAGCAGAGACAGAGAACACGCAGATTTAACGTGGTTCGGCAATATGCCTACGTCCACGGGGACACGATCGAAAAACTTCCACTATATCAAAAGAGGATTACAACTTTATAGTTCTCAACCACAAGAGAAAACACAAAGAAATCACAAGATTTTGAGATCAAATCCTAACCTCTTGTTGCAGTGATTTACCTCTTTACTTCGACCGCCAAAAATCCAAAAGAATTGCCAAAGAAAGCCCTTATGTTTTCTTGTTCTGCCGAGCCGAACACACACAGCAGCCCTCCAAATTATTTGCCTCTAATAATTTCTTGCTTTCGCCACCTTTTCTCTCTCCTGTTACAAACATCCGCCCAGGAAAAAAAACAAGAGAAAAAAAAACTTCGGCACTTTTTTCTTCGGCTTCTTTTTTTCGGCTTAACAAACCCTAGCACCACAACCCCATATTTATATTGTATCATAATGGGTTTGGGCCGATTTTGGACCCGTTTCGGTTGACCGAAACCCGTTTCGGCAATGGGCTCCATTAGCAACACTTTTAGTAAATAATCATGAAAATTAAAGTCTAGATTTGGCTTAAATCGATTCTTTCATTATCAAGGCCTAAAAAAGAGCAAAATTTTCTATTTTGTGAACCAACGGGAAGAAAATGGAGATGCGCAACTTAGCAATAGTTTCATTCGACAATTAAAGGTCTTTGGAGATATGAATCCATCATCTTCTTTGAATTTCAATATTTTTTAATTTTAAAAAAAATATATTTAATTAGCATAAAGATGTGGGACTGCTAGTCCGGATCAAAGAACTAGGTCTCTGGTTCCTTGGTCCGGGCTACACAGCCCGGACCAGAGCCCAGTGTCCGGGACTGTTAGCTCGGACAGTGGACACTGGTCCGGACTGTGCAGCCCGGACCTCCCTCGTGCACTCCATCAAGCACCCCTGGCACACCCACCAAAATAATCACTCTCCTTTACTATCTCTCGCGTAGCCTAGATGGGAAAAAGAACACCAAAACAATCACCCAAACCAATAAACTGTACATACCACCCCATCCACAGGTTTGCGCATACTGCTAGCTTTCAGTATCAGAACGACTCTAAATTTGTTTGAAACACCAACAAAAGAAAATAAAACATAACACAGTAGCGTACAAATGTCAAAAATTTTTATTAACTCATAGATTACAAATGAAGTGAGAGATCATCCACACTGTACTCTCCAAAGCCACAATCAAGTAGATTCACTCAATTTCCATTTTAGATAGCACTAACCGAAACAAAATATAGACATGGCTCCTTGGTCCGGGCTGCACAGCCCGGACCAGTGCCCACTGTCCGGACTAACAGTCACAGACACTGGGCTCTGGTTCGGACTGTGCAGCCCGGACCAAGGAACCAGAGACCTGGAATCCGACGACGGCGACCGGGAATCAAAGCCGATGAGGTCCGGCGACGGCGCCGAGAGCGCTTGGGAGAGGGCTTGGGAGAGGGAGAGAGAGAGATGGGTTCTTCTTAAGAACATGTGGGACAGAGGAGGAGATGAGGGTATTTGGGGAATATTGATGGGCTCACTAGGAAAAACCCTCTATTTTAAAAAGAGAAGATGTGCTCACTAGGAAAAGTGGGCTCACTAGGAAAAATCCTGTGCCCATCTAGAAATTCCCGGAATCATCAGTTTCTAGGTCAAGTACTAATTTATTAGTCGCTAGACCAAAAGTTGTATTACTTTATACATTAAATTAATCAAATTGAAACTGCAGAAGCAATAAAAGAGATGCCTGATCAGAGTACATATCCAACACTCCCAAGTTCCATTCAGAATTAATATCCAACACTCCCAAGTTCCATTCAGAATTAATCTCGACCACACCAAATAACCCCCCCCCCCCCCCGCCCTCTCTCTCTCTCTCTCTCTCTCTCTCTCTCTCTCTCTCTCTCTATATATATATATATATATATAAGTAAATGGAAAATTTATCGACGGTGAAGAGAGTTTTTTTACCGTCGTTTAGATAGTACAATAAAATTATTACACGTAACGTCACTTAAAAGAAAGTTAAGAGAGTTTTTTTATTTATTATCTTTATTGGCGCCACGTGTAATAATTCTATTGTGCCATTTATGAGACGGTGAAGAAACTTCTTCACCGCCAGTGAATTTCCTGTTATATATATATATATATATATATATATATATATATAGAGAGAGAGAGAGAGAGAGAGAGAGGGGAGGGAAGGAGGGAGGGTGTAGATGGGGAGGTAGAAGGGAGTGTTGGATATGTACTATGATCAGGGAATTGAGGAGCCCGCTCCTCGATCCCCATCGAATCTCAAATCATATTGCTAATATCATTTAGCTTCGTCTTCTTTAAGCTAGCTAGTAGTAATTCTTTGAATTGACATCAACATGATTGTTACTGCTGCTTCTTCTTGTTCAAAAGCATGGTTGTTGTCGTTAGGCTTCTCATCATGATGGTCAGCTCAGCATCTAGCAATGGGTAACCAACCCCATGATATATCTCGTACAACAACAACAGTAACAGCTAAACTTTTTATCCCAAGTACTTAGGGTAGGCTACATGAACCAAAAAAAAAAAATCACACTGGATCGATCACATTAATAGTCTTTTTCCAATCATTTCTATCAATTAATACCTCCTCATTTAGACCTCTAGAATCCATATCTTTTCATATCACCTCTTTCATATTTTCTTCGATTTTTTTTTCATTCATTTAACTTGTCCTATATTAATAAACTCCCTTCATCGAGCTGGTGCATTTTTAGGCCTACGTTGCAATGACCAAACCATCGTAAGCGATTTTCTCATATTTTCTCATCGATGAGAGCTACACCTATGTTAATACGAATATTTTCATTTCTCACTTTATCTCTCCTAATATTGCTGCATATCCAGCGGAGCATGCGCATCTATGTTACATTTATCTTTTTTGAATGACGTTTCTGTAAAGCCTAACATTCTGTGCCATATAATAAAACTAGCCTAATAGCATTCCTATAAAAAATTTCCTTTGGTCTTAACGGAATGTTATGGTCGTATAAAACTCCCGTTGCACTCCTCCATTTCAACCAGCAAGCTTGTATTTTATAGTTAATATCATTATTAATCTCTCCATCATTCTGAATAATAGAACTCAAATATCTAAACTGACTGCTTATTTGTATCTCTTACACATCCAGTGTTATAGCATTATACTTTACAATCCGTTGTTTACTAAATTTACACTCCATATATTTTGTTTTAGACCTACTCAATCTAAAACCTCTAGATTTTAATGTGTGTCTCCATAAGTTTAACTTGGCATTCAACCCTGCTCTTGTCTCATCAACTAAGATAATATCATCAACAAATAACATACACCAAAGTATCTCATCCTGAATAGTTTTAGTAAGTTTATCCATCACTATAGCAAATGAGAACGGGCTCAATGCAGATCCTTAATGTAATCCAATTGTGATAGAAAAATCATTTGTTAGACCACTACATGTTCTGATATTGACCACTACTCTATCATACATGTTCTTAATTATGCCAATATACTTGATTGGGACTCTTTTCTTCATCAATGTCTACCAAAGTACTTTTTGTGGTACCTTATCATAGGCTTTCTCCAGATCAATAAATATCATATGTAAATTTTTATTTCTCTCTGAGAATCGCTCTATAAATTGACGAAGTAAATGAATAAGTTCTGCCGTCGATCGCCCTGACATAAATCCAAACTGATTTTTCTATATCTTAACAGTTTGCCTCAATCTATGTTCAATTATTCTTTCCCAAATCTTCATAGTGTGGCATATGAGTTTTATTTCACAATAATTAGAATAACTCTAAATATCTCTCTGAATATCGCCCATGATATATCTCATTTAAATCCATTTCAACACCTGTGTTTACAACCCTCCTCCACTTAATGATGGCAAGAAGTGCTACCCATGCCCCAGCACTATCCAAAGTAGTGCCAACCATGATGGTCTGATCATTCAAATTCTTGAAAGGCTAAACAACACAAACACCTGTTGTTTCTGCTACTCGTCACCCCAGCAGGCACCCCCGTCACATGAGACCACTTGGTCTCCTCCACCGAAAACCAATCTGATGTCACATTTGTTGTTAAGGTCGGGCCCGGCCCCACCTTCCCCGAGCCTAGATTCTATGTCGCCTTCGTCGAGTCTTGGACCAACATCGGATAACACAACATCAAAGTCATGACAGTAAGAAATCATCCTTATCACTTCAGAAAGTTGAGCCACCAACTCCTGCTATGTGTTCGACTCACCAAGCAAAAGTCAATGCTACATCTAGTAACCTTGCAGTACCAAGGACGATAGTGGTTATTGTGTTCATATGCTTCTTCTTTCTTGTACTTGTCTTTACAATTTTAGCGATTGTAGCATAAATGATAGGTTTACTTTCTTTCTTGTTTTCGTCTAGAAAAATCTTCTTTGTAATTTTAACACATGGATTGTTTTATTCAATTGGATGATTGTTTTTTTTTTTTAATTATATATATTTTGTCTTAACTCCTTTTAGTGCAAAAAAGTTTGTTTGTGATTGTAACAAATTGAGCGTTTTCCTCTTCTTTCAAAAAAATTAGATTACCGGTCTTTTTTCGGTATAATTTGTACTTTTAGAAACAAAAAAAAAAAAAGCCTATTAGTCATGTTTTTGATGAATTTAAAAGTACTGTGCAATCCATAATGGATTTGATCTCTAAGAATCGTATGAGGTGGAGATTAGCAATTGTTATATTTAAGATGTAAGAATGATAATTTTGTTTCATAAATTTTGTATTATAGATTTCTTTTTTTAAAAAAAAAAATTCTTCAAAATTCAGAATGGAAATTGTCGCTTCGAGAGTAAAGAAATAAACTTTTAACTCTCACTCTCTTTCCCAACTTCAAAACATGTTATCACTGTATTTTTTAACTCGAGAGTGATGCGAGGAAATATTTATCAAGCCAAGACTAAACTTGTATATACTTAAACATGAATATTAAAATATAAGCCTGAAAACATTCAATTTTTGGAAGTGACAATTAAAAAAAAAAACTAAACTAAATATAGATAGAAAATTAGAAAATATTTCTGATGCTGATATGGAAAACCCCACTACAAAACCCTAAAATGATATAAGAAGCCCAATAATACCCTCACTGCCTTCATCATTCATTTTCATTTTCCAAATCCTCAACACAACCTTTTCTCATTATTTATACGCACATGCACCTTAAAATTAAAAACCCCCAACAAACTGAATTATCTAACCAAAGAAGTTGAAGAAGGGAGGGGTGTTGTTATTCCCACTCCCCTCCACTCCTTCCTCCACGCTGTTACCATCACAGTTGTCCATGGAGTTTGCAGAGGTGAGGGAGCAGCCAGATTTCTCAGCCTCAAGGGTGGTGCAAGTCGGGCGCAGGGGAAAGAGTTTCAGGGTTCGAATATCACCAGCAGGTCCAGCAGCACTCACGTTGATATTGTTGGGCTCCAACCTCTGACATTGGCCAGCTTGATGATAAATTGGGCTCATCTGTGTGGGCCTTGGAATGAACAGGTTTGATTTTTGACACTGGGCCTCGTACAACCCAAGGCCTCCAGTTTGGAGGACGGGCGTGTTGTAAGACCCACAGACACCTGCACAAAAACCAAAAACAAAAAAAAAGAAAAAAAAATTGGAGATGAGGAGCTTGCTAATTTAGCACCAACCTCCTAGTTAATGCATCATCATATTTAATTTATTAATAGAATTGCTTAAAAGACTTTATTTATTAGCATGATTTTGGAAACAACAGTAACACTATAACATATGTTGCACGTATTTTCATCCATTTGCATGCATTTTCTTAAATGTGCAACTATTTAAAATCAATTACGGTACATTTTGAAAGGATTATTGTATAAAGAATAAAAGAGTATGGATTTTACTGTTGTTGTTTTTTTTTTTTTTTTTTTTTATTAAATAAAGACAAATGTGGGAAGTATTCTTTTATTCCCCTTCAAGAAAGGGCCAATGGTTATAATTTGGAGGTGAACAGCCTTTTTGAAAGTATGGACATGAAATCAAGGAGCTAAAATGATTTTTCCAGTATAGTGCAAGAAAATAAAGTAAAAATAATTCTAGATTGGTGCAAGAGAAACAACAGCGGAAGCTCAAAGACTGGACTTTGGAACTCGATGATGGAAAAAAAAGAAATTCAGAAAGGTGACCAATTGCATGGAGCCATAGACAGATAGGTAGGCATCACATGAGTTTTAACTAATTGATTAATTAATGAATTAATTGCTTTGGATTATTGGGAAAATCAAAGGCCTTTTGTATTGCTAGCAAGCAAAAGATCACAAAGATCTTGCACTGAGAAGAGGGCAGAAAAAGGAACCCACCAAGCTAATGCAATCAAATCCAACTCTCTGCAATACAAACAAAATCCAAAAGTATGACAGAAAAGTTAACCCAATAGAAAATGAGAGATTAAAAAAAAAAAAAAAAAAGCTTTCTAGAGTAAAAAAGTTGGTTCAACTTCATTTAGAATTTCTTAAAAATCCTATGTCTCAACTAATTAATTAGTTTCTGTTTCTATCTAGAAATTTTTATTAATCAGAAGCGATCAAATTTTTATATAAATAGTTGGTTATGCAATTAAACCAATCAGAAAGAGAAACAAGAAAATTACAATGACAAATTTGTCTCAAAAAATATTACATAAAGTCCAAAATTAAAAGAAAATAGAGAGAGAAAAAAAAACGTAGTTCAAGCATGCATTCGGAAGTTAAGTCTTCAAAAATATACTCTAAAAACAACTAAAAATCGATCTAGTACTCTTAATTATATACTCTACTTTAAGCCAAAAATTGGGAAAAGGCGAAGGGGAAACTCCTCCAAAATTAAATCTGACGAAACCTGAAGCCAAAACCTCCAGAATGTGGGCCCCATCTGCCAGTGAATGATCATGCATGCAGTTGGAATTAAGCACAAAACTACACACTTATCAACTCACGGTTGAAAAAACAAAAACTAGTTCAGAAAAACAAAAGCATTACCATTGCACCCACGAACACAGTGAAGGCCACCGGCATAACCGCCAGCACGGCCCACATTGGCAGTAGCTAACGGGCCTGGCGTCGGCATTGGCGTCGGCAGCGGCATCGGCATCGGCATCTGCATTGTAATTGGGGGCCCACGGTTGAGGAAGCGTGTGTAGAAGGCGAACCTGTCCTGCTTGAGTCGGTGGCGCTGGCGGGCCTTGTGGTTCTGGAACCAGTAGAACACATTCTTGCCCTCGGCCGGGCCCAGCTCCCTCAGCCGCCCCGTGATCTGCTGGATCTGCTCCGCGGTGGGCGTGCGGATGCCCTGATTGTACAGAGACTCCAGGATCGCTATCTGCTCCCTCGTCGGGTTCCAACGGCCGGAGCCCGACGACGGAGACGAGGATGGTGATCCCCGGTGCTTCTGCTGTTGCTCCTGCTGCTGCTCCATTGATTTTGAATCTTGGCTGGGAGAATGAGACTAGGGTTTAAGCTCTTGCCGGGGTGGGGGGTTAATATAGGGAGAGGGGGAGAGAGTGCTGCATCCAGAGTCAGGGGATGGTGGGGACATGGATGGTGTTTTGTCTGCTTGTGGAGTCGCGCAGCGTAACGGTGCAACGGCAGAGAGAGAGAGAGAGAGAGAGAGAGAGAGAGAGATTTGATTTTACTCGCACACATTTTTGAGAGACGGGAAGCAATGATGCCATGCCCTCGTTTTGAAACTGATTTGTTTTTATACCCACCTCGTTTTCTGAAGTTCGTTTCTCCCGCCAGAACTTCCCAAGTACAGATCAAGAAAGTTCTGAGATTAAACACAGTCCAAAACGTATTCTTTGCCGGGTATTTGCATAAAAGTAAAATAGAACAGTAAAAGTAAGGATGTTTTTACTATTTTAAATATTTATTTGATTAAAAAAAAATTTGAGATTTACTTAGCACAAGTAATATCTAACTTTCAAAATATTTTTGTTACACTTTTGCATTGGAAAAATTTAGAAAATAAAGAAACAAGTCAAGTGTGTGTGTGTATATATATATATATATATATATATATATATATATATATATATATATATATATATATATATATATAATCATTATCATTTAAAAGTGATACTTTTTTAAGCAATAAATAAATAAAATAAGATAGATAATGTTACGTTTAATTAAATAAATAAAACTCTCTTCACTTCCTAATACAATTTCTTCTTCAAATTTTAGCAAATAAATATAAAAGAGACACTTTTCTTATTTTCATTTTGAAAGTTACTTCTTAATTTCTTTTTTATTTCCGTTACTTTCATGAGCCAAACATACCCTACGTATCAATTATGCTACCAGGGAAAATTAATTTATTCTATAAATTGTGATTATCTGCATGAATATATTGTCCTTAAATTCTTAAAATGTTGAATTTTTCACTTTGCAGCGATCGACGTTGTCATAATAAAGAAATTATTGGTGCTTTATCTGGTTCAATTGAACTGACATGCAACTTCAAAGAAGTGAGATCTCTCTCTAAAAGAATTGACTTATATTGAACTTTTCGATGTCATGCAAAACAATGGCATGCTGCAATCCGGATCAATTAAATATATGTGAAGAATAATAGTTCATGGAAAATGCCAAAGAAAGTGAAATAGAAAGTAGAGATAGTAAAGTTTTTCACAAATATGATACTTTATGTGGATTGGTTCATGTAAATTGAGTATTGTGGAAAGTTACTCACTTTTATACATGACATGGAAAATGGGGGATAGATTTAGCGTCTTTAAAGCAGTTGAAGCTATTGCAATAAAGAAAGTACCTGTACTTAGTGCACTTCGGTGAAAACAGCACGCAAGTTCAATTACACCATCTAATATTTCTTTTTAAGAAGTCGACTTATACGCAACTTTTCTACGCAATATATCTACTGGCATGCAAAACAAAGAATACATGTCATTGATGGGCTACACTCGAGCTATCTAATTATACATTTATAGTTGGAACCACGTGAAACTCTAACTATGGAAACATCATATCGATTTGGTTTGCTGCCTCAGAACTACATGCAACTAGAGTTAGTGCAGTTCAGGCTTTAGAAAAAGGTATTTACTAGCAATAAGAGCTATAAAACCAATTTGATTGCAAGCCATTTATCATATTTACGGTTCAAAACTGTATGCATATAACACACGCACACCCACTTGCACACCCGTGTGAACGTCCAACAGCACAAGCACGCACGCATAGAGACACACTAAAAAACGACATCATATCAATTTGGTTTACTGCATCAGAACTGCATGCAACTGTAATTGCTCCAGTTCAGACTTGGAAAATTAGTTTTTCCTAGCAATAAGAGCTATAAAACCAATTACAATCCATCTGTCATAGTTACAATAAAAACTATATACATATAACACATACATGCACACATGCGAACCCATGCGCACACCCACGCTCCCACCTGCTTGCCCATCAGATATGCACATGCATGTGTATGCACATACAAATTATATGAGCTACAACTCAAATAACTTATGTGAGCTAGTGATAAAAAAATAGTTATTACATTTAACTTTTTTTATTTTTTTAACTAAGATACGTTACTCATGCCTTTATTGGTGGATGAGAAGCAGTCTAGTTTTATTACCGGTAAGAGTATTTTTGACGGAATCGCTATTACTCAGGAAGTGCTTCATCAATGTAAGAAAACAAAGAAAGACGGTTACTTACTTAAAATCGATTTCGAAAAAGCATACGACACAATAGGATGGGAGGCCCTCAGGGAAACACTTCAGACTAAAGGTTTTGGTAACCGTTGGATGAAATGGATCGAATTATGGTGCAATACAACTAAGGTTAGCCTTCTAATCAGTGGTGAAGTTGGAAAAGAAATTATTTGTAGAAGAGGTCTCAGACAGGGAGACCCGCTGTCTCCGCTACTCTTTACCTTGGTTGCGGATGCCCTGGACACTATGATTTGTCGGGCTGAGAAAAAGTCCTTATTACAAGGCTTGCCGGCTTCTGCCTCTCATATGATCATTAATCTGCAATATGCAGATGATACCATCATTTTTGAAGATTATGATATAATGCAGACAATATTAATGAAATGGATCCTATGTTGCTTTGAAAAGTGGTCGGGATTGGCTATCAACTTCCATAAGACGAGCATTTCGCACCTCGGTAAAACATGTCTTGGGGACATGTAATCAGAGCTATTTATGGGTGTAAAAATAAAGCTCTACCAACAATTAAGCATTTGAGTATCTCTTTGAAACATGGTAGATTGAAGAAAGAAGATTGGAATCCAGTCATTGACCTCATGGAACAAAGGCTCAAAGGATGGAAAGGGAGATTCCTGTCAATAGCAGGGAGAATAGTCCTGATTAATACGGTGTTAACGGCACTACCAATGTACCGAATGTCCCTAACTTATTTCCCACAATGGGTGATAAAAAGAATTGAAAGAATTCGCAGAAGATTCTTATGGCAGGTGGTACACACTGCACCCTCAAAATATCATCTTGTCTTCTAGAGACAGATATGTAGATCAAAACAAGAAGGAGGATTGGGGATTCTAGATAGCCGAAATTTCAACCTCTCACTATTGTGCAAGTTGTGGTGGAAAGTCATCTCCAACACTAACGGCCTTATAGAGAGTATTTTAAAGGCAAAATATGGCCCCCGTGGGGGTACATGGAGAGCGAGGGCACATAACTCATCGGACATATCTGAATTCTGGAAGGGAGTTAAACACGCAGAGAGCTTATTTTGGCCGGATTTAGCTTTTAGACTCGGGGACGGTCTCTCTATCTCTTTCTGGCTTGATAGATGGTGCACAACAATACCGCTAGCAAGTCTCTATCCCGACACATATAGCACAATAGTCAACAAATCAACTGTCATCAAAGAACAGTCCGATCCCAGGAATTGGGAAATTACCGTACCGAAAAGTCTGCAATGCATGTTACCGGACTTTCGTAACCCTGTTATAGACAAGGATATACCGCTTTGGAGGCAGTGCAAAACAAACAAGTTTTCGGTGGGATCAGTCTATCGATTTTGCAACGACGGAGGTTGTAGAATGCGACATGCAGAGAAAATTTGGAGAGTCCGGGGTCCTTCCAAAATTAGGATTTTCTTATGGCTGCTTGCGAAGAATGCAACATTGACGTGGGATAATCTCCAGAAAAGGGGATGGATGGGTCCTAGTATGTGTGCATTGTGTGGACACGAGGAGGAATCGGTTGACCATATCATGTTGCGTTGTGAATACGTCCGAATCATATGGTTGTTATGCACTAGTTTACCTCCACCAGCAACCACTGTATCTAGCATTTGGGAACACGGTCACATCCTTCGCCAGAAGGGTTTATCGTATAGTTTACTTGCATCCATTGCATGGAATATATGGAGGGAACGCAATGATAGAATATTCAGAGGCACAGCTCATTCGATAGATAAATGCATATTTACTATCTACTCTGAATTTTGCATTTGGACAGGGATACTCTCTGATGGTACTGAAATCGACGATGGAAATAGAGACGAGTCCGATCATGACATTATACCCGTCTATGATGGTTCTCCAGCAGAGGAGAATGGCAGGTTTACTTGAAGATATTGGAATGCTTCATGATATGTTCTATTTCTGAGATGTAATATTATTAGTACTTTGCTTTTATTGAGTGTATGCTTAAACACTCTCATGTTTATGTAATATGTACTTTGTCTATATGTTCTGTTAAGTATATTTAATGGAACACGGGGGGGAAATCCTCACTATTTTTATCAAAAAAAAACTAAGATAAGTTACATGAGTTAGTAACAAAAAAATAGTACTCCTATTTTTTTATCAATTTTTTTTAAGATCAAGATATTAGCCTGCATATCTCTTGATGATTAAATTTCATGTACTTTGGATTCATTTACCACTTTATCAAGTGGGTATAAAATGTTATATACAATATAAATTAATAATTTGGTGTCGACTTGATAGAAGTTCAAAACAAAACTAAAACTCTTGATATTACTTATGAGTGAACTTTAAAAAGTTAAGATCATAATGCAAAAAGAATATCTTAAAAAATAATAATCAAAGAGAGTAGAATTTAACTGCAACTGCAACTCAGCACATAGATGTATGTATGTATGTGTGTATGTGTGTCTATATATATATATATATATATATATATATATAGAGAGAGAGAGAGAGAGAGAGAGAGAGAGAAATGAGCTGACAGCTCACGCAAGTTACCTGAGCTGCAGTTTATTTCCACTATCTCTAATAATTTTTTTAAAAGATTTTCTTTTGGATTATAATCTCGACTCCCTAGGGTCCACTCATACCCAATTTCTTGGGTTTTAGTTCTGATTTGGTCCTCCATCAAGTTAACACAAAATTAACGGTTTTCAATGAATAAAACATTTTGTATGCACTTGATGAAAGGGTAAATGAAGTCCAAAATTTATGAAATTTAATCCGAAAGAAATTAAGGAGGTAGAGATAGTAATTGTAAAAAAAAAATTGAAGAAAAATCATTGGATCATTATAGTTTTGCCGTTATCTCACGTAACTTTTCCTGAGCTGGCGGCTCACCTACAGTAATCTCATATATATATATATATATATATATATATATATATATATATATATATATATATATATATATATATATATATATATATTGTTATGAAGGGGAAGTTCCATGCTGCTTTAGCTAAGGATGAATATGATCTAATATTGCTAAATTCTTATATTATGCTGCTTTATGCTAACAGCCGATGAATATGATCTAATGTTGCTAAAATCTTATATTATAATGGGTTGTCTGTTTTCAAGATTTGAAGTTGCTGAAACGAAGAAACTATTGGCACTTACACTGTTTCAATTGAAATAACATGCAAATAAGTTACTAGGTATGTCTACCCCCTCAGGTTTATTTAATTACATTAAAACTTTTTAATGGAATATTCACGTATCTTCTCATTTGGCAATAATGTACAGTTGTTTAAATATAAATATTGGAGCCACATGCACCTTCAACTATAAGAGACCACCAATTTAATTTTTTGATTTGCTACAATGGGACCGCATGCAACTCTAATTGCATCAATTTAGGTAAGAAAATATTAGGATTTTCCTAGCAGTAGGAATTGTATAAAGACCTTATTAGAAAAGTTGAACTTTTCACTGTAATGCGATTCTCATGCTATATTAATAGGAATTATTGTGTTTGGTTACCTGCATGCATAAGCATGTAAAGTAGCTGTAATTGTTACTTCTTTTGCTTTAATTAGTGCTTTCTACTCTTTGGTTGCGGATACAAATTTAAAAAAATTGCATTGCAATTACTTGCTCACTTGGGATAATTATACTTGCAAAAAGAGAATGCATAGATATTTTTTTCCTCTCCCATTTGTAAATAATGATTATATTACTAATAAACGGATATTACTTAGACCTCTTAAAAATAAAAATCGATATTTAAATTTTTTTTGCAAATTTAATTACCACTTTTAACACTCTAATCTAACATAATAATACAAAGTTGCAACAACTTTTATTTTTATAATTTCAATTACAGTAATATAAGTTGTAATTTGTAATGTTATTTGGAAGTAACCAAACAGCTCAAGTGAAACTAGATAAGCCTAACTAAATACCTTGTTACTACAGAAACCAAGTATCTTAGTAGAACTAAAAATTTGGACAGAGAAGCTACAAGGGTAATAAACAACGGGTTCAAAATTTTCGGGTAGGGAAATATTTTCCCCTGGGTGGGGGTGGGGGTGGGGGTGTGTGTGGGGGTGGGGGTGCGGAGATCTAGAGAGAGAGAGAGAGTGGGCCAAGCTCTGAAAACATGGGAGTGGAGAGGCTGAGAGGCGGCAGGTGCTGCGCGCGGATGTTTGGCTCGTTGTTTCGTGCATTCAACTGGGCTTGCTTGGCTTTTTTCTTTTCTTGGTTTTTGTTCTAGGCTTCGATAAGAAATCCTCGGGAATGATACAATATATTCTCTCCTTGTTATATATGCTAGTTTCTTGTCGAGCATTTTTGAGTTCTTATCCCCTTTCCCACTTTAGGGAGGAGACATTATTTTGCTTGGTTTTCTTGAGTTGTTCGCTTTTTTAAGGCACAACATAAATGGAAACCGAGTTAGGAAAATGGAGATTCGTTTTGCTCCTCCTTATATGGTATAATATTGAACAATATTGTCGATTCCTAGGCTATGCATGTAGGATTTTTGCATTCTTGTATTTGTTGTTGATGATATGACACTAGGGCTTAGGGACCTGTTCGGTATAGACGTGACTATCGGGCCATGCCCGGTCCAACCCGGGCACGGACGTGCCGTGCCGGGCACGTCACGTCCCTCCTTTGGGACGTGCCGTGCCACCAGCACGGCACGGTCACCCGGGCCTCGGCCCGCCGGCACGGCACGGCGGGCCCGTGCCGTGCCCGGGCCGGTCCGGGCAGGCCCATATTTTTTTAAAAAATAAAAAAAAATTTAAAGAGGAAACATAGCTTCATTTAACTAGATTTAATAAGAAATAATAACAATAAAAACAAATATTATATTATATTTGTTTTTCATTACATTTATATAATTGCTCTATAAATCTCTTTAGAAATTATACAAAGCCCGAAGAGAGAGGAGAGGACCCTAACCGTCACCCTCAACTTGTTCTTAATATATTTTCTGAGAGATTTATGAGTTAAAAATTACAAAAAAAAATTTGAAAATACATGAAAATCCTTACAAATTTAAATACTTTTAATCATACTTCATTTTTTTCTGGTAAGCCTAAGATCTCTAGTACAATTTTATTACTCAAGTCTTTTTCCCTATCTTCTGCGTCATACCAATATTTCAAGTAGACACACATCTCTAATGTGTCCGACGCCATTGAGATTCTCAAGTCCGTGAGCACTCTACCACCTGCGCTAAAAGCAGACTCTGATACTGCAGTAGACACTGGAGGAGTTAGTAGATCACGGGCCATGTTGGAAAGCACGGGATATATTTTTTCCTGTGATTTCCACCATGCCAAAATATCAAAGGATTCATAATTTTCAGAGGATGCATTATCTTCATAGTTAGCTCTCTCTAAATAATAATGTAATTCATTAAAATATGTACTAGTTTGTCTTGCCTTTTTTCTGTGAAATACATATGATATTATTGGATTACGAATTACCCTAGTAGATGGTTCTTTCGTAGTTTGTGTTGGCACACCATACATATCTTCATATGTTTTATACATAATATCTAAACATGTTTTAATATCACTAACTAAATCGCTCACATTATTTTCATAAGACATATTTGTATAAAACAAATCTATTAATATTTCAAGTCCATCTAACTTGCAACGGGGATCCACAACAGTTGCAAAATATAATAAGTATGGAAAATCTTTAAAATATTTATTAAATTTAATTTCCATAGGTTCAACAATACTTTCAAATATAGGGTGATTTCTACATTCATTAAAAACCGAACTAGTTGGGTAATATAATGTGTGTAGTTGGGTAATATAATTATATTATCTAACCAAACTAATTTCGGTTAGATAATATAATGCAATGTATGTAGTTGGGTAATAAGTTCCTGACAGTGCTCTAGTTGCATTTTCAAATTTGCCTAAAAACTTAGAAATGCAATGCAACTGGTACCATTCATTATTATCTAAATTATACATTGGTGACTCCATGTATTTATTACATTTTTATACTGAATAGCTATGTTTAATATTTTATATGTAGAATTCCATCTTGTTTTAACATCTATAGGTACAATTCTAGGTGATATTTTCAGATTTTTACATATTTATTTAAATGCTTGTCTTCTTAGCCCACTATCTTTAATAAAAAGTAATGTATACCTAAGTTTTATTAGTGAATCATTTACTATTTTTAATCCATCTTGAACGCATAAGTTTAGTATGTGGCAAATACACCTAACGTGGAATAATTTTCCATCTAGAATTGGTTTTGTCATATTTTTAAGAATTCTAATTGCGGCCGTATTTTTAGAAGCATTATCCAAAGAAATGATAAATATTTTTGTATCTATTCCAAAATCTAAAAAAACACTTAGAAGGGATTGTGATAAATTATGTACATTGTGAGGAAATTCAAATATCCTAAACCCTATTATTCTTTTTCGTATGCACCAATCTTGATCTATATAGTGTGCCGTGACACATAAATAATTAGTCATATTTTTAGCTTCCCAACAATTTGCAGTTATAGCAACTCTAAAAATTAAAAAAGTAAAAATAGCTATTAAAGTGTCCCTCTGCTCTTTATATAGTTTGAATATGTCGGATGTAGATGTTGAACATTGAACTTTTTTATATTCGTCAGTAAATGCTGCTTTACAAAATCTTTCAAATTTGCGATTTTTCGAAATAGTAAATGATTGTTCGTAATGTATTATAAATTTCGCTAAATATTCTCTTGTTTTAATTGGATCATATTTACGTATACCTAATGATCAATAAAATTTGCTTATTTGTATTTGATGTGGTACATTTGGTGGGTGAGTTTTTTCTAGGTGTCTTTTGAGATGACCCGTTCCGCTACCTAAAGGAAACGAATAAATTTTATGACAGTGTTTACACTTAGTTTTCCTAATATTGTTTTCTATTATTTTTTCAAAATGTTTCCATATGTCCAATCTAACAGGCCTAGTAGATGTGATAGTTTGTATTTCGGGTATGGTTGTATCAGTTGGTTCTTCTTCAGATACAGAAAATGGTACTTGAGGAGGTTGTTCTAAGAGTTGACATAGATTTTAATATTCTTCATCAGTTAAAAAGGAAGTAAAAGAACCCGTGGCTCGAGAGCAAGAAGCGCCAGACGAGTGTGGATCTATTTTAATAAAATCCCGAAAAAAACAAATTAAAATTCTCAAAAAAACTTTAAATTATAAATATCTATTAACCGGTGAACTATTTGAGAGAGTGTGAAATATCTAGATAGAGAGATGAAACTGGAAAACGAAATAGCAAAGAAAATCTTGCTTCAATGAAAAAACTTGTTTGGATCATGTTTGGGAGACTTGCTTGCTTGAGACTTCTTGATCACTTGATTGAAACTTGCTACTTGCTTTGCTTGAGACTTCTCGAGAATTAAAAATTTTAGAAGATTTTTGAGAATGAATTTGGTGTGTAAGAATGATGAATGGTAATAGAGGAGATAACGAGATATTTATAGAGAAAGAAAGGTTTTAATTTGCAAAAAAAAAAATTTATAAAAAACCCCCAATGGCTATTTTGACCGTTGGGGGAAAAATCTGCAATTTAAAATTGCAAAAAACCCCCCCCCAACAGCTATAAAAATAGCCGTTGGGGGGCTATTTGCAAAAAAATTGCAAACCCCCCCAATTTCCCCCAACGGCTATATTTAAAAAAAAAAAATATTAGGTCATGCCGGGCCGTGCCTGGCACGTGCCAAGCACGACCTGGCACGGCCGGGCTGAACCGCGCCGCCAGCACGGCCGGCATCGGCCTGAGCCGAGGCACGGCTCACTCGTGTCGTGCTGGGCACGTGCCGGGCCGGGCGTGCCCAACGGGCCACCAGGCCCGATTGTCAGGTCTAGTTCGGTATGTGTATGGTTGAGAAATGAAATTGAATTCATTTCTAACTGGGGCCTAAAAGGCTTTTTCCTTTCTTGTAAGCTGCAAATTGCATTAAGAGACTGTTTAGTTACTTACAAGTAATGTTATAGGTTGCAATTTATATTATTACTATTGAAATTACTTAAATGGAAGTTGTCATAACTTTATATTACTTTGTTTGGCTTGAGAGTTGTAATTAGTAAGTAGAGCTGTAAAAATTTTTAAATATCAATTTTTATTTTCAAGTGTTCTAAGAAATATTCCATCATTATTTGCAAATGAAAGAGGAAAAGAATCTAATGTATTATTTCTTTTTACAACTGCAATTACTGCAAGGGTTGTTGGTTTCTATTCAATGGTGTTGCAAGTTGCAACTTATGCTGTAATTGAAATTACAGTAATAGAAGTTACTGCAATGAATTGCAAAGATTTTCAAATATTAATTTTTTATTTTCAAGAGGACTTAAAAAGATCTTATTTATCAATAATTTATTTATTATTTTTAGAAGGGGAGTGGAAAAGTGTCTTAAGCACTTTTTCCTCAATAATAATTACCACATAAAAGTGTCTTACATGCCTTCGCCCTGCAAGTAGTTGAGTGGTTGTAATTACAGTTTGCAACGACAATCACAACGAAACCATAGAAAGTACCAGTTGTAATAAAAGTGGTTGTAATTTTAATCAATTTACACACTTAAAAAAGCATCCAAACTCCTCCAAGTACATAATGGCTGCAATTATAGAAATAAAATTTTATAGCTACAACCGCAACAAAATAAAGAAAGGGCCACTTGTAGCAAAAATAGTTACAATTACAACTATTTTGCATATTTGCACAAGCAACCAGACACTCCCAATGCTGCGACCAATTTGGCAGCAATAAATGGAACTGCTATTTGCTGCAATTTTACAACAAATTGGCTGCAATTTTTAGCTGATCGAACAAGGAAAAATAACCTATCGACCCCTCTTAGAAATGGAATTCCATTTCAGTTTCCCAACTCCTCACTGAACCAAAAGCCCCCAGAATGTGTGCTTGTTTGTTATATCTATTTGTCACCAAAGAACTTTATTATAAATTTCTAAGTAAAGTGTAATATGTCAAGAAATTAAGAGAATATCTTCTTCTAACTTGAAAAAGGTCGAAAATTTACATATAGGATGTTAAGAATCACATGTAGAGAATTTAGAGATATTTGTATTTTTGGATGGTAAGAGAGCAAGAGTGCTAAAATTTTCTAATTAAAAAGTTATCAACAATTGAGCTAAATAGAAAAACGAATAATATAGGGAATTCCTAGGGTCGAGCAAAGTACCCAAAAAAAAAAAAATAATAATAATAATAAAAATAAAATAAAATAAAACCATCGGTTTAATTCAGTTTTTAGTTCAAATAAACCAAAAATTTATGAATATTTATTACATCATATATTTTGATTGTGAGATATTAAGATTTTGAAATAGTAAATTTTGGCCTAATAAATAATTAGAGTATACTCTTGGAAATAGATTTTTATTTATCTTAGTTGATTGCACAGTATATACGTCAAAAATATTTATTTATGAAAGGTTTTACTGAGGGCATCAGTCCCAAATACTAAAACCGACCAAAAGCTGAACCAAGCCAAATTTTTGGTTCGACTTCAGTTTTGAATTAAGTTTGATAGTTCTGTTCGATTTACTAGAATTTGGTTTGATAATCTGCGGATTGATTTTGCCCAAAACCAAATCGAACCGAACGATGTTCACCTTAGGGGTCCAAACTTTTGAGATATAGACTTTACTTTTAGCATTGTCATACTTATCTAGTCAAAACACACACGTGCGCGCTCATACACACATTAGCATTGTCATAATTATCTAGTCAAAACACACACGTGCGCGCTCATACACAAACACAACCCACACACAAAACACACATGCACACACGCAAACACACATGCATGCTGTACGCCCGAAAATTGCATCTTTGATTCCATTGCAAAATTATTTGAATTAAAACGAAATTGAGATTACAAAAAATATCGAGGAATTACAAGAACGGGAATATTAGTTTATTCCCTTTTTTATGTGGGTTCGGGTGGTGGTGGAGTCTCGTTGCTGTCTCCGTTGACCGTCCGACCAGGAGAAGATGACTCTGCTCTTTTCTCTGATTTCACGAGCTCGTCCGAAATCTTCCCAAAGTCCAAGAATCCCCAAAAATCAAAAGTCCCTTCTCTCGTTAAATTCCTGTATTTTATAAACCGAAGAAGCTCGAAATCCGGCTCAATTCTCTCCTGAAAAAGCGGATCACGGATTATCAGGAAAATAAAATAGGAAATAAAACAACGGGAAAACAACGAAAAACAACCCGCGGGTGGCAACCCGCGGGATCGCCCCCGCGGGTTGCCACCCGCGGGAATCCTCCCGCGGGTTGCTTCCCGCGGGGGTTCCCGCGGGTTGCAACCCGCGGGTGCACCCGCGGGTTGCATCCCGCGGGTGCTCCCGCGGGATGCTTCCCAGCACCCGCGGGATGCTTCCCGCGGGGGCACCCGCGGGTTGCAACCCGCGGGTGCTCCCGCGGGTTGCATCCCGCGGGTGCTCCCGCGGGATGCTTCCCAGCACCCGCGGGATGCTTCCCGCGGGGGCACCCGCGGGTGTGCCCACTTAGCAAAATTAGGTTTTTTTTTTTTTTTTTATAATTTATTTATTTATTTAATTATTTGTAGTGTCTACATAACCCCCTCCAAAGTTTTTGAAGTTCTGTATTGAACCGTACTGAATTTCGAAATACTTTGGATTTTTTAATTTTGGTTATAGACTTTTTAAAAGATTTGGTCGATAGGGATAACTGTTAATATATTTATTTATTCCATAATAAGCAGATGTATGATTTTAACGTACTCATTAGAGGACAAGCAGAGGTATAATGTTAACGTGCTTATTTTAGGTCAAGCAGAGGTATAATATTAACGTGCTTATTTTAATCATAACCGTTCAGTGACATCTAGTATGACGAATCAGGAAAAGACAGAGGTGACATTAAACGTGTCTTGGAGTTTAACCTATTCAGAGGATCTGGTCGTGATAGGGTCAAGCTGACTAAACAGAGGTGACGGTTAACGTATTTAGTTTTGGAATCGGACTATCAGAGGTAACTGTTAACTTGATAGGGAGATGATTTTCGTCAGAGGTAATTTTTAACTTAACGATATCAAAAGCACGTTCATCAGAGGTTGTAATGTTGGACTTGATGAAGTGTGAATTTTCTTTTCTGTCAGAGGTGAAATCTTAACGTGACAGGGGATTTAATCGGATCTTATCTCATTTGATTTTGAATTATGATGTCAGAGGTATGATTTTAACTTGACTTATATTTTGGAGTGTTGCTTGCTCTGTTAGAGCAAAATGACAAGAAAAGTTTTGCTGTCAGTGGTGAAATCTTAACGTGACAGGAGATTTATCTGATTAGGATTTTTAGCAAACCCCCAGCTATCAACGAGTTTGATTTGCCTTTACCAACTACCGTTTGAGTTGGGCTAGCCATGCTATTCCCCTCAGCATGGTGAGTTATCAAGGATTTCGTTTGGGTTTAAATACCAAACTTTTCCTCTTCCCTTTGCCTTAGTAGCTTAGGGCAGTGATGTATTCTTATATTCGGATAAGAATACTGTTGTGACAGATTTGTCGTGGGATTTTTAGCAAACCCCCAGCTATCAACGGGTTTGATTTTGCCTTTACCAACTACCGTTTGAGTTGGGCTAGCCATGCTATTCCCCTCAGCATGGTGAGTTGTCAAGGATTTCGTTTGGGCTTAAATGCCAAACTTTTCCTCTTCCCTTTGCCTTAGCAGCTTAGGGTGATTCATGCCTTTTACCCCCAGCATGGTGGGGTTGGCGAGAATTTTATTCTCTTCCCGTAGCCTTATCGGCGTTGGGTGGTTCGTACTTATTACCCCCAGTATGATGGGGTTTGCGAGAAATTTATTCTCTTCCCGTAGCTTTAGCGGCATTGGGCAATTCATACTTTTTACCCCCAGTATGGTGGGGTTGGCGAGAAATCTATTCTCTTCCCGTAGCTTTAGCGGCGTTGGGTAATTCATACTTTTTACCCCCAATATGATGGGGTTGACGAGAAATTTATTCTCTCCCCGTAGCCTTGTCGGCGTTGGGTAATTCATACTTTTTACCCCTAGTATGGTGGGGTTGGCGAGAAATTTATTCTCTTCCCGTAGCCTTGTCGGCGTTGGGTGTTTCATACTTTTTACCCCCAGTATGGTGGGGTTGACGAGAAATTTATTCTCTTCCCGTAGCCTTAGCGGGGTTAGGCAATTCATACTTTTTACCCCCAGTATGGTGGGGTTGGCGAGAAATTTATTCTCTTCCCGTAGCCTTGTCGGCGTTGGGCGATTCATGCTTTTTACCCCCAGCATGGTGGGGTTGGCGAGAAATTTATTCTCTTCCCGTAACCTTGTCGGCGTTGGGTGTTTCCCTTTTTTTTTTTTTTTTTTTTTTATATATATATATATATATTTTTTTTAATTGGGGGTTTAAATTAACCGCCCTGAGCCCATTTTTTGGGAATTGTTGTGAGCCCAAGTGGTACTTTTAGACCTCACGCATTAAATGTGTCGGAGTTAGCTCTAACTCCTTTTTTGTTCAGCTTTGAGCTGAACTGCTCCAGCGTCAATCAACGCTTGAATTTTATCTTTTAAGATAAAACAATTTTTTGTGGGGTGACCTACAATCCGATGGTACAGGCAGTAGTTCGGATCGTTAGTTTTCCCTACTTCTTCAGGTCTCTTGCTCTCCGGCAATTTAAGCATCTTGCGTTTGGTGAGCAGATTGAACATAGTAGCAGTATGTTCATCCTTGAACGAATACTGCTTTTGAAGTCTGGGCGACTTTACTGTGTTGCTTGTAGTTGGCCATGGTTTCTGCTTCGGTGTACTTTCTACCGCCATTGCCGTTATGTCTTTCCCTTTTGAACGGGAAAAATGGAATGGAGATTCGTTTGCACCGTCTCCGGTTGTAGACTGTTGCATTTCGAGACGTCGAAGTATTTCTTCGGCCTGTTCGCCCTGCTTAAGCAGATCCTTCCATGACTTGGATTCGACCGAACCCATCTTGTCTAGGATATCGGTCAACAAGTTATGTCTGCAGGTTTCCACAAGCGTATCCTGCGTCATGCCATGTGGGCATCGAACGGAAAGTTCTCGGAACCGCTCGACATAAGTTTTGACCGTTTCGCCTTCTTCTTGCTTCGCTGCTAGCAAAGATAATATGGAGACTTCTGTATCATCTTCAAAGAATCGGGCTAGGAACTCACGTTCTACATCAGCCCAAGATTTAATTGATCCTTGGGGTAGCTGCATGAACCAGGTAAATGCGGGCCCCCGTAAAGTGCTCGCAAATATCCTAGTCATAGTTGGATCATTCCCCATGAGATGTCCTGTCTGTGAGAGGAAATAGAAGATGTGTTGCTGCGGCGAACTTTTACCGTCGAATGATTGAAGATTCAACGGTTTATATTTTGCAGGATAGGGTACGGTCTCCCATTCTATGGGATATGGACGGACTACCCCCACCTCTTGTAGCTTTTTGCGATGAAGAAGAGCTTGTAATTGGTTCTCCATCTTTTCTATTTTCTCTGCGTGAGGATTGAGGATAACTTTCACTTCCTCTTCCTCTCTTGAATGAGGAGGCACTTCTTCATCTTCGTCTTCGCTGTCTTCATTTATTTGGACAGGCCGTTTTCCTTTCTGCCGACTAGAAATGGACGGCGATGATTGGTTCTTTCTAGTTTGAGCCAGTAACTCAATCAAAAGTTGTTTCATTTCTTCTATGGTCTCCTCGTGCTGTTCGAGACGTTTTTCTTGTCTCTCAAGCCTTTCAGAGACTTCTTCTAGAAGCGCGCCCTCTGGTTCGATAGAAACTCCTTTTGATCCTGGAGTAATTTCCTTATCCGAAAGGTTATTTCCGACCACCTTTTTGCCTTCATTAACCATATTTGATGAGGTGGCAGGTAGATCGGTTCCAGAGCACACCCTCTTTATTGTCCGTATTCCTTTGGATTCGGTGATCCGCTCAAAAACGGACCGTCTCGGATGGCACTCGCAGTTTGATAGAACAGTTGAGATTAACTGTTCGCATTGGCATTGAGGAGTATTCTGTGCAGAGTTCTTCTTCCAATTGAGGTATTCTCTCAAGTCTTGAGATATCTTCTCCTCTCTATTTGCAACTTGCGTCGCAAACTTGGTTCATAATACTTGAGAGTCTGCAATATCTCAGGGCTGAGCTCTTTTCCAGCATCAGATTGTTCCCCAACTCTCCTGCGGATTCTTCTGGAGTGCACGTTATCCTGAGTAGTTGTATGGGCCCCAGATGCCTCTGATAGAGAGATTAAAATTTTTGGTGCATGTTGCGTGTTCGCCATAGACGTGCTCGAGGAGACATGAGAGTTGTGTTCATTGAACGTAACCCGTCGGTGGCATCTTCGGGATGCAACCCGCGATTGAAATTGCAGATTTGTACCCAGATTTGTACCCGTTGTTGCAACCTGGAGGTTGACACCCGCGGTTGGAAGTGGCGGGTTGGCACCCGCGGTTGGCAACCGCGGGATGCCACCCGCGGTTGGCAACCGCGGGTTGCTACCCGCGGTTGGGAACCGCGGGTTCCCACCCGCGGTCGGGAACCGCGGGTTGCCACCCGCGGTCGGGAACCGCGGGTTCCCACCCGCGGTCGGGAACCGCGGGTTCCCACCCGCGGTCGGGAACCGCGGGTTCCCACCCGCGGTTGGCAAGAGCGGGATGCCACCCGCGGTTGGGAACAGCGGGTTCCCACCCGCGGTTGCAACCCGCGGGTTGCCACCCGCGGTTGCAACCCGCGGGTTTGCGCTCATGGAATTACTTCAAGATTTTTTTACTGTCTTGGAGTTTCCTGCAATTTTTTCTGTATGATTTAGGCGTGCTCGTTGAGTTTTACGCCTTAAATTTCTCTTTTGGGAGCGGGTCAGGGACTGATTTGACTTTTGGCTTGACTTTGGAACGGGCGATAACGCCTCGTAAGTTTCAACGGGCGATGACGCCTCGTAAATTTTCATAGGCGATGACGCCTTTTGATTTCCAGTGGGCGATGACGCCTCACATTTTTTCATCGTCACCCGGCGATGACGCCTAGGCTCCGAATCAGAGGAGGAAAGAAATTCCTCATATTTTTGCTGGTCAACTTCTATGACCAGCATCTCAACCATTGAGCCAATCGGCACCCGGTCGGACTGCGCCACCAAATTCTCTGTGGTAAACAGAGGAGCTCCCACTGTGGTCGCCAGTTCTTGTACGCCCGAAAATTGCATCTTTGATTCCATTGCAAAATTATTTGAATTACAACGAAATTGAGATTACAAAAAATATCGAGGAATTACAAGAACGGGAATATTAGTTTATTCCCTTTTTTATGTGGGTTCGGGTGGCGGTGGAGTCTCGTTGCTGCCTCCGTTGACCGTCCGACCAGGAGAAGATGACTCTGCTCTTTTCTCTGATTTCACGAGCTCGCCCGAAATCTTCCCAAAGTCCAAGAATCCCCAAAAATCAAAAGTCCCTTCTCTCGTTAAATTCCTATATTTTATAAACCGAAGAAGCTCGAAATCCGGCTCAATTCTCTCCTGAAAAAGCGGATCACGGATTATCAGGAATATAAAATAGGAAATAAAACAACGGGAAAACAACGAAAAACAACCCGCGGGTGGCAACCCGCGGGATCGCCCCCGCGGGTTGCCACCCGCGGGAATCCTCCCGCGGGTTGCTTCCCGCGGGGGTTCCCGCGGGTTGCAACCCGCGGGTGCTCCCGCGGGTTGCTTCCCGCGGGTGCACCCGCGGGTTGCATCCCGCGGGTGCTCCCGCGGGATGCTTCCCGCGGGTGCCCCCGCGGGTTGCATCCCGCGGGTGCAACCCGCGGGTGTGCCCACTTAGCAAAATTAGGTTTGTTTGTTTTTTTTTTTTTTTTATAATTTATTTATTTATTTAATTATTTGTAGTGTCTACACATGCATGATAAAAAAAAATTTAAAAAGAGAAATTTAATGATTAAGTAAATTCACATAGAGGAATAAAAAGAATTAAATTAAATTGGAAGGATAACGTGAGATGACTTTAGTTTTGTTGATTTATTTCGTGATGGATTTTGTTGGAAAAAATTGAAGTCACGGTATATTTTCATTTAGGATTGGGAGGACCAATGAAGAAGCACTTGTCTCTTCCCAGATGACTAAACCCTGATTTGATTTACTTACTTATCGTTATTGAACTTATTGGGTTTGTATGTTGCATCCGTTGAGTATTCAGATGTGATCAAGAATCACAAGGAGTCCCAGTTAGACTTGGGTTAGAAGATCAGAGTTCTAATTGGATTTGAATACCAATTAGATAGTGATAGTGCTATTCTAATGGGATTAGGATAGGAATACTATATATATCTTTTGTATGTGATACGAGATAGGAGATACGAGAGAGGCGAGCAATTTTGACTTAGAGAGATATTTCTGTTATTATGAGAGAAGCGAGAGTTAGAGAGATACTTGAATATCTTCTTGTAACCTATTTTTCTCATAGTGGATATTTCTCTCGTTGCTCCCGTGAATGTAGGTCGAACTTGATCGGCCGAACCACGTTAATTCTTGTGTTCCTCTTATTGTTGTATTATTTTCTTCATCTCTATGATCTCGATGGTGGATTTGATCCCCATCAAATGGTATCAGACTAGGAGTTATGGATCCGGATCGAGATTGCGAGATGGTGGATTTGATGTCGTGTCGATAAGGAGGTTAGCGGATGCACCAAGGCAAAATACAATAAGAAGAAGAAGAGATAAAAAAAACAGCCAGATACAAACGGTGATATGCACAACCGGAGGCTTCAGCAATGTGCACCAAAAGGAATGGCTGATAACTAAGATGGATTTTGAGGCACAAATCGATGGTTATGGTTGATCAGAGCATGGATCGAAGAATCGGTGTCCGATTAAGATAATGTAGGAGTCAAATCCTATGTTTTTTAGCATTCCAGACACAATAGTGGATGCGGATTGGGCAAAATTCACTGTTTGGAGCAGATTTTGTACAAACCAGCAGTGATCAATGATGATCGAGAGATCGATATTGATCGAGATTATCGATAGTCGATGGTTGGTTAATTGTACGATGATGAGGTACGCCATGGTACTTCATGTTGATGGATACGGTTATTTTGTGACATGACAAAGCACATGGTAATATATAATCATCTGTTTTTGAGAGTTGGTCATAGTTTTTAGATCAAGGTGGAGTATAGTATATTGATCACTTTTGTGTGATGCACAAGATGATAAGTGATTGTGAGTACTCAGGAGATCCATGTGTTTTGACTGAGGTGGAGCACGGTGTAGCAATTATGAGCACTTGGTGAAGAGCGTGGTGTAGTAATCGTGAGTGTTCATGAGAGTATAGTTTAGTGATCATGAGTGCTCAAAGGAGAGTATGGTTTAGTGATCCTGAGTATTCAAGTATAGAGGCAATAATGATTATATAAGTTGTTCCCGGTCGATGGAGCATGGTGATCATGCGGTGGATATCTGCGAAGTGGATGGCGAGAAAAATGGAGTTTCTCTAATATGCATGGCTCATCGGATGCGAGCCAAGGTGGAGATTGTTGGGTTTGTGTCTTGCATCCGTTGAGCATTCAGATGTAATAAAAAATCATAAAGAGTCCCAGTTAGACTTGGGTCAGAAGACTAGAGTTCTAATTAGATTGGAATACCAATTAGATGGTGATAGTGCTATTCTAATGGGATTAGGATATGAACACTATATATATCTCTTGTATGTGATACGAGAGAGGAGATACGAGAGAGGTGGGCAATTTTGGCTTAGAAAGATGCTTCTGTTATTATGAGAGATGTAAGACGTAGAGAGATACTTAAATCTCTTCTTGTAAGCTATTTTTCTCATAGTGGATATTTCTCTCGTTGCTCCCGTAGATGTAAGTCGAATTTGGTCGGCCGAACCACGTTAATTCTTGTGTTCCTCTTGTATTGTATTGTTTCATTCATCTCTACGATCTCGATGGGGATTCAATCCCCATCAAATGGTATCAGAACTCCACTTTGTATTTTAGAAGGTTTACTCATGCGTAACTCGAAAGAATTTTAACTCGTTTAAAAGTTAACCTATTTGCCTATGTGCAACTACCCTCGCGTCCCCGGACAAATTAATCAAACCTCTTGTTCTATAATCTTGAAAATTCCTCTTCCATAGCATGTTTCCAAATTCCAAGGAAAATGTCACTTGACGCATTCATTTTTGCTTGTAAATTACAGAGGTAAATGTAACTGGACGTAACCCTAATTTATGTCCAGGATTAAAACATTGCCTAACATGTAGACCAACTCATATATAAATTAATTTTAATTTGTCTTTATTTATCTATTTGGTTTAGTATTGGAGCACAAAGACTTTGCAGACTTCTTCAAGTAAATTAATGTAAAAAATCGTGCCCCCATTCAAAGTCGAGATGTCATCGAGCGGAATCGATCCTAAGACCTCTGGCATAAAAGAGGCTCATCACCATTTCCAACCATATTTTAATGTTTTTTTTTCAAAACTTGAACAAAAGCAGGAAAAAGAATTAATCAAAATTTTCTTGTTTTTTAAAGTATTAACAAATTAATTGGCACAGGAGTGTGTACATGCAGGACATGGTGGCGCATCATGCATGCTCATTACAAAGGACATAAATGTCACTAGATCTACCCAATCTCTGCATGAAGATCCTGTGGGAATTTGTTTTTTTTTTTTTGGGCGTGGGGGGGATAGGAAAGAGAGGGCAGAGAGAGAGAGAGAGAGGGAGAGAAGGCATGTTTGTGTGTGGTAGTCAACAGAGAGCTAATAAGCCTACGAGTTGGGAAGTAAGCATGGCCAGGTCACTCCATGCATGATATGAAAGATGATCTCTGAAGTCTAGGCCAATAGGTTGTAGGCTCCAGTGCTAGGGTTTTCGCTTGGCTACTTTCAGTGTTCTCCTCTCTCTTTGGGAAATGGAGATCTCTATGGCTTTTGTTTTGGCATTAAAACCTGGGGTTTAAGATCCAACTACATGAGAGGGGAGACCAAACAGTGAGCCCATGCTTATGGATATGGACATGATGGTTACACTATTTTGGAGATTCTAGAGAGAGAGAGAGAGAGGGAGAGGGAGATGTTGGTGCTATTCTTGGGAAGGGAAGAGCAAAGATTTTCAATTCTCACGCATTAGTATCCATAGGGATTCTGGAGGTTAATGCCAAGTTGGCATTGGTTTGAGTATTTTGCTAGAACAATTTATAAACCTTTATCATAAAGTATTGGTCACGATGAACATGTTTGGTAATCCAACACGGACAACACTCTGTTAGATATATAGTCGATTCAGTTCATGTGCGTGAGTCACACATACTAAAATTATGGTGGCTGAATAAGAAGTATCCAACATAACATAAAATAATTTATAACATTACAAGCCCCCACCTTACAGTTGAGGTAACTCATTTTCTACTCGATTGACACTCTTCTTTTGACCCTCCTTAATTTATTACTACTTATTTACATTTGTGTCATACTCCAAGTAGTTAGCTCCCCGAACCGGTATACTTCGTACTGAACACATCAATCTGTGGGGCTCTTGGATATTGATAGTGGTTCGTTCTAGTGTATTAATTCTATCGTGTATTTATGTACCTATTTTGATAAGTTGATCATACCAGAAACCCTAATTCAGTTCTATCATCAACTGATTTTAGCTTTGATCAATCCATCTTGATATTCATAATCCAAAATGTAATTTTGATTTCGAGATCATAAATTTTCTATTTTTTTTTTAGATTTTCAGTGATTTTTTAAGTTTTTCCTATAAGGTATAAACTGGTAAATAATGGGGTTTGGTTAACAACTAATCAGTAGGGATGATAATGGACTCATCAATGAGTCAATTTTGGCCTTTCCTACATAAAATTTTAAATTTAAAAATTAAAATTTTTATTTTTAATTTAGAATTTTATATAAGACGGGCCAAAAATTAATCTATAGTCACGTCTATTACCATCCTACCGATCGGACTTTTAATATATCGAAGCTGAATTCTGTAACTCCAAACAATATTCTATCTATTATTTTTTTAATGTTTTGTTTTTTGAAATTTTTTTTGAAATATTCTGGAAAAGTTTCAAAATCGGCAAAATACTTGGTTTCCAGTTTACTAATTCTATCCTTATTAATTCTACCTTGCAAACCAAGCAACCAAAAGGCATTCTTTGAATTGTGCCATGCTTGTCTTATTTCATTCTATCTTTGATGTTTTTCTAAAAATTTTCTGGATACATCAAACTTTTTCAGTTCAAAAATCCTATTTATTCAGCTTTTTTTCTCTTCTTTTTTTTTTTCTATTCTATCTATTATCAAGAATCATATCCATCTATTTAACCAAGAGGCAGCCTTGAGAGATTTGGTGTAGAGCTGGCAAATGAGGGAATACATAGAAATTTGAGAGAGGGACAAGTGGCACTCCTAAGTTATGCATGAAATGAGCAATTCTCTTTCTCTTCCTCTTACTCTCCCATTCCACAAAAAAGAATATAACTCTTTATTCCATGACTGTAGCAAGGAGAGGTGGAAGAGACAAAGTTCAAAGCAGCATTGGAGTACAAGACCAAAGTAAGTAGATATAAATATATTTACCATTTTACTTTCTTATTGTGCTCGAGGCTGCAGCTAGTAAAATGCTAGTAGTTATGATAAAAGCATGTAATTAGAACGTAGTATGATGAATATCATGCTATATAATTTGGAGGATGGAACTGATGAGACTACTAGTTGTGGCATTTACCGCTATCTAGCGACCCGATCAAGCCAAGTGCCCCAAATTTTCTAGGGTGGCTCATTCTTGAGGTGGTATTGCTATGGTATTACTTGAATTACAATTTGGTTGACTGGATGCTAGATTAGGGTTCATACAATAAAAGAGATCAAGGTTACACAAAATTTTGAAGAAGGAACATAAATTAAAAAGTTGATTTGTAGATTTCTTACTTGCATGTCATTATACAATAGATATTATTGAGATTTAACTATGAAAATGGAAGCTAAAACTGAAGATGGTTGAGCTATATCGAACTCGGGGACATTGGATAAGGTTTGACTACTAGGCAATGGCCTAGATTGCTATCCTATGGTCTAATCATGACCATGGATTTTGATTAACAAGCTTGGTTTGAGGTTTAGGTTATTTTAGGATGGTTAGTTTTTCATGAATCTTACTGAAAAGATATGAATCTGAGAGTATTATCTACTTATTAAAAAAAAAAAAATCAAACCTCATTTAAGTAGCATGATTAATAAGGGAGAGAATTTGGACTTCGACTCTTGGGTTATAAATTCATTATATAATAGCCATAGCTATATTGAAGAAATTATATAGATCTGATTGGAATATAATGGGGAATGCTTATTGGCAAGGAGGTCAAGCAAAGGTTAGTGCAATGATTTGTGAAACCGAATTCTAAATTCCTTACTAATCAGCAAATAGGCTATGGCATAGAAAGTTTATGCAAAATTAGAATTCTAAAGTCTAGAAAATCATGATCTTCTTGCTAATCGGGAGATAGGCTATGGCATAGAAAGTACTTAAGGATCTAGAAAATTCATAATAGAATCTAGTGATGTGCTAGGAAGTGGAGGAAATTCCAGTGGAGTCTGATTTAGTCAAACTGTCATGCAGCAACAAATTCCACATGTGGCGGTTTGACCAAGCCCGAACCGTAGATTTTAACTTGAATAATCATAGTATTAACTTATTTAATTTTACATGGCTAGAATAACACAGTCATTATAGGAGTTTAGTAGTAAATATTAGAACCTCGTAAATTAGTTCTTAACAACAAACTTTCTATGGTTTTAAGCCACTATATATCAGTTATGAAATCACTTAGAATTTAATACCAAAGGTCAAAACATGCAATCAGCTAATTAGACCAACTAGTAAAATATATAGATGAACCGATAGGAGGCCTAGAGAATTGGTTATTACTATGGGTTCTCTCTAGGCGGCGTTATGACATGGCTTATGTGACAGCTAGATGATTGATACTTATATCGTGTATGGCATGAAACCTTCAATACCAGGCTCATCCATTTTTTTATTCTTTTTTTTTTCTTGTTTAGAGAGAAAACTACTCAATCGTTATCGTCTCTCTTTAATCTAATAAACTATTATAAAATGAAAAATATATATATACTTACCTCAAAATTACTATTAGTGGTATTTATTCTTTAGATTTTTATTTTTCATAAAATTCTAAGTGTATTATCCAATCTACTCTCTGGTCAAACTTCAAATCTAAATTTATTCTTTTATTTGTAATTAAGTTGATTTATTGAAGAACATATTTTTGTATTTTTTTTATTTTTTTCAGAATTTTTTAGTTACCCTAAAAACTACCCAAAATGTAAAATAAAGAAATCCAAAAATCTAAAAATAAAAATCCTAGAAAAAGGAAAAAAAACTAAAGATCCTAGAAAAACACAAAAAATCTCCTAACCCACTCCCCCAAACCTAAACTTGTGTATGCCCTCATACATGACCCAAGGATGGTAAAATAAATATAAAAAACTATTATACAAATACAATATAAATAATAAGAGTTGTAAAAGGTCAAGATCTCAATATTGTCACCCTATTAATGCATGGAAAGCAGTTATGACCTCTCGATCGCTTTCCACTTTCATAGTGTGTCCTTTTATATTTTGATATAAATGAACTTAGCCTTTTTACTAATTTTGCATTTAATCTTTCCATCTTATTTTTGGTTTTTAAATTTATTTCTACCCGTCTTTTTTTTATTCAATAGTAAAATTTTAAAGATGGAAATCGTACCTTTATCGTTCATATTTGACCTACGAATATCTTTCATGGCAGTAAGTATTTTGGTCTTATCAACATGTAAAATAATATACTCACTTTGATGTGGCGGAATCATGAGCTCGATTTTAGATTGTTCTTTTAAATCATTAGGTACCATGACATCTTCCATTTGCAATTCCTTCCATTTTTCTAGTGTTATGGGCTCATCATGCAAATCTTCTTCACGAATTTCTTCACAATTTTTAATATAAAAAATCAAAAGATAATATATCACTAGTAAGCTCATCATGAGGCAAATCACCATGTAAAATTTTCTCTTTATCACCAGTTTCTTCATAATTATTTTCATAATGGTCTAAAGTAGATTGATCACAATGTCGAAATATAGATTCATCATGCACAAAATTATTATCAACTTCATTTTTAATCATATCAACTTCAAAAATCGACTAAAATAGTTGCTCGTTGGAATTAGATATGTTTAAATAATTAGATGGTAGATTTTAAAAAAGTTTAGTATGAGAAATCATTTTGAAAAAATCTTTCATATAAGATGCAGTTTGAGAGGATGATTTCAGCAAATATTACATACCTTCCTCTATTCTACGCGCTCACTCCTCAATCTCATGATTGTAATTTTCTTTGTTTTCCTCCAATAATTGCATCTCAAAATCATGCATAAAATTTGATATTGGATATGATAGATTTGATTGTATATTTGATGATATTTGTGAAGTGGTTATAGGTAAATTCTCATGACATGCATAACTCGCTTCTAATCTTTTTAATCTTTCATCTAATATATTCAATTGAATATCATATTTATGATTGAATTTAGAACATGAGGATGATTAGTCTATGAAGAAAGGATCAGATGGAGGACTCTCTTGATACGACTCTTGATTGTATGTAAAATTAGAATGATTCATTCATTCACAATTATAATTTAGTGTATAGGAAGTGCTCGTAGGTTCATGATATGTGGTGTGAATTTGAACATGACCTAGTCTTAACGAACTTCCTATCCATGGACACTGATGATAACTATAAAATGGATCACGGCAATGATGGTATCCAGATACACAAAATTGATTTTGAAACATTTTTTTGTAAAGGTGGAGAGGGAAAGAGATGGAAAAGAAAAATAAAAAGTCGAGAAGTTTTTATTTTGATTTTTTTAGAACAAGAGACGAAAAACACAAAATAAGAAAAAAAATAGGACAGATCCTTGAAATATTTGCCGCTAAATGGCTGCAATTGCCGCTGTTTAGCGGGAAAATTAGGGATTTTGACTCCTTTCTTTTAGCATTGATTAGCAAATATTCCTATGATCGTTTTTAGCTTCCTGTATTTATAGTTTCAGGTTCCTGCACACTCAACACACACTATTAACTTGTAAAACGTTAGGAAAAGTAAGAAAACATCGTCGATCCCTGACAACCAAAAACTTGATGTGATAAATTTATTGTAAGCGTACAGTGTCGGTTGTAGCACTTTACAGGTCATTCCCATTAGAATCTAAAGTGTTTTGCGTTCTTGCAAATCCTATTATTCTAACGGACTAACAAAGGATTCTAAGTTGAATTCAAGTTATTCTAATTAGCGTAAGATATATAATTCACTAGTTTATAACTTAATATTATCTATTTTATTTTTTTCTTTCATAAAAATCTAACTTTTAGTTTAATTCCTACTTAAAGCATCCTAAGTATAAACTATCAAGTGGTGTGTAAGTATAATCTATCAAATAAATTACTTTCGAATAGAAATAAACTAAATCATTAGATTAATTCAACAAAACGAATAAAAACCAACAACTCCAAACCCTAACTAAGTATAGACTATCAAAATACTTAAATTATGTGTAACCTGTCAAAGTTCTAATTTATGAGTTTTTTGTATTTTTATTATTTTATATAAAAATCCTATCTTTTTTTATTTTTATTTTAGAAAGAGCACAAATAAATTAATATGAGGTTGATCCCTAGTTTCATCTACATCCTAGGACTAAGTGAATTAGTTGCTTATACTCCTAATTAACAAGATCCTATTTTTATTTATGAAAGCGATTGAAAATCTTATTTTTCCTAGAAAGCAATTAAAGATCTATACTAGAAAGCGATTAAATTTATCTAAAAAAAATGAAAAGCAATGGAGTTACCTCTGGAGCTTGGTATGACAGCCGTTACCCCATCAGCAAAACCTTAATATTTATTAATCAAAAGTACATCAAAAATTACATCTAAAAAACCCTCCCAATTTACAAAGATTCAAGGAGTATTTATAACCCAAATATAATCCTACTTCTAGTCAAAGTCTGTACAAAAGTTATAATCTTCATCCAACATAAACTAATTTCAAGATATATAATTTTAATCCAATCCATAGGTATTAAAAACTAATGGTTGAGATTAGATGGCATAAACTACTAATTTTTGGGTCCAAAATCCGAAATTATATTCAGCACACCTGTAGCCCGCTGGATCGGATTTTTCATTCTGTAGTGCTTCAGTAAAATGGTTATAACTTTTGCATCCAAACTAGGAATGATTTGTTCTTGGACTCATTTCAAAGATAATTCCGAGATATACAAATTTCTTCAACATAAAATTTTCTAATTCAAGCTTAATCTTGGCCTAAAATACTCTTGAAATTGCTGCTGTTGCACTTGAGTTTTTGTCTTTACCTTAATTGACTTTCTTTATTCATATTCTTGACAAATTTGCTTCTTCTTCTTCTCTTCCTTGCAAATCCTTTGTTACCTACAAAATCATACTAAATATACCCGAGTATCAATTATTTATATACAAAAATAGATAAAATATGAGAGAAAAAAATGCAAAATATGATAGTAGTCATTCATCTATCACCCGGTGTACCTAGTGGGCCTGCCTATATAATTGACTCTTGTAAGTATTTGTTCATGTTTATATATGATATGTTTTTTTTTTCTCGTATTCATGTGATTAGCAAATGTATTTACTCTTGCTATTATTTCTTGTTGCCAACTTCGCTCTTAGTCCAGATTGTGAAGACAATTTAAGACCTAGTTCATACTAGTTGTATTTAGAGTGTCTGCTAGTAGTGCACTCCGTTTTAAAAAAAGGTGAAAAATGAAGCATTACAATTCGCCTAAAACTATATATGATCCTGACCGTCATCATTGACACTAACATTACATGCTCACAATGTACTACTTTTCTTGTGCTATGATATTACATCTGTCTTTCTATATGTTCTAATTACTGAGTTTAATCATCTGGGTTAAAAATCTAGGCCATTTATGGAGTCTCTAGCATCAAGTGTTGGTTCGTGTAGAGACCCTATTTCTATACCTTGAGTTGTGCGGATGAAGGGACTATGCCCTAGAGCTATGTTCTTTCTTCAAGATGAACCCGAAAGGATGCCATTGGATGCCTATGAGTTGCAGTGGCCATCATGAGGTAGTGCCTAGTCCGTTTCTTGATGCCCTCCCTTGGACCATGAAGCTTGGAGGGCAACAACATTACGTCATCACCATGTTGATTTTGGGATCACGCTAAAGTTTAGGTGCAAATCCTATATAGGGGTGAATAGGATAGTTAAGTAGCAAAATAAAACAAGTAACCATAAATATTTCAATCACAAGCAAAGCAAACCAAGATTTTTATAGTGATTCAGGATCACATCCACTCTTCCTCTTGACGGAGTGATTCCATTATTACTATGGGGAAAATCTAGATCACAAGCTTGATCAAAGTAAGCAGTATAAAACCACATCCTATCTCCCAAATAGTTGCCTTTGCGACAAGTATCTAAATAAATGTATTCTTAGCACCCTGCTAGTGTTCCTCAATTTATCCCGGCTTGAGTATACTATATTCCAACTACACAAGTTTGTACTCCTCAATATTGCCGTTTTGAGTAGGGCATAAACCAACCAACAGGTTGCAAACATAAGTTTGATATTACCTCTAACAAAATCAGTTTAAGCACAAGTATGAAAGAGCTTTCAGCCCTTTAATTGTTATCTCCAAAGATGGTGATCGAAGCACTGATGATAATGATGAAAACCAAACCCTGTTGTAAAGAATACCCTCAAAATAATAGATCTGAGACGTGTAAAATTTTTGAGTGTGTTGTGATAATAAAGATATATGCTGTGATTTATCAAACATCTTACTTGTCTTCTTCAAGCTCTTCTTCTTCAATTTGCTAGAAGTCTCTTTCCTTTTCTTTCTGAAATTCCTTTTATAAATTTTCTTTAATTCCTCAAGAGTTCTCAAGTGTAAAGGGAATAAGAGAGAAATATTTTCCATACTAAACCATATCATATTAGTCATCTACCATGTTTAGGATTCATAGATATCATTTCCATGTAAACTTTCCTTGAAAAATGCATTAAAAAGACCATAAAATGTGCGTGGCTGTGTGCTGCTATTGAGATCCCCTCCGACAACCCTTTCAATAGCCCCATGCTATCCTTATCGCAGTTGCTACTCTAGTAATTGCTGAACATTCTAGTTTCAGCCTGGTAAGCTTTAGTAAATTGACTGTAACTTTTAATCTCGAAGTCCAATTTAGATGATTCAAGCGCCATTAGAAAAATAACTTAACGCTTGACAACTTTCAGCTAACATATCTCCGCATAATCTTCCAAACTGGCTTGAAATTGATGTTTCTGTACAAACTTTATCTATTCATCTTGTTGTATCTTTCCAATTTTGAGCGATCATAACTTTCATATTCGAACTCTGATTTTGCTGATCTTATTACTATTTCAAAGATTGTTCTAAGCTCTATAACTTTTCGTTAGATTTTTCTTGTGATTCATGTCGTAACTCTATAAAATATAACCATGAAATTGCATCGATCAACTTATTAATTTGGCGTGTTGGTCATATCAATGGTATCAACCATCATCTCGCTTGATTTATTTGCATCCATTTCACTTACACATACTTCACTAGATATGCCATACTGTGATTAAAGTTTATTTTTGATTCAACCAAGGGTCATAAATGGGTCTACATCCAACAGTTGAGATAAGAACCATGGTAGTAGGAGGCCAAGGAGGAGAGAATATACAGATGTCAGGAGTGTGGGCATGAATGCCGTGAGACTGAACAGTGTAAGCTATATGGAGAGAATCAGCCTATACAGACGTGTGATTATTTTCTAGAAATAGTTTATAGATATCATGAATTAGATTCAGTCAGATTCAATCCACCATTGTCATGGATACTAGACTTTGGTAGGCCACTATACTATGTTATTTGCATATCTAGAGTATATGTAGACCGAAGGAGATCTCAGCTATGAGGGAGGATCTAGATGCCTAAGCTTGATTTATGTATCCAACCTCCAATGTCATCTGATTTTACTTAGCTTTTTATTTATTTTCTTGTACTTGATTCCAGGCTACATCTTGTTTTTCCAATGGAATTGCCATATTCTTAGCTCTTGTATGCATATAGTTTGTGTTAATAGATGCAAAATATCCTTACGTATTACATGTATAAGCAAATATTTTTATTATTTTCTATTTCGAACTCTACTCTTGGTTTGAATTATCAGCACAATTTACAGAGCATATGCCCGTTGGTAGCATACTTCGCTTTTGAGAGTAGGTGGAAAATGGGGCATTATGTTTTGGTGTTGGAGTTCAAGTTCATTGAATTAGTGGTGATTTAGCTAATTTTGTTCAGAGATGAGTTGATGATAAAAATCTAGTGATATGTATATGCATTATCCATTAGTCATCCTATGATTTCATCTTCATGCCTCATCTATTTGATCATTTGATGTTCTTCTCATCCCAATCGGTTCATTATCTATTCTTAGATTCTACTCATGAATTCCTTGAGAGAAAATAACAGATATCATGTATGTCTATATTCTACCTAAATGGATGGCAATGGAAACCAAAGATGACTAAATACAGATACTTAGTTCCAATTGAAACAAAGAATAGAAGTAAAACCAGAGAGTCATTAAGGGAAGGAGAAAGGGCCAATATAAGGTCCATTAGACGACATGAGGACACCATCATAATAGAGCCATCGACAACTTATGGAATCAACATCCACAAGTTCAACTGAGACATAGTAGGCTAATGAGATCAACCAAAAGAACAAACCAAACGATAAAGAGTAATCTAGAAACAACAAGGATACGAGACTACAAATGATATTAGAAGATAGAGAACTTCAAGAATACTTAGGTTAAGAGATAAGTCCTAAGGAATTGGTAAGGCAAGAAGAAAATGGATGCAGTCATTCCTAGAAGACAAATATTTGGAAGTATAAGAGACATAAACAAGACATCAGATAGGAAGCGGATATGTTTTGAGAGACTATCAGACATGTATCTTGGTGCCAAGATGATTGAGATACACCAAGATGGATAGTGAAGGCTATGGACAAAAGATGGAAGATGCTGACGACAAATATTGAAGTAGTTTTAAGGAAAAAGATTCACCACAATACTTAGAAGTCGGAAAGTTAAACTGGGTAAGAGAGGTGGTGAAATAACTTCCTAATAAGACAAGACACTTATGAAATGTGAAAGTTGGATAACACTGGGACATGATGTATCAATGGACACACCTATACCAGGATCAAGTAAGGAAAGTTGATTGATTGCAATCTAGGGCACATCAAGATTAAAGAATAATAATCAAATCAGTCCAACTATTACCGAAATACACGATCCCGACTATCTTTGGAGCCTTCTCTATAGATATAAAACTAGGCCAGATCAGCAAAATGACAGGTTCTGCTAGATGGGCATATAACATTTATGCTTGTCTTACTACTCAATATCATTTATACATTTCTAATTATCAATTTTACTCTGCTGCTTCTGCTATTCTTTATATTCCTAGTACCTTTCTATCCATCCATCTAACTTGTTTCTAAAATTTAGCATGTCCCTTATCTTGTACCAATCCATTCACTGCAAGTCTTGGTGGGCTAAAAAGGCAATTATTGAGATTCATTCTCTAGTACTAGTAATTACGATCACTCATTAAGAACTCATATTAATTTTGATTTTATATCTAGTCTTATATTTTCAGTAGTATAGATTCTATCACATCGGTGTGGTAATAGCAGCTATTATAATCATATTCCAGAACCATTATAGATTGATTATATGAGATGAAATTTAGCCAATCCTTAAATCCATTGCTTTGCTAATTGGATGTAATGATCCTATCGTTCTAAAACCCAGTTTTTCTTTCACCTCAAATTTTTAGTTTTGTTCAATGATAAACTCAATTGGGTTAGGTCAAATTGACACTCTTGTTAATGGCAAGAGAGACTGGTTAGGAGAGTACACCCTCACTTCTCTCCTCACAACTCCTTACTTGAGCATATAAGAGTGAATTCTTTTCTTTTTCTCCTCCTTCTCAACTCATTTCCTCTCCATATTTCCCTCTTCATCTTCCTTAGCACGTAAGCTGCCTTTCTAATGATCACCATATCGTAATCAAATATTAGCTCGAAGTTTGGGTTGTCGTACAACAGCAAAGCCCTTGTGCCAGGTTCAGTAAATCAATGATATTTTTTTTATTCCGAATGTCGATTAAGCCCATCTTAGGCTTGTTTAGAAGAGAACTTGGTCCTCTATAACTTCCATTTATTTTCTTCTAATTTTTATTATATAAAAATTATAAAACTTATTTAAAGTCTCAGCAGTTTCAAAACAGCTAAATAACAATGAAGTTATTGACATCCACTGTGGTTCACCATTCTCCCTTATGACTTTTGTCCAAATACAGCCCTATATATGAATTCTACCTATATTATATTTTCATGATTGTCACATTATTTTGGTTATTTGGTTCTTGACTTATCACCAAAACTCCACCTAGACTAATCATCTTTACCAACTCCACCAGCACAACTAATCCTCACCAACACAAATAATCCCTACGAACTATTCTCATTCTTTCCAGCACTACTAATCCCCACCAATACTACTCATCCCCGATAATACTATTAGTCTCTTCCAACTCTATTAAGACTACTCAACACCGCCAACCCCACTAATCTTTATCAACTCTAATAATTCGTCTTGTCTTTGTCGACTTGACTCATATCCACCAACAATTTTACCTCACTAAGCCTCTTCATTGTAACTTACTCTCCTCGCCAACTTTCATATGAGACTTAGCTAGACTCATTCATTATTCTTGCTAAGAATTAGCTAGAGTTCAACTTTATTGCATAACTATATGGTTTATTATTTTCCTATTTTAATTGTCATACTTAACTGATGATTTACTGAATAATCCTTAACCTCTATCATTTATTGAGAATGGTCACACTTTGCATGCAAGTACTTTCAATTTACACATATATTATTCTTTTTTTTTTTATATAATTCCTATTAATATTAATTTCTATCATGTGCACAATTTTATTTCTTATCAGGTTTAACTTCTGGGTAACCGCCACACACCCAGGCATTAGCAAATTCATAAAGGATGTGCCAGCTGAAGGTTTACTTTTAGGAAGAAAGGAAATCTTTGGTCTTATTGAAGACTTTCATTTCTGATGTAATCATCTCATATCTTGTAATGGACTTAATTGGGTTTAACTTGTATTCCTTTATTCAAAAAATTTGTCTTCTTTTGTTGTAATAAAGATCTATTATGGGCAATATCTCTTTTAATCATCTATAAGTAATCTTCTTTATAGCTGTTTTAGATAATGTAATGTTATATTTTGGATTTATCACAATAATTCATTCTTATTGTGCACTTTGAATGCTTGGGTTTTTGTTATTAAAGGTCTCGTGTATCCATTTTTGGGTACCCGCAGGTAATACTTTACCTATAAATTTGATACATCGACAAAACTTATCGGGTGTAATTTGGGAAATTACATTAGGATGACATGATTAGGCTGCAACTATTACAATTAGTTTTCATTTTGATTGAGATTTGTATCTTTCATCCTATTGTCTTAAATAGTATTTTGAAGAATGAAATTTTTTGATAGGTAGGAAAGATGTAACACCCCTAATTGACTAGCTTCTCGAGATAGTGCACTGCATACTAGACATGTTAATCTTTTGGGCCTTCAAATATTAATTGTAGTCTAATTTGGTATATATTGATTCTATCATGTTCTTCTATGTTTATTTCTGTGTGCAAATTGGGTTAGTGAGTGTGATTCAATCCCATTGGTAGTCGACTCGACCTTTGAACTGTCCCTCTTAAAATTCACACCCTCAAATTGAAGTTCTAACTTTGAGATTATTTCTATTTTTTTATTTTTTATGATCTTTTTAAGAATTTTCTTAGAAAGTCTAAAATCAAGAAAATATCCAGGTCTGATTGACAACAGTTTGGATTTCTAGTGCGCATAACTTGAGTTCTGTAACTTGAAATGATATTTTATTTTGGGATTATTATTTTCCAATACTTTTAATTTTTTTTTAAATGTTCTCATAATAAGAGAGTGTCAAAACCGGTAAAAATACCAAGCTCTCAATTTGTTGATTTTGTCTTTAATAATTTCTATCTTGCAAATAGTATATTAAAAGTTATTTATGAATTGCATCATGATATCCTCCCTTCATTTAATCTTCAATATTTTTTGGGAAGTTTCTTAGTACATCAAATTTCTCTAACCTGAAAATCCTTTAATAAAATACTTTCATTCTTTTATTTTTTTCTCTTTACAGAAGAACCAGTCCCATTTATTTGACCAGTTGAAGATAGTGGAGGAGGCAACCTTGAAATTTGGTATGGAGGTGGCAAGAGAATGGAGGACATGGGGAAGAGAAGATTGTATGAGACAAGATATATTCATGCTTCAAAGTGGATATATTCTTTTCTCTCACTCTAGCTACACTCTTAATTTCTCATCATTCATATTAGCGCAACAACAAAGGGTGATGTTTAGACTAGAGATCTTGCATAGAAAGGTAAGGTAAGAATTTTACCTTAAGAACTTTACCATCCTATGTGCATACCCTTTCCTCATCTCTATCTTTCCAAGATCATTCATCACCCAAGCTCCCGCTTCTCCTCTCATCATCTAGCCATGAAGATAGCTAGAAGGGGTGGCGAAGAAGCTGTAGCTGACCATGCATAGGAGTATATGACCCGAGACAAGCAGACACTATTTTCTTACATTTTTTCCCAATTCTTGTTGTTCTAGGGGCTATGGCCAGGTAAAGTGCTAGCAAATTTGATTAAGACATATTTTTAGAATATTTCACTTGACCGATTATTAGATAATGACATGTCTAGTATGCTTGGTCAAAATTTTAGAATCGTTTTAAGATTAATTACAACTTTAAGAATTATTAATTAGGGATTCTCAGTTGTTGGGTTGTGGAGCAAATAGAGAAGGTTATTATCGGTTCATATAAGAGAAAAATGATTGAGCAATGGAATGAAGATGTGGCAGAAATTTCGTGATCATTGGCCATGGGATAACCTCCAAGTTGTGGGTAAGACCACAATGCAAAAGTCTGATCATGACCTTTGACCATAATGCTTAGGCATAACCTTTTTTGAGACTTAGAATATTTTATAATGGTTAGTGTTTCGATATATCTTAACATAAAGGCATGAATTTAAGAACTGTTATAAATATCAAATTTTTTATGGCAATCAATAAAAGAAAATATGTGGATATTGATTCTTGAGTTTATGAGATATTATATGAGTTAGCCACTGGCTAAAATCACGTCCATAACTATATTGGCGAGATTGTACCTTCATTAGATGCACTTATTTCCATGGAAGTGAAGCATAGATTAGTGTAATAATTTTTGCAACCCCAACTCGAAAACCTAAAAACTAAGATTTACTAGCTGGTCGGGGAATTAGGCTATGACAATTCTAAGGATCTAGGTATATAAAGTTGAACATGTGGCATAGCTAAGAAGTCGGAGGAATTTCAGTAAAGTCTAACTTAGCCAAACAACAAAGTGACAGTCATTTCCTCTAGGTGGCAGTTAGACCAAACCAAATATCTTTGAATCTTAACTCGAATAATTATAATTTCAATCTGATCCCTTTGACCAAACTAGAATAACAACATCCTAGTAGGAGTTTAATGATAGCCTTAGCATTTCGCAAGTCTGTTTTCTATAGTTGACATTTCAGGATTTGGTTATTAGTATCAGTCAGAGATCACTTAGAATAAATTACGAAGCATTAAATATGTAATCTGACTAAATTGACTAATTGGTATAGTATACAAATAAACTTATAATAAACCCTAGTGAACATGTAATGATGTAGGTTACACCTTGAACAACATCATGATATAATTTGTGTGATTATGACAGGATTGATACTTGGACTCACACATGGTACAAGACACACGAATTGAGACATAACATTGATATATGATACTTGGCATGGCATGATAACTTGTATATGATCATCATGTATATGAACCCAATGCATGACATAAATGAATGAATAATTAAATACGAAATACATGATGGACATGATAATTACATGGAAACATGATGATAAGGTTTATATGAAATATCTTGATTACATAGTAATAAAGTATTTTCGAGATATGTGTGTACATGATCCATACTTGACATGGTAAAGAAATTCTTAGTTTCCTAGTAATAGATATATATACGATTTTGCCTTAACATAGTATGATGTTCATCAATTCATGTGTATCGTGTACTATTGACATGGATACTAGGAGGAACTATTGATGGATAAGAATCTTATCATGTAAAAATAAGTTGATTGCAATATATGGACTGAAAACTTTTACTGTAATATTGCCCATGTGATACTCTTGATTTAGTACCTTGTGAGGTATATCCATGACTGTTTCTACACCACATGGTTTATTAAATAGTGCTTTGTGGCGTGTCATGGGTCTTGTTTGAGTCCTTGATATTTACGGGCACTTATACGATAATGGAAAATAACACTATTTTATACATCATTATAGTTTCTAAAACTGACTTGGATAATAACCAAATTTGTACTTACATGTTCATTTCACTGTATGTTTGGAAGGATCATGCCCCAGAGCTATGTCTGTTAATTTGAGATGAACCTAATAGGATGCTATTAGATGTCCATGAGTTGACAGTAGCCACCATGAGCAGTGCTCAATCCATTTCTTGATATTACTTCCTTGGATTATGGAGCCAGGAAGACAACAACATTACATCATCATCATGTTGAGACGAGAACCACACCAGTAAGAGGCTCAGGAGGGTAACGTCATGAGACTGATTAGTGTGAGCTGCATGGAGAGGATCGGTTCATATGGACAGACCACCGTATCCTGGGGATAGTTGCAGATATGAGTTAAAATTCAATTAGATTCAGCCTACTGCTTCATAGGTAATGGACCTTGGTGGTCCATAATACTATGTTATTTGCAGATTTGGACCCGAGATGGATTGAAGGCAATCTAAGCTGTAATGGAGGATCCATATGCCTAAGCTTGACTTTTGACATCAAGCCTCCGCCATCATCTGATTGTACCTGGCCTTTTTATGCATTTTCTTGTACTTGATTTCCTGGCTACATTTTGTCTTTTGTTAGTGAACTACTATCTATATATATATATATATATATATATATATATATATATATATATATAATGGATAATGGAAAATTTCTTTATGCATTCACATTTGTTTAGCAGATATTTTTTGTTATTTTTTATTGTTGCCAATCCTACTCTTGGTCTAAATTGTGAAGCATTTTAAAGCCTCCCACATGTCAGTTGTATCCAAAACATGCCCGCCGGTAGTTCACTATGTTTTCTAGAATAGGCAGAAAATAGAGCATTACACGTGGTTAACAAGTTATGCAAACAACAGAAGTTGGGTATAGTAAGATGGAAAAGTACAATCTATGTAATATTTGCCTTTACTTTCAAATAAATTTTAGTCTTCTCAAGAGATATAGTCAACACCAATAAAAAAGAAGAACGTATCGATTCTAATACTCAGTCATCACATTAATCAAACCTCTATTGATTAGATGACCTTCATAGTGGTCATAGAAGAGCTTCTGGTTTTTTATAAGGTTGAGGTGACACTCCTAAACTTTATTGAAGAATTGAGGAAAGCTTGAGAATCGTCAGAAAATGACCTTAATTTATGGAGGTTCCTATTATAGAAAATGAAAGTATTATCAGAAAAAACAATGAAAGATAGTGTTGGTGAAATTTTTGAAAGAAATACTCATAATGATAGCCAAAAATTGGCTAATATGGGGATCATTTATCATAGAGAGATCCGCATCTTAGAGCTAAGAAAAGCTAAAATACGATTCTCATAGAGTTGTGTTTTAGCTCTTAAGTCAGCCAAAATGCTGATTTTCATCCAAAGAAATCCGCGAATTAGGCTGACAGAGATAGGCCCCGCTGGGTTGCGTTTTGCTGAGAATTGGACTCAAATGCAAGATTGCATATGGCCCACAAAGATTGATAGAACCCAAAGATAGGCCTGTTTCAATAAAAACGGGGGTCTAGCTAAGACACTAAAACACAAATCATCAATCAAAGAGAGATCCGCGATTTTAGCTAATTTCTGAGCTCATGACTAGAGCTAAATATAATTCATGCGGACTCCAAAGGATTGAGTTTCTATTCAAAACTATTTAAAGATAAAAACTGTACGTATTTATACCCAAACATGGGTCTTATTAAGTAAGTCCTTTGGCTGAGAGCTCAAACGTGAATCATCAACTATAGAGAGATTCACGTCTGATTTTTTCTGAGCTCACAATTGAAGTTAAATGCAACCCACACGTGGATTTAATCCAGAGGGTCGTGATTTTATTTTAAAGGCTTGAGAAGTAAAAATTATCTCCAATGATACTCAAACACGGGTTTGAGCATGCCACGCGAACTACCGGAAGCCAAAATGCGAATGTAAAGACTGAGATCCGCGCTTCAATTACAAATCCAGAGAATTAAAGGCATCGATTATAAATCTTGAAGATTTAAAACAAATTCAATGGATTAAAAGATTGAGAATTAATTCTCAATCAAGGAGACCATTAATTAGACCGTTACACTAATTCAAAGGTTTCAAAATCTCTATAAATAGTCAAAAGCTGGGCTAAGAAAGGGGGCTCTGGATCAGTTAAATATACTCCATTCTTGAGCACTTGTGCTAAAATCAAAAAGCTCTTACATCCAAGAGCTTTACGAAGGTTGTCAATGGAAAAATTTGCATCCGGATCATCAACGGAGAGCAGGATCGTCCTTCATGGCTACTACAGAACCCGACATTAAACAAAGAGGAATCATTTTTCTCATTTCTGTAAACAAAAAACGTTGTAATTGTTCTTTCTATTGAAAAGTTGTCAATAAAAGATTTTTAAATTTTTATGGCGAACAGATAGCCCTAGCAAAAACACTTACTATCTAACATCCAAGCACTAATACTTGAGCTAAAACTGCTACCTGAAGATCTCAAGTATGCGTTTTTGGAACCTAAGAAAATATTTCCAGTGGTCATCTCAGCGCATTTAGATGAGAATCAAGAAGAGCGATTATTATCGATATTGCAAAAGTATAAATGAACTCTTGGATGGAATATGGCAGACATCAAAAGTATGGACCCCCTTATTTGCACACACCGTATTACTTTGGAAGATGGAGCCAAACCTATTAGGCAAATTTAACGAATGCTTAACACTGCTATGAAGGAAGTGATTAAAGTCGGAGTGTTGAAATTACTTGATGCTGGTATCATCTATCCAATTGTTGATAGTAAGTGGGTAAGTCCAACCCAAATTGTTCCAAAAGAGAGTGGGATAACAGTAAATAAAAAAAAGAGGATAATGAGATGATACCCACTTGTACTACTACGAGTTGTATGTATATCGATTATCAAAAGTTGAACCAAGTAACACGCAAGGATCACTTTCCATTACTATTTCTTAACCAAGTGCTTGAACGAGTTACTAGGCATGAATATTATTGTTTTCTTAATGGTTATTCTGGCTATTATCAAATTGAAATTGTTTTAGAGGATCAAGAAACGACTACTTTTACTTATTTTTTTGACACTTTTGCTTTTAGAAGAATACCATTTGGTTTATATAATGCACTCGCAATATTTCAAAGATGCATGATAAGTATTTTCAGCGATATGATGGAAGATTATCTTGAGGTATTTATGGATGATTTCTATGTATTTAGAAATAATCTCGATATTGTTTGACTAATTTAGGATATGTGCTTGAAACATGTCAATATAAAAATTTACTTCTAAATTGAGAAAAGTACCATTTCATAGTTATAAAGGGTATTGTATTGGGCCACATAGTTTCATCGAAGGGGATGGAATTAGATAAAGCTAACATTGAGTCTATTTCCAAAATACCAATATCCAAAATCGTGAAAGACACACATTCACTTCTAGGACACGCAGGTTTCTACAAAAGTTTTATTAAGGATTTTAGTGCTATTGCTAGACCCCTTTCTCATTTTCTTGTACAAGATGTGCTATTTGAATGGACGTAAGCATGTTAGACAGCTTTCAAAACTCTTAACGAAATGCTCATCACCGCGCCAATAATGCAACCTCCAGATTGGACACTTCCATTCAAAATTATTTGCGATGCAAGTGATTATGCAATTAGAGCTGTACTAGGGCATCGAAGAGATAAAAAGCCCTTTGTGATCTACTACGCTAGCAAGACTCTATAATACTCAAACAAATTATACTATCACAGAGAAAGAGCTTCTAACTATAGTTTTTGCTTTTGATAAATTTCGTTCATATATTTTTTGCTCATATGTAGTTATTTTAACAAATCATTCGGTGCTCAAATATCTTATATCAAAGGAAGATGCAAAATTATGGCTGATTGATGGATCTTATTGCTCCAAGAATTTCATTTTGATATCGAAGATAAAAAGGGAGTAGAGAATGTAGTTGCAGACCACCTCTCTAGACTGATTTTTGAAAACAATAAGCTATAAATTAAGGACTTGTTCTCTGATGAGGAGCTATTTTCTATCATAATAACTCCCTGGTATGCTGACATCATTAATTTTCGTTGTTGCAGGTGAAATGCCGCATCATTGGAATGCACAAGATGAACGAAGATTTTTATACGAGAGACACCGCTTCTTTTTCGATGATCCGTACTTATTTAAATATTGTTTAGACCAAATCATTATAGCCATTGTGTGCTCGATGATGAGATTCAGAGTATCATTGTTTTCTATCATACATAAGCATGTGGGGGTCACTTTTCGTCTAAAAGACGGTGGCCAAAATACTCTAATGTGATTTTTACTAGCTTACCATGTTTAAAGATGCTTATGAATTCTATGAAAGATGTGAGTATTGTCAGAAACTATGAGAACTAACTAGAAAGAATGATATGCCTCTAATACCTATACTTATAATTGAGATATTTGATTGTTGGGAGTATTGATTTTATGGGGTTGCTTCCTTCTAACGGATATGCTTATATCCTCGTATCAGTAGATTATATCTCTAAATGGGTAGAAGCTGCAACTTGTAGAAATAATAACCAACAAACTGTTATTAAATTTTTAAAGGAACACATATTGTCTAGATTTGGAATTCCTAAAGCGATAATAAGTGATGGAGGCTCACATATTTGTAACAAAGCCTTTGAGAATTTAATGAAGAAAAATCATATTACGCAGAAGATTTCTACACCATACCACCCACAGTCAAATGGACAAGTTGAGCTAGCTAATAGAGAAATTAGGCAAATACTTGAGAAAACGGTTAATCCGTCTCGCAAAGATTGGTCGTTTCGACTAACCGATGGTTTACGGGCTTATCGTACAACATAAAAAACACTTTTAGATATGACTCCATATATATTAGTTTATGGAAAAAAAATTTCTTTTGCCTGTAGAGATAGAGCATAAAGCAAATTGGGTAATTAAATAGTAAATCTTTATCTCAATTTAGCTAACCCATTATGAAAGCTACAAATAAACGAATTGGAAGAGATAAAATGTGATGCATTTGACAATTCACACAATTAAAAGGAGAAAATGAAAATCTGGCACGATCATCATATTGCACGCCTTATTTTCATCCTTATGAAAAAAGTACTTCTATATGATTCACGCCTTTATTTATTTCTGGAAAAATTGCATTCACGGCTTATAGGACTATTCATAGTTAAAACTGTGCATCCACACTGTGCAATTGATATTGAAAATCTATAGAATGGCCATACATTTTAAGTAAATGGGAAACGATTGAACTACTACTTGGAATTTTCATAGCACTTAGAGGAATCTCACATCTCATTGATACGTGCTAAATGAAGGATACTATGTCTATTATTGTATATTATGTACTAACAATTTTGTTTTGCAGATTGTTACATAATGAGTACCAGATTGAGGTAATTTCTAAGCTCTTCTCTCTTAAATTTCTACTTGTTCTTGATTAATTATATGGATAAATCGATTCATTGAAGACAATGTGTATTTTAAGAAGGAGGGATGACTTATTAAGATAACTTAGTTTTGATACTTGTGATGATTTCAACGATTTTGATACTTGTGATGATTTCAATGATTTTCAAAAATTTTCTTTTCTTTTACAAAATTTATTTCAAAAAACAAATAAAAAATCTTTAATTCATATTAACTTTAGAGTTTGGAACTAACTTTTAGTTTGAAATTAATTTTAGAATTAAGAACTAACAACTACATATTAGGAATAATCTTAGTTTAGCGAGTAACAATAACTAAATAAAAAAAAAAATATGTAAATGCCTTGGCAGTTCTAAAGTAGAGAACCCCCATTGAAGCGGTGGTCGAAGCCGCTGTCAATGGTGGCCACTGTAAAGGGAAAAATAAACTGCCTAGCCGAGAACAACCGTCGATGCGCCTGTCGGTCGCCATCAGCTGGAAAGGGCATCTATAAATAAATCTTAGTGTTCTTTCTTCTCCACAAACAAAATGCTAGTTTCTTTCAACAACACCCATGCCCAAAAATCTTCCCATTCGATAGCCAAAACTCTTCCCGTGCAATTTTCTTCAAATTTTCTTCAATCTTCAAGCAAGTAAGTTCTCTCATCTTTAATTTTTCTTTGATTTGTTCTTGGTAAAATGTAGATTTCTATCTCAAAACCTAGATCTACAATTTATATGGATGAATTTGACTGAATCAAAACTAAATCCTTACTTTGTAGTAGATTTGGTAGAGTTTAACAAAGATATGGAAATTTTTGATGAATTTTATGGATTTATTTTCTTGATATGCTAAAATCAAGGGTAGAAAAGAAAAAAAATCTCACCTTTTTAGCATTACATTTCATGGGTTGCTTGTATAACTATTGTTGATCAAATTCATGCACTAATAATCATATTAAAGTGGAATTAGATAATTTTTGAAGAAGAAATAGGGAAAATATGAAATTATGTGGATGAAGGTAATTCTAAAATAATAATAAAATAATATGAAGAACGGGATAGAAATTAACCGAAAGAAAAATAATAAATAGAATAGTTATATGATAAATTCATGAATAGATTTTTGGAGCAATAATTATTCTAAGTTATGTATTTTTGGTTAATATTTGCAGGATGACACCAAAGAAACAGATAGTTTCTAAGATGCCAAGAGTAGAATCCTCTGGCTCATCTTCTCCACAAAGAACTAGGTTACAAAACTAAATAAGAAGATCTTAGAGAAGTACGATGATTTCAAGATTTGGCCTGAGCATGCGGTAAATTATTCAAAATAAAATGAAAATTTGGCTTTCAAAGCACAAATGCTAGCCTTAGAGTTGGAAGCATACACAAGATATCAACACGCACGGGCTTGCAATAAGATCATATGTTAATTCTATGCCAACTTACAACTAACAATGGAAGATCAACGTGGATACTCCATTATCAGGGGTAGGGAGATACTATTTACAAGGGAAGAAGTTGTAAGAACAATCCCTATGCCCAATGTGTCTAAGGAGCACCCTTCTTTTGTAGATATTGTAAATAAGATACCAATTGGCTCTCGCTGGTTCAAAGAGCTCTGGGAGAATTTAAGCGATATTGCCTTCAATGAGATCTTTTTAAAGATTGGCTATGTTGGACAAGTGTACGACTTGGTAAGTCTTTATAGTAAATATAACATACTATCGTAATAGAACTATATTCGAGGGGCGTAGTATTGTTAAACATGATTTTGGAATGGCGCACATTTGATATCATATCCATCATATACTTCGCGATAGTTCAATGCATGGGTCAAGTCCATAAGTGTATCCAACATCTGAGAATGGCGAAGTCTCACTTAGCTTTGCCTTTCTAATTACAAAGATTTCCATGAATTATGGAGTTGATCCATCACAGGTGATATATTTGAACTTCCTAAGTAACCATTTACGGATACCACTGTGCGAAGAAGTATGAGTGCCCGACATGCCCAGCAGGAACAATAGGTGCAACAGAGCAACAACAAGCTACTGCCTAACTTGCCCGTCATGGAGAACAAGATCAGAAACGTGTCGAATAAGGGAAAGAAGAACGAGATGCAGTAGATATAGTGGCCCAACTAGATGAAGTAACACTCCACACTATAAACGAGTCGATCATAAAGATGATGAATGCCTTCACTGCGAGAACGAGCATACTTGAAGATAGGAAAGCCCGAATCGAGCATCGTCAACAACGTCATTATCGGCTACTCACTAGAGTATCCAAACAAATAGTTGGTGAGGATGTCTCTATTTCTGAAGATTAGGACAAAAGGACGAGCTATAGGACTATTGGGTTCCACGGGTATCAAAAACGCAAGTGACAAGAAAGTCTTCATTAGAAATGACATTGATATTGACTACAAACATGAGTGAATTTTTTGAGAACCAACAAACCCAGGTGTATTATAGCCTTAACCTCCTGCATTATTTCATAGTGGATTACTTTTATAGTTATATTTTTGATGCACTTAGGACATTGCAAAATTTAAGTTGGGAATATGATAGATACACTGTACTTTATTGTACCATAGTTAACTAACATATAAAAAAAATTCATTTTTTTTCCTTTCTTTGAAGTAAAAAGTAAGATTAGAATTATTTTATATTTCATATTTACAAGATTGATATCTTAATTTTGATACTTATAAAAGAATATTTTTTATGTAGTCTTAACTGAGATTTTAAATCCGTCAAATAAGATATACGAATACTTAAGATTAGAATCGAGTACGCACTCTACCCACTTACACAATAAGTCATGAAAAGTTGATGACAAACAGAAAACTTAAATGGAAGACCTATCATATATGTATAAAAAATTGAAAAAAATGAAGTGAGCTTGGTACTTAAGGCAATATACTTCGGATATATAAAGTATATATAATAAATAAAGAAAAGTAAGTGTTAAGTAGTTGTCTCTGTGCAACTTGGTAAGTATGCATATTTACACAAACGATACTTATGGACTTTTATTATAGTCATGAGTTAAGTAACTGGACATTTATGCCTTGATAAGAAAGAATATTCACATGAAAGGCAAGTGTCTATGAGAGAAAAAGAAAAAATATGCATATATATGAAAAGAGTCTATATAAGTTTGATCGGAGTTTGAGACTTGAGAAGGCTTATTTACATACTCACAAGAGTAGATAGGAGAGAATAATTTAAAATAAAAATAAAAGTGATTTATTAAGAGTAGATCGGAGAGGATAATTTAAAATAAAAATATATCTATGATATGACTTAAATGATCAAGATAGATACATAAGAATATTAGACTATAAGTGATTTACTAAGATTGATATTTTCTTAAATATATATATGTATGTATCTCTTATTGAGCTTGATGTGGAAAATAATTGAAAAGAAAAAACAGAGTATAGATAGTTAATAGTAGGATACTAATATTATTTATTTTTTATTGTACGATTATCTTTAATTTTTTATTTATTTCTTGATCTCAATCATTTCTTGATATTTGTGGATAATATTATTGGAAACCTTCAGAAGATAACACTCGTCTATTAGGGTAACCTGGGGGTTTAACGGCTTGTTACACGTGCTAAGTGAAATTGTGATTCCTACGAAAGTAAGTTAGGATATTCTTTTTAGGTCTTTAGTTTATTTTTTTTAGTTTTTTGATTTACTAGGGACTAGCAAAACTTAAGATGGGTGTATGATTACGCTTGAAAAGTGTAATATTTTTAGTTTATTTTGTGCAAGTATAATCTAATTTTGTTGATTAATACAAGAAATTAATAAAAAAAATATTTTTATTAGTGAAATTACTCACTATAATGTTTTACTAGTGTTTTCTAATATCTTTGTAGGGTTTTATATACAAGAAAATTGAAATATCAAGACATATCTAAAATATCAGTTCAGAACTGTGTATTTTCAGCAATAGTGATAGCCAGAGTCCTGCCGTCAACTGTCATCGACTAAAAGACATGCCCGAGAGTAGCCGTCGATAGCTTCGTCGAAGGGAGCGGCCATAGACTTAATTTCTAAGAATTTTTTAGAGAAATTAAGAGTTTCCTTATAAATAAAATTTCTATTAGGGTTTTGTAAGGCTATAAATAGCCAATGAATCTCAAGTTTTGTAATGCTTAGCAACGTTTAAGAGAGAATAATATAGAGTTTTAGATTTAAGATTTAGTTTTTACACTTGTTTATTGAAATCAATAAAAGATTTTTTTCCCTCTTTATTCATGATTATGATGAGTATGAGTGACTAAATTCTTAAGTTGGATCAGATGGATATCAAATCCTAGGTGATTTACTGGTATGCATTCTTATATGCTTATGGATTTTAATTGTTTTATGTGGAATTGATATTTTTGATTCTCTACTATCTTTGAAAGGATTAAATATGATTTTTAGTTTTTGATACTTTATAGTTTGACGATATATTCGTTGCTTAATTTTTTATATACCATAGACTTTTTAAGCACGGTGTATGTTTAGAGTTTGAACGTTTTTTATTATTCATATTGCATGCTTAGATAAACTCAAAGTTCACATAGGATTAACTGGGAGAAATTAGTCAAAATATCAAAGTTACAACTTTATATATATTGATCTTATTGAATTAATTTTCAATTGTAAGAAGACCACGTGATCTATGCAACTGAGATAAAAAGTATGAATATATCCAGTAAATTATCTTATGAGAGAGTCATATCTATCTGACCAACAATTTTAATATAATTAAATTTTCTATCTTTTAATTTTAGTTTTAGTCAGTAAAAATCCAATCTTTACTTTTATTTTAGTACCATAATTTATTCTAGTATCACACAATTAACAACGATTCTCGAGAGAATGATCTTGGGTTATTATCCTTATACTAATTATTGATCTCTCACACTTAAGAGTGTATGACTTAGATCACAGTCATAGACTCGCCTTGGCCTTGAACTAAGATACATCTAAGTTTTTGCCTCGAAATGATATTGAAATCTCCAAGAGTGCTCTAAAACTCTTTGGCTGAACTCCCTTTTCCCCTCTATTTCTCTTATTTTTCTCGTGTTTTCCTCTCTTATTTGTTGTGCTTGGGAAGGGAGAGATAGTTAGAGCTAACAATTTTATAAGAATTAGGCTTGTATTTGGATTCAATATCTAATCATGACAGAATTCTATTAATTTAAGAAAACTAAATTAATTTTCATCTTAATTATTATATAAGAATCAATCTAGTTCAATTAGTCTATTTTATTTATTAGTTATAATTACTTTATTAGCAAAGTTTGTTTTAGGTGTGCGTTGCGTTATAGGGTCAAGGGTTCAATTCTTGGTCTCGTCCTATTAAATAGTTTGAATTTTTTATCATTTATTTTACTCTTTTTGTTTAAAAATCTGTTTTCAAAATAAAGTTTTAGTTTAAATAAATTAGAAAATCAAAAAACATCACAGATAAAAAGTAGGTATTACATTCTACCCCTTAAGTTAAATTTTTGTCTTCAAAATTTTTTAAGACTCAAGTGACGAAAAATAGAATTATAACTTTACTCAAATGGATGCGAAAATTATTTCCAAATGTCTTCCTCTCGCTCCTAAGTCATCTTTTCAGTTGAATAATAGTTCCAAGAAACTAACACAAGTGGAATTAGCTTATTCTTTAATATCTTCTCTTTGTGATCATTATGACTACTAGTTACTTTGGATAAAAAATATCTAGTCTGATCTCAAGTTTCTAGTAATCCACGATGTGACTCTCATCATGTACATATCACTTAATTTATGAAACATGGAAAACATTATGTACTCCTTCCAATGTACACAATAATGCTAAACAATAGGAAAGCTTGCCTACTCGTTGCAACATCTCAAATTGTCTGATGAACCTTAGGCTTAACTTTCTGTTTGCCAACAACTTCTCACGTAGGTGAAATCAAGAAAATTGATTATCCTGCTTAAAATTCAAGAAACCATCATTGCATGTCCACCCATTTATTTTGCACGTATTGAGCTGCTTTCTGATATTATCATATTAAGTTAATCTTATTCACTGTCTGTGTAATCATATCTAGTCCGAATAACTTCCTTTCTTAGATGTCATCCTAATAAACCAGTACTCTACATCTTCTAACCTTTAATGGTGCCATCTTGATACTTGTTTGTATCTTCTTTTTAGGCAATGGTGCCATCTTCTTTTTAGGCAATTTTCCCTAGATGTAGGAAATTCTCCCATGATCCTCCAAAGTCAAATGTACAAGCCCTTGGCATATCTTTCAATGTCTTGATCATCCTTTCTAACTAGCCATCTATTTCCGAATAATATGCTGTAATAAACTCTAGTTTTGATCCTAGGTTGTCATTAACCTTCTTCAAAAACTAAGATTCAAATTGGGTAAATATAAATTATTGGAACACTATGCACCACCTCGTACATATTCTTCCCTGCCAAAATTTGGTAGACTGTCCTGCATAAAATGGTATAAAATGTACTATATTATTGAGACAATCTATAATTACCCAGATGGCATTATTCTTGGGACTGTGGCAACACAGTCACAAAATCCACATTAACTCTCGCTATTTCCACTTTGGTATGGGTTAAGTTGAGATCTTCTAAAATTCTTTGATATTTAGGCTTAACTTGTTGGCAAACCAAACACTTAGATACAAACTTAGCGATCTCACGTTTCATCCCATGCCACTAAAAGTTTTGACAGATCTTCATTCATCTAAGATAAGTGGAATAGATTGAACTATAAGCCTCTAAAAGAACTTCCTGTCGAATTTCCCCTTTGGGAACACAAAACCAGTTGCCAAATCGAAGAGACTCGTATATATGGATACTCAAATCCTTTTTCTGTCCACTTTGTACTTGTTTTTTGAACATTTCTAGGCTTCTTTAATCTTCTCTATTAATGGAGGTTAAAGTTACAAGGCCATTATTTGTATCTCAATACTAAGTAAGACAATTTCCAACTCCAGTTATCTGATCTCTTTAAGTAGCTCGTTGTAATGAGTTAAAATTATTGCTATAGGCTTTCTGCTCAAAGTATCTTAAACGACATTGATCTTACAAGGATGGTATTGTAAATCGATATCATAATCTGCTATCAATTCAAGCACTTTCTCTGTCTTATGTTAAATTCTTTTTGTGTGATCACATACTTACGACTATTGTCGTCTATATAGATCTCTACTTTACTAACAAGTAAATTATGGCTCTAAATCTTTAAGGCGAAAATTACAACTGCAAGCTCTAAATCATGAGTGTGGTAGTTTTTCTCATGCAATCTCATTTGTTGAGAAGCATAAACTATCACTTGATCACGTTGCATCAACATACAACCTAATCCTCTACCAGACGCATCACTGTACATAACCATTCTTTCAATATCATTTCGTACAACTATCACTAGTCTTGTATTGAGTCTCTTTTCAACTCAAAAGTCGAATCACATTACATTCTCCATACCTACTTCTCTCCTCTTAAGTTTAGTCAATGATCCTACAATTTTTGAAAGTCTTGCACATTCCGGTAATAACTAGCTAATCTGAGGAAGCTCCTCATTCTTGATATATTCTTGAGAATGGACAATTCTTCACTGCTAAGATCTTGCTAGGATCCACTGGAATTTCATCTTAAAATGCATTTCGAAAATGAAATGCTCTTCAGTCAAAACTCACACTGTGCAGCATTCCATATAGTTTCTTCTTTCCTAATATCTCCAAAACTATCCTTAAGTGTATAGCATGATCCTCTTTAGTTTTGAAATAAATGATATATCGTATATGAATACCACAACACACTATTCAAATATGCAGCAAAAACCTGATTCATTAGGTTCATGAAAGCAGGTGTATTTGTTACTTCAAATGCCATCACTTAGAATTCATAACATCTATACTGAGTTTGGAAAGGCATCTTAGGAATATCTTTCTCTTTCATCTTTACCTGATGATATCCAGATATGAAATCCAACTTGGAAAGCTCTAGCTCTGCTAAGCTGATCGAACAAATCACAATCCTCAATAGTTGGTACCAATTCTTGATAGTGTTTCTGTTTAATTTTCTATAATCAATACATAACTTATTACCACCATCCATCTTCCTAGTTAAAATTAATGGTGCTTCCCAAAGTAAAGTACATGGTCTGACGAAAACTTTAGCTTCTAATTTGTCCAACTATTCCTTCATTTCCTCTAACTCTATTGGACACATTTGATATGGGGCTTGAGAGATAGGCACAATACATGAATGAGGTCAATATCGAACTTCACTACCCTATCTGGTGGTAGTCTCGAGAAATCATTGAAAATGTCCATGAACTTTGACACCACTGGAAACTCTACTGGAATGACATCCAAATGAGCTAATATGCCCTTCGTAGGAAGAACTCTAAATTCTACCGCCTCTACGATATTGTTACTTCCAATGAACTCAAACTCCTAGTGATCCAGTATCTTGGAGACGATGCTCTTCTTCTGACAGTCAATAATTGCATAAAAGATACTAAATCAATCCACTCCCAGTATCATATGAAGTCCATGAGTGACAATAAATGGGAATTGACATAGTGTTTCCTCTTACAAACTAATATAGGACACAGTCTATACATTTGATTAGAAGAGATACGCCCATTCCTTGTACTTAATTCCCTATATGTATATAGTAGTGTTTAATTCAAAATGTTCTAACGAAATTGAATTGGTTTCGAGTCTGTTGATTGTGACGATATCCAAGTCTGTTCAATCACATGAACCGATTTAAGGACTCTGGGCTTTGATACTACCTATAACACCCCATTCAGAATATGGATAGTTAGAATATTTAGTGATGAGTGATAACTTGACAAGTCTCAATAAGCATCATAGTGACATTACAACAGAAACACTACCGATGAATAACAATAACTGACAATGTATCTATTCAAAATAATAATTTAATTTTTCCTTAAATAAAATCTAATAAATGAGCAACGATAAATATCTCTAAAATAATAAAAATATCTAAATCAAAACCAGAATAATATTTCATAAGCACTTATTATATCTTTCTAATAATAAACCAGTAATAAGAAAATAACAAAATAAACTGTCCATCAATCTTATAGCTCTACCTATTCTTAAAAGTGGTTTAAGCCATGTTCTATTTATGGCGCGTCTACTTCTTGATATGGTCTGCATCTAGTTATGCATAGCCTGGAATATCAGTAAAGTGGTCTAATATATATATATATATATATGAGAAAATAAAAAATTAACCGGAGGTGAAGAGAGTTTCTTCACCGCCGCTTAGGTAGTTCAATAAAATTATTATACATAGAGCCACTCAAAGAGTGGTTAAGAGAGTTCTTTTATTTTTTAGTTTAAGTGGCGCCACGTGTAATAATTTTATTGGGCCACCAAGCGGCGATGAAAGAACTCTCTTTCACCGCTGGTGAATTTCCCATTCTCTCTCTCTCTCTCTCTCTCTATATATATATATATAGAGTAAAACATGTGAAAAACAATAATATTCCAATGACATGTAAAATCATGTGTAATTAAAACAGTGAAAAGTCTCATATCTTATCACATTATATAGCTTAAAGTTAGTCTTTTAATTAACATATTTTAATTACAATATTTTAAAATCTAGGATAATATGAACTTAGTTGGTCTAAATGTATTTCTGTCGACTCTCTCATAAATGATACAGTAATTTTGATTGAACCATATCCTGATTCTTCCGTATTGAAAATAGCGTCAGTTTTATTTGGAGTATATCCCAATCCTCCCAAGAGGAAAATAGTAACAGTTTTGATTGGAACCTATCCTGATTCTCCAAAGAAAAAGAGGCATAGTTATGCTTAACTATCAAGCCATATGAATTCCTAATTTTCCTCAAAAACTAATGTACATCCAATTCAATATCAGTTGTTCAGTTAAATGAATTTAGTTCAGTATGCGAATTGATGATCATCATTAAATTTCAGTATTTAATAATAGTAACAACATCAATAAGGATCAATATAAAAATGCAGTAGTTAATGATATATCACCACTCATATATTGTAATAGTTCAATATTCTATCGAGATTTTATCATATCATGTTTCAGTGTTCAGTGAGTTTCAAATCATGTAATTATAGTTTAGTCATTGCTAGTGATTTAATATATTCTCCTATCATCTACATTCACTTTTTCATTTGAAATAATTAATAACAATTGTATCATATTACAGTGATTGGGCTCACTACCGTTGGTGCATGGCTATTGTTGACAACTACCCTCAGTGGCTGTCTTCGACAGAGAGCTATTGTCATAGCTACTGTCGAAGTAGATGTCGACAATGCTCTTTTATGTGCTATCCTAGAGCTTGGTTGTTGAAGCCCTATTAAAGGGACCATCGACAATGCTCTTTTACATGTTGTCCCAGAGCGTGGCTGTCAAAGCCCCTATTGAAGGGATTATTGACAATGCTTTGGCCGAACAATAGTATAGTAGAGTTGTTCTTTGTCCTTTTTCGAAGATTTTCATCGCTAAAGATTTAGTCTTGAGTTATATACTTTACATTAAAATCATAGAACAACAATAGGAACATAATTTCAAACCTATAAAAATCTCTTCTTTGCATTGAACTGTCGAAATATACTCTTTATCAATTTCTCTTTAACACAAACAACTCCTCTTTATAAATAAACACATGTTATAATGATAGATTATATAGAAGCATTAGTTATTAAACATAAGGACATGATTTTTTTTTTTATCATAGGTACAATGGATCAAAACGCCTTCATTAATAAAAGTCTTAACTTGATCTGTAAATTATACAATATACCAATTTTCGTGCATGATGTAATAAACACATTTCTCTAAAACTCTTATATGTATTTTAATAATAAAATTAGAGAAAATTAGAATTTATAACATATAATAGCATGTTCTTTGAATGGGTGGACACACCATAGTCTTGATCTAAAATACATCTAAGTTTTAGGCTTGTAAGGATATTGAAATCTCCAAGTATGCTCCCATTGGAGAAACTCCCTTCTCTTCCTTCCGCTATTTCTCTTCATTTTCTCGTGTTTTCCTCTCTTATTTGTTGCATTTGGAAAGTGAAGTGCTTGTTAGAGTTACCTCTTTTATAGGAATTGGATTTTTATTTGGATTCAATATCTCATAAAAAAAATCCTATTAGTTCAAGGAAGCTAAATTAAGTCTCATTTTATTATTAAATAATAATAAATCTAATTTATTTTATTAATCACAATTACTTGATTAGTGATTACGCTTGATAAATGTAATATTTTACTTTATTTTATGAATGTCTAATTCAATTTTGGTGATTAATACAAAAAAACAGTGATAAATTATTTTTATTAATCAAATTCTCCACTTGAGTGCTTTTTGCTTTAATCTAGCGTTTTATAATCTTTTTGAAGGGTTTTGGATGCAAGAAAATAAAACGAGCATGTATGTTAGAGCAGAGGATTAACACCAAATCTACTGAAGGGTTGTTGAAATAGCTGTTGAAGCCGTTGTCGATAGCCCATTCATGTTCTTGACTATAAATTCTACCCAAGAAGGGCTGTCGACAACCCAAAGAGCAGGCTAGATAGAAACATCAACATCAAGACCCAATTTCGTATAGATACGTTCAGAATTAGAAAATTTTGTATAGGAAGAAGTTGTAAACCTCAGAATTCTCTTTCCAACAATAGTAAGATTAGCTTAATTATAATTCAAATGCAAAAGTTATGATTACTGAAGTGCTATGCAGTAGAGCAGAAACTCAATGCGATTTGTGCCCATTTTAGGACTCATTTTGTACTCATATTTGGACTCATTTTGTACTCAATTTTGGACTCTAATATTAGCTATTGAGATCTATTGGGTGTGGATCTAATGGATAGAATTGTTTAGGATTTTTCCTAGGAGTTTATAAACTCTATAAATACCCTATGAAAATAATATGTATCTCTATTCTTTTTCTTTTAATAAAAATTACACTTTTTCAATAGTGATTGGCTAAATTCTTGGTGAAGGTAGATGAGGATTTTCTAATTCTTCTATTATGGTTTGTCTATATCTTTTCTAATTTTGATTTTTAGATTCTTTTTATTTTACATGGTTAATGAATTATAATTTTGCATGTATTCGAAATATTCTATCTTTTAGGGCATGGTTTGTATTTTCTTTTAGATATTCATATCATGACTCTAGATATAGTTTATTGATTGGATGCATGGGATTATAATAATACGATTATGAAATAAAAAGGTCTAATTTATTTCTTGTTTGTTATCTAATACTTGATTGATTATAGTCTTTGTGTATACTTGAAATAGTTTATCTTTTGAGATATAGTTCATATTTTCATAGGGATTTGGATCATGATTATGGATATAGATTATTGGTGGATATACAAGGTTATAATAATTTAAATATGGATAGAAAGATCAAGAAGATAATTTCCAATGTTTAGACAACCAAATTTGAGAACTAGAAATGATTCTAAAATGTTAATCACTTTTCTTATTAATCTTCGTACTCTTACATAATTGCTCTTTTCTTTAATCTTATTCCATAAACTCATGTTTTTAACGCCAAATTGTCCCTATGGATTCGACCTCGGACTTACCGAGACTATATTACTTATCGATCTTTTGCACTTGGGAGTTTACAATTTGGATTCGATCAAATTTTTGGCATCATTGTTGAGGATAGTTTCTTAGTGTTTTTACACTTTGATTCTGTCTAAGGCGTAGGAGTTGTTTGATTTTTTATTTTGCATAGTACCACTTTGCATCGAGATTTTGCAGGCAAATTGATCAGGATCTCTTCAGAGAGTTTCTTCCGTAGATTTTTGAACAATTTGCTGCCTTTACCTTCACTCACAAAATTCCAAACAATATGACAGATAATACAAGTGATCATGACGGAGTGGATACCCACTTCGAGAATATTTATAACCTGATAAGATTAGCCAACCATCTTGCATCATATTTTCACTGAATATTGGTCACTTCGAGATTAAATCTAGGATAGTTAAGTTATGACTCAAATTTCATTGATTGGAGAACAAGAGCCCCTACTTACATCTTCGAGAGTTCGAGAAAATCTATGCAACCATTGATTACACTTGAAAAGTATAATATTATTAGTTTATTTTGTGCAAGTATAGTCCAGTTTTATTGATTAATATAAAAATTAATGAAAATTTATTTTTATTAATCAAATTTCTCACTATGATGTTTTTTAGAGTTTTCCAATATTTTTTATAGGGTTTTAAATGCATGAAAATTGAAGTATCAAAGTGTATCTTAAATATCAATTCAGAACTGTGCATTTTTAGGAATGACCATCAAAGGCCTTATGTACTGCTATCGATGGGTATCAACTGGGAATCATACCCGAGAGTAGTTGTCTATAGGTCCGTTGAAGGGCATGGCTGCAGAGTTGTTTTCTGGAGATTTTTGAGAGGAACTAAGGGTTTCCTTATAAAAAGAATTCTTATTAGTATTTTTTGTAAAAACTATAAATAGCCATGCAATTCAGATCTTGAGAGGATATAATCATATAACAAGAAAAGAGAGAAATTATTTTAGACTCAAGATTTAGTTTTTATACTCGTTCATAAAAATCAATAAAATAATTCTTTTTTCTTTATTCTTGATTATGATGAGTATGAGTATGAGTATGAGTGGTTATTGGTTTTAATTATTTTAATTGGAATTGATATATTTGATTCTCTACTATCTTTGAATGGATTAAATATGATTTTGATTTTTTGATGCTTTATACTTTGACGATATATTCGTTTCTTAGTTTTTGATATACCGTAGAATCTTTAGGCAGAGTATATGCTTAGACTTTGAACATTTATTTTTTTATTCATATCGCATACTTAGATTGCGATAAACTCAAGATTCATATAGGATTAACCGGGAGAAATTAGTCAAAGTATCAAAGTTCACAACTTTATATATTTTGTGCTTGATTGAATTATTTTCCTGTTCTAAGAAGACCACGTGATCTATACAACTGAGATAAAATACATAAATATATCTAGTAAATTATCCTTTTGGGGAGTCACATCCATCTGACCAACAATTTTAGTATAAGTAAAATTTTCATCTTTAACTTTAGTTTAGTTAATAAAAACCAATCTTTACTTTTATTTTGGTACTATAATTTATTATAGTATTATACAATTAACAAACGATCCTCGAGAGAATGATGTTGGGTTACTACCTTATACTATTTGTCGATCTCTTATACTTGGGAGTGTATGATTTAGAGATGGGATCTCTCGTCTCAGTGAAGCAGATAATATAAATACCCAGTTGAGTTATCTTACTTAGAAAATTGAAGATCTGATATCTACTAAGTCTGAATATGTTAGAGCTGTAAAACATGTAGAGGATGCATGCAACATCTGCGATTTGAAAGAACATACTATTCTTAATTGTCCAACTCTACCAATTTTTAGGGAAGCTGTTCACGAACAGGCTAATGTACTTAATACTTTTCCCCAACCTGACAACATTCATATTCAAATATGTATAATTCAGGTTGGCGAAATCATCTAAATTCTTGGTGGAATCCAACAACTCCTCAACAGTTTTCTATGCCATCAAATGTATCTATGCCTCTTGTAAATTAACTGCTCTCCACACTAACATCCCAGATCAATAATCTTGAAGAAAATATAAATCAAGTAATGCAATCTCAACAGCAGATACTTCAAATGTTACAAATGCAAAATCAGTTCATATAGAGTCAACAACTAATCAATAATCATAATACTGCTATGTTTAATGAGATCAAGGCTCAGGCAAGTAATCTCACCTCTGTATTGCAAATACAGGAGAAACATAAACTCCCATTGCAATCCGAACCGAGCAACAGGAATAGGATTGAAGGCGTCAATCTTATATCATGCAATTCAGATGAGAAAACTAACTCAGTTACAACGATCAATTTAAGAAGTGATAAGATTATAGATGAGCCAGTTTTAAGGACTGTTGAAATGTAAGAGAAGTTTGGCGATGAATCTACATATGATATTATTGATGAGCCTGATCATATATCACCTTATTTTAAACATGTTGTTGATGAGTATTATATATTATATTTTTCCTCCCATACTTTATCTATTTTTGTATATAAATAAATGCTACTCAGTATTTTTAGTATCTTTTTCAGGTAATCTGATTCATATAAGGAGATAGTATGAAATCAGAGCCAGATTAGGAAATCAAGTCCAGAAAAGAATTTAAAGAGAGTAAAGCTACAAGATTAAAATCTGCAGAGACTCAAAATCAAATACAGTCAGGATAATCAAATGTACAAGACAAGAGACTCATGTTGAAGAAATTTTAACCGATTTTCTCAAATTATAGCCACCAAATGGCGGTATTTGAAGCCAAATAGCGGCCCAATGGTGGGCCCATGCGTTGAGTTTTTGTCAGTGGTTTCGTTGTAATTTTGTAGTTTTTCAGTTCTGTTAGAATTAGAATTTGATTTTCGAAGCCTATATATTGGTCATATCCTTGTATTCTAAAGAGAATTCTGTAAGTTTTGTACTCATTTTAATCTAATAAAATTTGAGTTTTGTTGAAGGGATGACGGCCACAACACCATACTCCAGAGGTAAGCCATTGTTTTGAGATCTTTACTTGCTTTCTAGATAGAGTTTATTACTTTCTAGTTTAAGTTTTATTGCTTTCTAGATTAGGGTTAACCATATTCATGAATAAAACTTGATTTTGCTTATTAAAAATATGAGTAGCTAATTAGTTTAGCTCAGGATGTAGATGAAGTTAGGATCCACCATGTAATTGCTTTCTAATATTTTTCTTCTTAAATAAAATAAATAAAGACATGATTTTTTTATAAAAAGATTAAAATACAAGAACTCAAAGATTAAGACTTTGATAGTTTATACTTGAATTAGGTTTCTTGATAGTTTATACTTAGTTAGGGTTTGGGGTTGTTGATTTTATCTTTTTCATTGGATTATCTGAAGATTTGTTTATTTTTACGAAAAGTAGTATCTTTGATGAGTTATACTTGCACATCACTTGATAGCTCATGCTTAGGGCACTTTAAATAAAGATTAAACTAAAAAGATCAAATTTTTATGATAAAAGAAGATAATAGAAGTAAGAACATGGTTGCAAAGTAGTAGATTGTAGATCCTAGGCTATTTAGATAGTAATAAATCCAATTTAAAAACTCATAGTTAGTTCGTTAGACTAAGGAAAGAGTAAGGAATGTAAAAATACCTTGGATCCATGTGGGACGACCTGTACAACGCTACACTGATACTGTGCGCTTGCAGTTTATCACATCAAGTTTTTGGCGCCGTTGTCGGGAATCGATGGTATTTTTCTTGCTTTTTCTAATATTTTACGGGTTAACATTGTGTATTGAGTGTGTAGAGAAAAGAAATTACAGATACAGGAAGATAGAAGGGATCAGAAGAACCTCCGGACTTAGCAGCAAAAACCAAAGAGTCAAGCTCTTTGGTTTAGCCGCTATTTGGCGGTTAAACCCGCTAATTAGCGGCCTAACAGGTACCCTATGAGTCCAAAGTTTCTCCAATTCTATAGTTTGATTCCCTGGTTCTGTAAAAAAATAAAAAATAAAAAAATTTAGGAACAGTACGAATCACATTTTTATTTGATCATATCTATTCCACCGTTTTTATCTCCACCACACCCACTTCTTGCATTAGTTTAGAAAATTCACGCATACACTCACAGTCGCTGGTTCATGCCACATTGGACCCGTGATCAATTTGGTTGACTTGTGAGATCAGATTTGTTCATGGGAGACAAGATGGACCAGCCAATCCTGATTCTTCAGGATTGGTGTTACCCGTTGCGCACATCACTTCCATCATGCATAAAACTTTCACACGTAGCGGGTAATCACTATGAGTTGAAGCTGCAGTACATCAGTATATTTCCTAAATTCACTGGTTCTGATTTAGAGGATGCATATCTCTTTATCAATGAATTTCAGGAAGTATGCGTGATAATAAAACTACAACACTTATTGGAGGATGCAATTAAACTCCGCTTCATAGAATAATGTCAAGAAGTGGTTGTATAGTATGCCTACTGATTCAATCACTTCTTAAGATGAATTCGCTGTAGTATTTCTCAAGAAGTATTATCCCACGCATAAGACCGTAAAGATTAGAAATCAAATCAATCAATTCCGTCAAGTGCTTGGAGAACCTTTCTGGAAATTTTTGGAACAGTTCAAGGATCTTTTAGCTCAGTGCCCCCACCATGCGATAGAAAAGTGGCAGTTGTGTCAAATCGTGTACGAAGGACTCGATTACACATCCAAAACTTTTCTTGAGTCCATGTGTTAGGGGGAGTTTAAGAGGAAAAATGAGGATGAAGTATGGGACTTTCTTGAGGACCATCGTGGAAGACTATGCAGTGGTAGAGTCCCACTAAGAAGCCCAGTGCATCAACTTCTGTGCATAAGGGTGGGATCCATAGTGTCGACAGCTCTGTAGCTGCCGAAGCTAAGATTGCAGCCCTTGTGAGGAGAATTGAGGCATTGAAAACTACTCATGCTCTACAAGTAGGTCAAGTAAATCAAATTCAAGTTCCCACATATTTTAATTGCGGAACTCCAAATCATGTTATGGAGGAGTGTCCATTATTAATGAATCACATGGGTCCCACACTTGAGCAGGCTAACGCCTTGTATCAACAACCCATTAACAATTCTTATGCTCCGACATACAATTCTGGCTGGAGGAACCATCCAAATCTATCATGGGGTCAAGGGCAATATCACGGGGCCCCTAACCCTAACATGCAGCCTCCAGCCAATGGTCAGTTCCCAAGACCAAATGTGGGTGCTTATTAACACCTAAACGCATCAAATTATGGGAACAACTAGAATAGATCACCTGTACAAAACCACTCACGTCCACAATAGGGGTCTAATAATGAGCGACTTCAGTCACTTGAGAAGCACGTTGAAAATCTTCTCAAGTCTCATTCCAAATTTGACACGCATATGTCCAACTTTGATACGCACATGCAAAATCTTATGAAAATGTCAACTGATTTTATTCAAAGTAGAAGTTAGCAACTGTTCGTGAACTCTCAATCTATTAAGAATGTAGAGCAGCAGGTTGGACAATTAGCGAGTCAGTTGAGTGAACGTGGTTAGGGTACTTTTCCAAGTCAAACCATAACAAACCCTAATGCTAGTTTCTCAAACTTCAATCAGTCGCATATCCACCAATGCAATACCATTCACACGTTTAGATCTGGCAAGAAAGTAGACAATAACGTAGCCATGCCCCTTGATCCCATTCCTACTATCTCGCAGGCTACATCATCTCTTCCACCCCTTTCTCCACAACCATATCCATCACCTCCATCACCATTACATACTCATTTGGAAGAACCTGTTCCTGAACTGAAAGCACTATATCCAAATTGGTTTAGGAAGCCTTCACTGCAAGTAGAGAAAATTCTTGAAATATTTCAGTAGGTGAAGGTTAATATTCCACTCCTTGACATTATACAACAGGTTCCTAATTATGCTAAGTTCCTCACATTACAGTTAGTTGATCGTTCGATCAAGAGACCACTTGGTATGGTTGAAATGTGCTCATTAAGGTTGACGAGTTTATCTTTCTTGTAGACTTTATTATCTTAGAAAATAAGCCGATCTTCAATCCACAGAATCAAATTATTGTTATCTTGTGTAGACCATTCCTTGCAACATCAAATGCATTAACTGATTGCAGGAGTGGCCTCATGAAGTTATCATTTGAGAATATGACTGTGGCATTGAATATATTCAATATGGATGAACACACAACGAGCTCCCTTATTGAGGTCAACATGATTCATAGTTTGCACTCTCATTTAACCTCTTGCACTGATGATGAACCCTAATTTGAGCAAATATTCAAAGATGAGCTCATATTATTAGATGAATTAGCATATACTGATTCTATGAATGATGATACTTGTGCAAGTGTGCCATTGATTTATGAGCAAACTTTTGAGGATTTGTTTATAGAGGAGCTCTTCATGAGTTAGAAGAGCCACCACCACATTCACTTGATCCTATAGTACTCTTCTCACCTCACGATATTTCTACATGTATGCTTGTTACTAACGATGATTGGCAGGTTTATAATAAATAATTCTTTAACTTACATATGGACGAAGAAAAAGCGAGGGTGGCATAAGCTACAGATAGGTAATTTCGTTACTTGTAGGAGGTTAATGAGATATAATAATATACCCACTTCACGTTTAAAACGCACACACTATGAAAGTGGGAAGCGATCGAGAGGTCGTAACCTCCTTCCATGGGTTAATATGGTGATGATATTGAGATCGTAACTTTTACGACTCTCATTATTTGTATAATATCTGTATAATAGTTTTCATATTTATTTTACTACACTTAGTTTGTGTATGAGGGCATACACGAGTTTAGGTGTGGGGGAGTGGGTTAGGATATTTTTTTTGTATTTTTCTAAGATTTTATTTTTATTTTAGAGTTTTTATTTTATTTTTAGATGATTTTTGGATTTATTTATTTTACACTTGGGGTAGATTTTAGGGTAACTAACTGAATTTTTTTTTAAAAAAACTGAAAAAAAATTTAACAATAAATCTATGTATTTTTATCAATAGATCAACCTAATTACAGATAAAGGAATAAATTTAGATTTAAAATTGGATAGGAGAGTAGATTGCATGATACACTTTGAATTTTATGAACAAGATCAAAATCTGAAAAATAAATAACGCTAACAGTAGTTTTGAGGCAAGTATTCATCTATTTTTCACTTCACAATGGTTTATTAGGTTAAAGACAAATATGATAACGATTGAGTAAGTCTTCTCTCTCTAAACAAAGAAAAAAAAGTGAGAATAAAATAATGTGGTGAGTCTGGTATTAAGGCAATAGTCTCGAGAGTGATAAAATAATGGGGTGCACCTGGTATTAAGGCAATAGTTTCAAGAGTGAAAAAAAGAGTATGGTCCAAGTAATCGGGCACTTTGCGCCTACGTAAGCATGAATATTCGCATGAAAGGTGAAATATTCTAAAAAAAAGAGAAAAAGAAAAAAGAAAAGAGTATGAACCGAGTAATCGGGTACTTTGCGCCTAAGCAAGCGTGAATATTCGTATGAAAGGTGAAATTTCTTAAAAAAAGAAAAAAAAGAAAAAAATTGTTATGAGAGAGGAGATGAATCATGAGTTAGAGTTGGAGTCCAAATCTGAAAAAGACTATCACACGTGCACGTAGATGTATAGGAGTCAATGGATTATCTGTTAGTGGGTATTGAAAGATAGGATTTAAATTTTTGATTAAAATGATAAGTGTATCTGATATGACGTTCGATTTGAAAATTAATAATCTAAATGCGTTCTTGAATTTGTATATTAGTGAGATTAATTATTGAAAATATTATAAAAAAGATTTTTCTTTCTTTTGTATAAAATTTTTATTTTTCTTAATTTTTGGTTATCCTTATTTTTTTTTCTTTATTCCTTCATCTATTTTCTTCATAAATTTTGTGGGTATATTCACTATAAACTCTCACGAGACAACACTCGTCCACTAGGGTAACCTAGGGGTTTAAAAACTTGTTGCTCGTGCTAAGTGCAATCGCAATTCCAGCGAAAGTGAGTTAGGATTTTCCTTTTCTTCTTAGATTTAGATTTTGTTCGAGAACTAGCAAAAGATATGTGTGGGGGTGTGATGAGTATCATATATTGTATTTTTCCTCCCATACTTTATCTATTTTTGTATATAAATAAATGATACTTGGGTATTTTTGGTATCTTTTTCAGGTAATCCGATTCATATAAGGAGATAGTATGAAATCAGAGCCAGATTAGAAAATCAAGTCCAGAAAAGAGTTCAAAGAGAGTAAAGCTACAAGATTAAAATACTGCAGAGACTCAATGTCAAATACAGTCAGGATAATCAAACGTACAAGACAAGAGACTCATGTGAAAGAAATTTCAACCGATTTTCTCAATTTATAGCTGCCAAATGGCGGTATTTGCAGCCAAATTGCGGTCACCATATTTTAAACATGTTGTTCTTTTTCCTTCTGCACTTGACAAAAATAAATCTTCACTTGATTATGAAATTCTTGACATTTTTAAGCAAGTGACAATCAATATTCCTCCTCTAGAAGCTATCAAGCAAATATCAAAATATACAAAATTTTTAAAGGACATGTGCTCGATAAAATGAAGAATGAATGTAAAAGAGAAGACATTTTTAGCACAACAAGTGCCACAATCCAGCATAAAATGCCTCCTAAATATAAAGATTTAGGTTGTCCTACCATCTCATGCATTAAAAGCAATCATTATTTGATAAGGCTTTAATAGATTTGGATGCTAGTGTGAATATTTTGCGTGATTTGATTTTTATGCAATTGGGCATCAGTGAACTTCAATCTACTAATGTGACACTGCAACTCACCGATCGTTCAGTAAAAATACCAAAAAGGGCAGTAAAGGATGTGTTAGTGTCCGTTTCTTGCAATTTCAAATGCATTGATTAATTATAGAAATGGTGTAACCAAAATTTCATTTGGCAATATGATTATGGAATCTAACATTTTTGATGTAGGCAAACAGACTCCAGCTGACAATGATACACAAGAATTTGATGCAACAGATGATAAAGAAGTAAAGCAAACAATAGGTTGGGGGAAAACCTATTAATTTGTTTAAGTTGGTAAGGACACATGCATTTGACGAACGATCAAAGGGAAATGAGCTCTTGTTGGATCGTGGTTGAGGGTGGTCAAAGAGAGGACAAATAACCTAGGTGAACTCTAACCACTTTTTCAAATTTTAATAGTGCTCTTAGCATATTCATTTTTAAAGTCATATGTGTGTGCATGTGCGCGCGCGTGCATGCACTAAGGACACTGCATAATTAAAGTTAGGGAGTGAGATAGATATACCTTGGTTAACCACAATTGTAACATATGTATATATACATAATACTTAAAATTAAAAAATTAAAAAAAATATTTTACAAAATCTTTTCATTTCTTCAAAGTAAAAAATAAGATTAGAAGTATTTTACATGGTGTATTTATTAGATTGATATCTTAATATTGTTATTTATATGATAATAGTTTTTCATGTAATCTTGATTGTGAAATTAAATTCGAAAGTAAATTATGTAGATACTTAAAGTTTGAATCAAGTATGCACTCTGAACACTTATGTGATGAGTAATGAAAAATTGATAACAAAGAGAAAACTTAAAATGAAAGCCAATCTTATATATATAAAAAAAGAAAAAAAAGAAGTGAGCTTGGTATTAAGGCAATATACTTTGGAAAAAAACTATATATAAGATATATAATAAATAAAAGAAAGTAAGTGTTAAGTAGTTAGGTTCATGCATCTCGGTAAGCATGCATATTCAAACGAATGATACTTATGGACTTTTATTATAAATATAGGCTAAGTAACTGGGTATTTGTGCCTCAGTAAATATAGATGTTCACATGAAAGGCAAGTGTTTATGAAAAAAATATAGTGTGCGTGTGTGTATATATGTATGTATATGTATGTATGTATGTATGTATGTATGTATATATATATATATATATATATATATATATATATATATATATATATATATATATATATATATATATATATATATATATATATATATATATATATATATAAGCGCTCCCATTTTTCAGCTGCTTTCTAAAATGGAGGACGCTACACAATTATTACTGTACAACACAACAGTCATAATATCTTGGTATAAGCATAAGTACTGCCACATCCAGATTTGATAAATAACATGTCTAAAAGATGTATTTCATACAAACAGTTGATTACACAAAGCAACACATTGGTCTAAATATTTACACAAAAGAATCAGAATACAAAGGAGTAAAGCAATGCCCAAGCAAAAGAAAATGTAAATAAGATAAACAAAGTCGTCCAAGAGAAACTTTACTGATCACTACTGCTCGGTCGGCTCAATAAAGTACAGGTCATTGGTTGGAGCGATTTTCCCTTTTACACCTTCGTAGTCTTGGCCAAAAACCCATGGGATTAAATCCAGTAAGTAGCATAAGAAAAGAAATACGTATACTATCATAGTACTGAATGATAAAGAGTATGTGAATAAAGTGTATAAGTGTCAGTCTTGTTGCATAAATAATAAATAATAAGGTAACAAGTACTATATAAATCATTTACGAGAAATCATGTAAATTGTAACCAGTCTAGGTTATGTTAGTGTTGAAGTTGAAACTCAATAATGAATAAGATAATGTGTAGTTTTCCGTATTATATAAGTGCCCGTGCATATCCGGGACCCAGCCCAAACCCATGAAGCTGAACCATGATGCACCACTAGGTGTTTCAAGTAAAACGCTATACTATGAAACAGTAACGGATATCACCCTTGTGGTGACTCATGTATCAAACTGTGGCTTAGTACCGCACAGTGCTGCTGCAATAAAAGTTCTCAGCACCTTAATCAAGAAGTTGACCAACAAGATCTTTATATAATACGGTTCTTATCCATCATATAGTTTTCTCCAATTTCACATGTTAGTGATACATGATATACGTGAACCAATGGAAACATATGGCTTGTCAAGTCAGACTGTGTACATGTTATTTTATAAAAAATAAGAATTCAGGAATCAAAATTTAGGATCATGTACATACCTATCACAAGAATACTTCTTTACATGAAATCAAGATATAAGAAACTTATCATAATGTTCCCAAGAATGATCACGTCTTCATGTGTTATTATTGATATTTACTTGTAATGTTATCAAGAAATAAATATTATTAAGAAAATCATAACTTGCCAAACATTAGCCTCTTCAATTTGAGGGTAATGTCATGTGGAAATTAGACTACGAAAATTAAATAAGCTGAGATCCGCATTTATGCTTCATGCAACTGACGTGGCATCATATTTGTGTTTTAGCTCGTAACAGCTTGTGTGGCATATTCAGACCGGCATTTGGGTGTTAATAAGGATAATGACTATCCTTCAAGATTCTATAAAGAAAACATGATCCTCTAGGTCTCGTTTTAGTTATATTCAGCTCTAATAATGAATTTAAAAGATAAACACGGATTTTCTTGTGATTGTTGGTCCACGTTTCCATTTAGATGATGTAAATTTTAGTTTAAGAAGACTTTAGGGCTCAAACGCGACTCTAAGTTAGAAACATGGACTAGATCTGCTTTTAGAATTTATAGAGTCGCCCCTCTTATAACTAGATCCATGATTTACTCATTTAAAGGTCTCGTGGGCTCCAACGTGATTCTATGTGACTCGACCCTCGTTCTATCTAAAATGTGACCTTAAGTTTGAAGTAAGGCGAGATCTGCGTTTCTTCCAAAATGCGATCTTGTTAGTTCGTGCGGATTTACTCTGGACAAGACCCTTATTTTGCCCCTTTAGCAACAATTCTTGCTTATTCAAACACATGTTTTGTTATAAAAAAGAGTAATCTTGTTTTCTCAAAGTTTTAAACACAAAATGCAATCCTAAGGGGTTATTTGCGGTTTTCTCTAGATGACAAAGATCCTTATTTTTAGTTTAAATGCGACCTTTAGAGATCCACGTCTATCTATATCTAAAACGATAATAAGTCTCTTGATTCTGTTAAGCCTAAACATGACCTTCAGCCATTTCCAAGGCTTCTAAAATTTGCATTTTTCATTATCTAGAGAGATATTCAACCTCTTATTATTATAGGACAAAAAATGCAAGTTTCAGAGATCTGCGTTTCATCGTATCTGAAGAGAGATTCAATCCATGGACTCTACTACGGTCAAATGTAACCTTCAGATATCCGCATTTTACTCTATATAAGTTTTACTTTCTTTCAATTTCAGAATTTGGCTAACACTTTGAACACAATTCATGCGAATCAAAATCGAAAACCATGTGATTTCAACGTATGAACACCGAACCTTTCGATTATCAATGTTGATTAATAATCCTCAATCATAGCCAAATATGTTCAAATTCTAATAGATCTAAGTGATCCAAAATTATTTATAAAAAGGAATATGTGCACAAAATAAAATTTAAATGAAAATCCCAAAAAAGAACAAAGAAATAAAAGTGTTACTTGCCTCAAATTTCCCTTAATATCTTTGATTTAGTAAATCTCCTTTCTTTTTTCCCGAGAACCAGAAGAACCAAAGGTTAGAGAGAGAAGAAGGTGGTTTTGTTTTGTTCTTTGGCAAAAATTCTCTTTGAGAGAATGTGGTTATATATGCCTAAGGACAGTTTGGTGACTTTGTCCTCTAGCTTTATCCGTAGGCATTTTCATGTAATGGCATGTGTCTAACTAGAGTGCCACTCTCACTCTCCTTTTGACAACACATCACTAACTTAATTTAAGAGTGTGCCCTTAGAAACTTAGTTAAGTTTAGAGGTGTATAGAAAGAAATTTCTAATTTATTATTTTTTAAATTTAAGAATACTTTTGAAGGTTGTAGGGAAAAATTTTAAAAATCACAAATATTAGAAAACTAATAATCACGAAGGTCTACTGTTGTCTGGAGTCATGGTTTTAAAGTTACGTTTATCGAAAGTTATTTCAGTGTCCTTATTCGGCATGATCAGACTCAAAAAAGAAATGTGAGTAGTATGAAAATTTGGGATGTTACATCCTACCTACTTAACAAAAGAATTTTATCCTTGAAATTTCAGTTTAAAAAATACGTTAGTGTGTACGAGTATGTATCGTCATATAAAAATAGATTCAACTGATATACTTGATTATAAAAATAGGTGTGGGTACTTTGTCCTGATGTAATCCTCAAGCTCCCAAGTAGAGTCCCTTGGTGATCGTGCATCTCACGAAATAAGGACCAATGGTATTATTTTATTCTTTAAGACTTTCTCCCGTTGGTCAACGATTGCTATAGGTTGTTTTTTGTACTTTAGATCCGATCTTAAATCCACCACGGACAGGTCTACTATTTTATGTTCTTCACTCAAGCACTTCCTCAATTGTGACGCATGAAATACATCATGAATAGTTTCCATCTCAGATGATAATGCTATTCTGTAAGCAACATTTCCAATCCTTTCTATGATCTCAAATGGCCTAAAGTATCTTGAACCAAGCTTTACTTTCTTGTTGAATCTGATCACACCTTTCATCGGTGATATCTTGATAACCACCTTTTCTCCTATTTCAAACTCTAATGGTTTTCTGCGTTGATCCGCCCATCTCTTTTGTCTATTTTGGACCGCTTTCATATGTTCCCTGATAACCTTTACTTATTCTGTTGTTTGAGTAATTAACTCTAATACTAAAATACTTCGTTTTCCAACCTTATTCCAACAAAATAGAGATCTACACTTTCGACCATATAAAGCTTCAAATGGTACCATTTTGATACTCTCTTGATAACTATTATTGTAAAAAATATTTTACCATATATAAATAATCCTCCCAAGATCCACGAAAATCCAACACACATGCGCTAAGTATATCTTCAAGTACTTGAATAGTCTGTTCTGATTGACCATCTATTTGTGGATGGTAAGTTGAAGATAAATCCAAATATGTTTCCAAACTATCTATCAATCTCTCTCATTATTGCAATCTGAACTTGTTTCTCTATCTGATATAATTCGAACTGGAACTCTATGTAATCTCACCATCTCATGCATGAATTTTTTTACTAATGTTTCTTTTGACTGACCGACCCTAAATGGAATGAAATGAGTTGACTTGGTCAGTCGGTCCATAATCACCCAAATTACATTAGTACCTTTGACACCCTTGGGTAAACTTGTAACAAAATCCATCGTTATTTGTTCCCACTTTCACTCTGGTATTGCTAATGGTTGAAGTAATTAATGGAGATCAAATTTGATTTAGGAATAGATTTGATTAGATTTGGATCTTGTTAGAATTTTAGAATATTTGATTGGATTCTAATTTTATTAGAATTATGATTTTATTAGGATTTTAGATTCTATTAGGATTTCGTTTGTTAGAGTTTCCTATATATATGGGCTTTGTATAAAGTATGAAAAAAAGGGAGATGAATAATATTTTCAAAAATTCTTAAGAAATCTCTAGCATGGAGTTCGCTAAAATCAAAATCTTTCCTCGTAGATTCGTGGAGAGTAGGCGTAGGCCTGAGTGTATTTTCAAATCCTGTAAGTTTTTCCCAATCTATCTTTTCTTCCTCAATTCCTTTAAAAAACCCTAATTTTCAAAACCCTAATCCTAATTTCGCCTCCGTCCTACGTCAAATTTGGTATCAGAGCCTAAATTTTATTCTCCATTATCTTCTTCTTCCGTATCTCCATCCTCTTTTATTTCAGTTTTTTTTATTTTTATTTTAAAAAAAAGTATAGATCAGCAAAAAAAACTGATCTAAAAAAAGAGAGAAAGTTCACATTAAAAAAAAACTGAACTTTCAGATCTAAAAAAAAAATCAGATTTGAGAGAGAGAGAGAAAAAAAAAGAAAAAAAATACAAATTTTTCTCTCCCTCCCTTTACTTGCCCTGCACCTCTTCTTCCCCTTCATCCAAGCCAGCAACAACAATATCAGCAACAACCAATAGCAGCAACAACAAGCAACAACAGTAGCAACAGCTGCAGAACAGCAGTAGCAGCAGCCAGTAGAAGCAGAACAGCAGGCCCGTTAAGGGTTTTCTTTTAATTCAGAGTCCGTTTCAACTCCGATTCAAACTGTTTTCGAGCCTCCGTGTTCCTTGGGTATTTTCTAAACTTTTTGAACTAAAATTTTGAGTTGATTATATATAGAGTTCATATTTTATGGTCACTACATTAACACCAATGCTAAAATATCACGAGTTGAGCGTGATATGTATGCTACTATACCTATTTTTTCGGTTTTGACGATTGGCAAAATTATGAAGATTGGGAGAATCATCTCGAAGATTTTTTTAGATATTTTGATCTAACATCAGCACAGAAATATCGTTACGCCCGACAAAAGTTGGGTGGAGAAGGTTATATTTGGAGTAGAGAGTATAAATTATATTTGGATTGGAATATCTTGCGACGTCTACTTCGTCATAGCGATGCTCAATACCACATTCCAAATTTATCATCTCATCGGTTTCAATCGTCTGAGCCTAAAACAATGACCACTGATGAAAAACTTCAATATATGATTGATGAACTTGAAAAGTGTAGCCGAATACTTGACAGTTTCAACAAATTACTTAAACATAGGGATGAAAGAAGACAAATGGTTAACGATGATAGTATCGCCAATAAGATTGAAGCAAATATTCATATTGTTGATTGTGAATTGCAGCCTATACTGGATACAGAAATTCATGATGAGTTACTATTAATGCGAGATAGAACTTCATTTCCATCCATAGAAGTTGAAAACTCAAAAGTTCAGATTTCTGACGATCTCTCAGTAGAACCAACTGAGAATTTTCAGCCACATAAAAATACATCTGATGATCATATTCATGAGCAGAAACGAACAGAAGTACCTCCTTCTCACCTATATCACATGCCTATAAAACTGACAGTTTCTTTAGAAGACCTTCTACTAAAATTTCGTACGAAATTTCATCGACAATTCGTGTTTACTGATAGTATTTGCATATCAGTTGCAGATGTACAGGGAGTACAAAAACTTCCAATCCAAAGTGAGACTTCAGACAAAAAAGAAATTATTGCTGATGATGAGGTAAAAACTTCAGTTCCTCTTGAGATATTCATTACAAGAATTATGAAGAAATTACAGACTCAACATAAAGATTCATATGAAGTTTCGAAGAGGTTTGCTTCTACTGTTCATGGCCAGAATAATTTGTGCGATTTACGATCATATGAAACTGATTCACGAAAAAAACCAGTTCCACCTCCACTTCCTTAGTTCAGATGTGATGTAGTATATATGATTTCTCGACCACCACCATGGCCCAATTGGGATACTTCGTGAATGCCAATCAAGTCAACATGGACGTATTTATCATTCCTTATCTCCGCATTCATCGGGGATTAATGCTTTGAAGTTGGGGAGAATTGATGGAGATCAAATTTGATTTAGGAATAGATTTGATTAGATTTGGATCTTGTTAGGATTTAGAATATTTGATTGGATTCTAATTTTATTAGAATTTTGATTTTATTAGGATTTTAGATTCTATTAGGATTTGGTTTGTTAGAGTTTCCTATATATATGGGTTTTGTATGAAGTAGGAAAAAAGGGAGATGAATAATATTTTCAAAAATTCTTTAGAAATCTCTGGCGTGGAGTTCGCTAAAATCAAAATCTTTCCTCGTGGATTTATGGAGAGTGGGCGTGGGCCTGGGTGTATTTTCAAATCCTGTAGTTTTCCCCATTCTATCTTTTTTTCCTCAATTCCTCTAAAAAAACCCTAATCCTAATTTCGCCTCCGTCCTACGTCACATTCTCTGATATTTAGCCTTCACTTGCTGACAAGTGGAACATCTGGATACATATCTTGCAATGTTTTTCTTCATATCTAGCCACCAAAAATACTTTATTATATCCTTTCACATCTTATTGCCTCTAAGATGAATGGAATATATTGATTTATGAATCTCTTCTAAAACTCTATCTCTTATCTTTCCCTTGGGCAACCATAATGTTTCCTTGAATCTAATAGTTCCATCTGAGTACATCTTCATTTCTGGCCTTTTGCCCGTTTCTATTTTGTTTTTTAACCTCTGGAAGTTCTCATTCTCGACTTGAGCTTGTTTGATCTGCTCTATTAATGTTGACTGTAATTGTATTTCCATAAATTGTGATGTCATTCCTAGTAAAATTACTTCCAATTTCCTTCTTTGCATTTCCACTAAAAACTCCTTTTGTTGAGTTAATCTCTCTATTGCAGGTTTCCTACTCAGAGCATATGACACTATATTAATCTTTCCTATGTGATATTTAATTTCTAAGTCATAATCTGCTACTAACTCCAACCATCGTCTCTATCTCATATTTAGATCCTCTTGGGTAAAAATATATTTCAGATTTTTGTGATCAGTGTATACCTCCACTTTTTTATCCTAGTAAGTAATATTTCCAAATCTTCAAAACATGAATACTGCTACTAGTTCCAAGTCATGAGTTGGATAATTTCTTTCATGAGGTCTCAATTGTCTTGATACAAATTCAATCACCTTTCCATTCTATGTCAATACACATCCTAAACTCTGTCTTGAATTATCACTATAGATTTTCATTCTTTCAAAGTTGTCTGGAATTGTTAGCGCTGGTGTTGTTGTCAGTCTCCATTTTAGTTCTTCAAATGCCTTATTGTATTCTTCTATCCGACATATTCTGTTACTTTCCTAGTCAATTTAGTTAGAGGAGATGCGATTTTTGCAAAATCTTGTACAAAGTGCCTGAAATATCTAGCTATCCTCAGAAAACTCTGAATTTCTGATACTGATTTTGATACAGACCAATCCATCATAGTCTCTATCTTTTTAGGATCAACTGATACATCTTCTCCAAATATTATATGGCCCAAAAAAAGCAACCTTATCTAATAAAAATTTACATTTACTCAGTTTTCCATATAGTTTTTGTTCCCTTGGAGTGTGCAAAACTATCCTCAAGTTTTTAACATGCTTTTCTCTATTTATAGACTAGATCAGTATATCATCAATAAATACCACTGTTTGCTCAAAAATTGGATTTCTCCTTACATTGTAAAATTGTTTGATTACAACGAAAATATTGAGATTACAAAAAAATCTGAGGAATTATAAGAACGAAAATATTGATTGATTCCCCTTTTTATGTGGGTTCGGGTGGCGATGGAGCCTCGCTAGTGCCTCCGTGGACCGTCTGACTTGGAAGGGGATGGCTCTGCTCAGCTTCTTAATTTTACGAGTTCGCCCGAAATCGTCCAAAAGTCCCTTTTTCTAGAGTCAACTCCTGTCCTTTATAGACTGAGAAAACTCAAAATTCGGCTCGAATCCTCCCTGAAAAATCGGATCACGGGATTTTAGCAAAATAAACGAAACGGAATAAACAGAACACAACCCGCGGGTTGGTACCTGCGGGATCGCTCCCGCGGGTGTCAACCCGCAGGATTCTCCCGCGGGAGCTCCCGCTCTCCCGCAGGTTGCACCCGCGGGAGTTCTCCCGCAGTTGCACCCGCGGGAGCCTCCCGCGGGTGCAACAGCGGGGTTCTCCCGCGGGTGCAACCCGCTGGAGCCTCCCGTGGGGCCCGCAGTAAATTTTTTTTAATTATTATTATTATTATTATTATTTTTAGTATTTTTTTAGTATCTACATAACCCCCACCAAAGTTTTCGAAGTTCTGTATTGAGCCGTACAGAATTTCGAAACACTTTGAATTTTTTACTTTTTTATTTTATTTTTTTTTATTATTATTTTTATCATTATTATTTGTTATTATTATTATTATTATTTTATTATTATTATTATTTTTTTTTTGCTATGAGGTGTGTCAAGGATTGGGTAGATAGAGATAATTGTTAACACATCTCATAAAATATGAGCGGGGTATGATTCTACTGTGCTCATTGGAGAACAAGTAAAAGTATGATGTTAATGTACTCGTTGGGTAACAAGCAGAGGTGTGGTGTTAACATACTTGTTAGGTGATAAGTAGAGGTATAATATTAACGTACTTATTTGAGGTAAAGCAGAGGTATCATGTTAACATGCTCGTTAAAGTCCTAACCATTCAATGATATCTAGTATGACGGATTAGGGAAAGACAGAGGTGACATTAAACGTGTCTCGGAGCTCAACCTATTCAGAGGATCTAGTCGTGATAGGAATAAGCTGACTAAACAGAGGTGACGGTTAACGTGTTTAGCTTTGGAATCGGACTATCAGAGGTAACTGTTAACTTGATAGGGAGATGATTTTCGTCAGAAGTAATTTTTAACTTAACGATATCAAAAACAAGTTCATCAGATGTTGTAATATTAGACTTGATGAAGTGTAAGTTTCCTTTTCTGTCAGAGGTGAAAGCTTAACATGACAGGAGATTTAATCGGATTTTATCTCATTTGATTTTGAATTCTAATGTCATAGGTATGATTTTAACTTGACAAATATTTTTGAGTGTCACTTGCTCTGCTGGAGAAAAATGATCAAAAAAGTTTTGTTGTCAGAGCTGAAATCTTAAAGTGACAAGGGATCGATCTGATTAGGGTTTTTACCAAACCCCCAGTTATCAACGGATTTGATTAGTTTTTACCAACTACCGTTTGAGTTGGGCTAGCCATGCTATTTCTCTCAGCATGGTGAGTTGTCGAGAATTTCGTTTGGGCTTAAATACCAAACTTTTCCTCTTCCCTTTGCCTTAGCAGCTTAGGGCAGTGATGTATCCTTATATTCGGATAAAAATGCTATTATGACAGATTTGTCATGGGATTTTTAGTAAACCCCCAGCTATCAACGGGTTTGATTTGCCTTTACCAACTACCGTTTGAGTTGGGCTAGCCATGCTCTTTCCCTCAGTATGGAGAGTTGTCGAGAATTTTGTTTGGTCTTAAATGCCAAACTTTTCCTCTTCCCTTTATCTTAGTGGCGTTGGGCAATTCATACTTTTACCTCCAGCATGAAGGGGTTTGCGAGAAACTGGTTCTCTTCCCGTTGCCTTGACGGGATTGGGCAGTTCATACTTTTTACCCCCAGCATGGTGGGGTTGGTGAGAAATTTATTCTCTTCCCGTTGCCTTGATGGCGTTGGGTAATTCATACTTTCTACCCCCAGTATGATGGGATTGGCGAGAAATTTATTCTCTCCCCGTAGCCTTGTCGGCGTTGGGTAATTCATACTTTTTACCTCCAGCATGTTTGGGTTGGCAAGAAATTTATTCTCTTCCCGTTGCCTTGACGGCATTGGGCAGTTCATACTTTTACCTCCAGCATGGTGGGGTGGCGAGAATTTTATTTTCTTCCCGTTACCTTGATGGCATAGGGTAATTTCATAATTTTTCTTTTTCTTTTTCTTTTCTCTTTTTTTTTCATTTTTTTTATGGGGGTTTAAATTAACCGCCCTGAGCTCGTCTTAGGAATTGTTGTGAGCCCAAGTGGTACCTTTAGACCACACACATTAAATGTGTAGGAGTTAGCTCTAACTCCTTCTTTGTTTAGCTTTGAGCAGAACTGCTCCAGCGTCAATCAACGCTTGAATTTTGTCTTTTAGAATAAAACAATTCTTTGTAGGGTGACCTACAATCCGGTGGTATAGGCAGTAATTGGGATCATTAGTCTTCCCAACCTCTTCAGGCCTCTTACTCTCCGGCAACTTAAGTATCTTGCGTTTGCTGAGCAAATTGAACATAGTAACAGTATGCTCATTCTTAAACGAATACTGCTTTTGAAATCTTGGTGACTTTGCTGTGTTGCTTTCTACTGCCATTGCCATTATGTCTTTCCCTTTAGAACAGGAAAAATAGAATGGAGGTTCATTTGTACTGCTTCCGATTGCAGACTGCCGCTTTTCAAGACGTCGAAGTATATCTTCGGCCTGTTCACCCTGCTTAAGCAGATCCTTCCAGGATTTGGGTTCGACCGAACCCATTTTATCTAGAACGTCGGTCAACATGTTGTGTCTGCAGGTTTCCACAAGAGTGTCCTGCGTCATGCCATGTGGGCATCGAACAGAAAGTTCTCGGAATCGCTCGACATAAGTTTTGATCGTCTCGCCTTCCTCTTGCTTTGCTGCTAGCAAGGATAGTATAGAGACTTCTGTATCATCTTCAAAGAATCGGGCTAGAAACTCACGTTCTCCATCAGCCCATGATTTAATTGTTCCCTGGAGTAGCTGCATGAACCAGGTAAATGCGGGCCCCGTAAAGTGCTCGCAAATATCTTAGTCATAGTCGGATCATTCCTCATGAGATGTCCTGTCTGCGACAGAAAGTAGAAGATGTGTTGTTGCGGCGAATCTTTACCGTCGAATGACTGAAAGTTCAACGGTTTATATTTTGCAAATAAGGCACGGTCTCCCATTCTATGGGATAGGGACGGACTACCCCCACATCTTGCAGTTTCTTTCGATGAAGAAGAGCTTGTAGTTGATTCTCCATCTTCTCCATTTTTTCTATGTGAGGGTTGATGATAACCTTCACTTCCTCTTCCTCTCTTGAATGAGGAGGTACTTCTTCATTCTCGTCCTCGCTGTCTTCATTTATTTGGACGGGTCGTTTTCCTTTCTGCCGACTAGAAACGGACGACGAGGATTGGTTCTTTCTAGTTTGAGCTAACAACTCAATTAAAAGTTGTTTGATTTCTTCTATGGTCTCCTCTTGCTGTTCGAGACATTTTTCTTGTCTCTCAACCCTTTCAGAGATTTCTTCTAAGCGCACGCCCTCTGGTTCGATAGAAACTCCTTTTGACCCTGGAGTGATTTCCTTATCTGAAGGGTTGCTTCCGACCACCTTTTTGCCTTTATTAACCATATGCGATGTGGGAGCAGGCAGATCGGTTTCCGAGCACACCTTTTTCACCGTTCGCATTCTTTTAGGTTCGGTGATCCGCTCAAAAACTGATCGTTTTGAGTTGCATTTGCAGCTTGATAGAACAGTTGAGATCAACTGTTCGTATTGGCAGTGAGAAATATTTTTGTGAGAAGTTCTTCTTCCAATTGAGATACTCTCTTAAGTCTTGAGGTATCTTCTCATCTCTATTTGCATCTCGACGCCTTTTGTATCGCAAATTCGGTTCATAATACTGGAGAGTTTGCAATATTTCAGGGGTGAGCTCTTTTCCAGCATTAAATTATTCTCCAACCCTTCTGCGGATTCTTCTGGAGTGCACACTGGCCTGAGTAGTTTTGTGGGTCCCGCGCGCCTCTGATAGAGAGATTAAAATACTTGGTGTATGTTGCGTGCTCACCATAGGCGTGCTCAAAGAGACATGAGAGTTGTGTTCATTGAACGTAACACATCGTTGCTTCCGCAGAGTGGAATTTACGGGGTGCAACCCGCGGTTGCATCTGCGGGATGCAACCCGCGGTTGCAACTGCGGGTTTGCACCCATGGGTTTATTCCCGCGGGGTGCAACACGCGGTTGCAAGCCGCGGGTGGCAACCCGCGGTTGGCACCCGCGGGTTGGCACCCGCGGTTGCCACCCGAGGGTTGGCACCCGCGGTTGGCACCCGCGGGTTTGCACCGGGGTTGCTTCCGCGAGATACAACCCGTGGCTCCATCCGTGGGTTTGCTCCGAAATTTTTTACTGTCCCGAAGTTTTCTGCAACCCTTCCTGTATGATTGAGGCGTGTTCGTTGAGTTTTACATCTTAGATTTCTCTTTTGGGAGCGGGTTAAAATTTGATTTGACTTTTGGCTTGACTTTGGAATGGGTGATAACACCGTATACTTGACAGACGATGACGTCTTGTCAGTTTCAAAGGGCGATGATGCCTCGTAAGTTTTCATAGGCGATGACGCTTTTGATTTCCGGTAGGCGATGATGCCTCACCTTTTTTCATCGTCGCCCGGCGATGACGCCTAGGCTCCGAATCAGAGGAACAAAGAAATTCCTCATATTTTTGCTGGTCGACTTCTACGACCAGCATTTCAACGACAGATCCGATCGCTACCAAATCAGACTGCGCCACCATATTCTCTGTTGTGAACAGAGAGACTCCCACTATGGTCGCCAGTTCTTGTTTGCTCAAAAATTGGATTTATCCTTCCATTGTAAAATTGTTTGATTACAACGAAAATATTGAGATTTACAAAAAAATCTGAGGAATTACAAGAACAGAAATATTGATTGATTCCCTTTTTTATGTGGGTTCGGGTGGCGATGGAGCATCGCTAGTGCCTCCGTGGACTGTCTGACTTGGAAGGGGATGGCTCTGCTCCGCTTCTCAATTTCACGAGTTCGCCCGAAATCGCCCAAAAGTCCCTTTTTCTGGAGTCAACTCCTGTCCTTTATAGACTGAGAAAACTCAAAATCCAGCTTGAATCCTCCTTGAAAAATCGGATCACGGGATTTTAGCAAAATAAACGAAACGGAAATAAACAGAACACAACCCGCGGGTTGGCACCTGCGGGATCGCTCCCGCGGGTGTCAACCCGCGGGTGTCAACCCGCGGGAGTCAACCCGCGGGATTCTCCCGCGGGAGTTCTCCCGCGGTTGCACCCGCGGGATTCTCCCGCGGGGCCCGCAGTAAATTTTTTTTTAATTATTATTATTATTTTTATTATTATATTTTTTTTAGTCTTTTTTTAGTATCTACAACCACTAGAAATTTGTCTAAATATTGAGTAAAAATATGATTAATCAAATTCATAAATACCGTTGGAGGATTAGTTACTCAAAACTGCATCACCAAATATTCATAATGACCATGTTTAGTTTTAAATGTAGTTTTTAGAATATCTTCTGCTCGGACTCTTACTTAATGGAATTCTGAACGAAAGTCTATCCTCGAAAATACCTTTGCTCCTCTCAATTAAACAAACAGATTAGTTATCCTCAACAATGGATACTTATTCTTGATTGTTATTGCATTTAAGGCTCTATAGTCCACACACAATTTTTGAATTCCATCCTTCTTTGCTGCCAATAATACTAGAGCACCCAAAGGTGAAACACTAGGTTTTACAAACCCAAGTTTAATAGCTCATCTACTTGTCTCTTGACTTCTTCTAGTTTCGCGATTCGCATTCGATAAGATGGCTTACAAACTGATTCAGCTCCATGGATAATATCAATAGTGAATTTCACTGCCTTTACTAATGGTAATCTAGGTATCTCTTTAGGAAATCTATCTAAATTCGGATACTACTAGAATCATTCCTTCTCCCATTTCTATAACCTCCAAAACTCCTCCCTTTAGGAATATCTTAGATTCTGCCGGTTCTAGGAATTGACTTCCACCAACAAATTCAAACTTTGGACTATCGAAAATTTGAAATATTACTCTCCTTCTCCTACAATCTATCACCACATGAAATGTGCTCAATCAATCCATACCTAAGATAACATCATATTCTCCTCCACTAATAACTAGAAGTTAGCATAAAATTCTTTACTATTAATCACTAAAGAATATAGTCTACACTCCTTATTTGTCATGACACTACCATTCCCAGTTTTAATGACCCACCCCACGGGTAAGATTGTAAAATCAATGGAATTGCGGGAAATAAACATGTTGGAGATAAAATAGTGTGAATTTCTGGAATCGAATAAAATAGTTGCTGGTTCATTGCCAACTAGAATCATACCTGTTATGACTCCTCCAGTGGTATGAACTTCCTCAGCATTTATCAGTCTAACCTGCCCTTACCTTCGTCCTATTCCTCCTTGAGCTCTAGCATAGGCTTTTTGTTGGGTCTCCAAAAGTCTTTTCTGGTCTGTCCCTAAAATCCTCTGGTTTGATGTTGCTGCTGCCCTGATTATTGGCTGGAATGGAACCTTTGGTATTATTGATTGTTGAATTTTTGGACAATTACTCATTCGATGATTGGCGGATCCGCATATCTGACACAACCCTTGGTCTCTTCTACACTCATTTAGGTTATGTCCTGCTTTTTGGCAATATTTACAGATTACTAAATTTCGATTTGGCATCATCTGTTTCTTTGCTGGTGGACCATCAAACCTCCTAGCTGATGAGCTCGCTCTTTGTCCAAATGACCTTTTAAACGCCACCGATATGTTTTTCTTGAATACTTGTTCCAGAAAAATATGCTTCTTCAAATACTTCTAAGTAAGTTTTGTAGTTTTGACCTGGTAGGTATTCTTTCAGGTGATACTTCAGTCATTGCTGGAACAAAAATGCTCTTTCCTCCTTATCAGTTACTAGGGTTGGGGAGAAACAACTGAGGCTTATGAATTATGCAGTGTAAGCACTATAGTCTGATCTCCTTGTTGCAGCTCCAGAAATTTCCTTTTCATTTCTCGTTTTGCTGATACATGGAAAAATCTGGCAAGAAATGCCTCCACAAATATTTTTCAGGTTAGGGGTTCCTAGTGCCTTACTTCTTCAGCAAACCACCATGTTCTAACTACATCAGTAAACTAAATACATACTACCTCTACTCGATTTTCCTTGAAAATTCTTGTCACCTTCAAAAGATTCTCCATATGTACAATCCACTGTTCAGATTTTAGTGGCTCTTCCATCCTAGAAAATACTGACGGCTATAGTCTACGAAAATATAACACCATTTCGGTTCTTTGGACTGCTACATTCTTTTCAATAGCATCGTATTGGTCTGTTGCGTCTGTACTACTTTTTGTACTAAATTTCTAAGCTCAGACATTTCATCCGTTGGACTTGGACTTGTGCTAGCAGAAGATTGGGTTCACATTATTCTGTGACAGACCAAAGGGGAATCAATCAAATGAAATTTCAAGATTGATATTTCAAACAAATGGAAAACAATATAATAGGCACAATACTAGATTAGATGGACATCAAAGAACAAGAAACAAGTATCAAGAGTATATCAAAAATATGTTCTCATGTGGCAGTAGTCATATGGTCTTCCATCTAAGCCTAAGCTCTGATACCACCCTGTAACGCCCCCCTTTTTTAACTGTTATTCAAAACGGATGATGCTACACCATTATTATTGTATAACCCAACAGTCACAGGATCTTAAAGTAACCATAACTACTGTCACATCCAGATTTGATAAATAACATGTCTAAAAGATGTATTTCATACAAAGAGCTGATTATATAAAATGGCACACTACTCTGAATATTTACACAAAAGAATTAAAATACAAAGGAGAAAAATAGTGCCCAAGCAAAAGAAAATGTAAACAAGATAAATAATATCGTCCAGGAGAAACTTTGCTGATTACTGCTGCTCAGTTTGTTCAATGAAGTATGGGTCATTTGTTGGAGCGATTTCCCCTTCTACACCTTCATAGTCTAGGCTAAAAATGCAGAGGATTAAACCTAGCAAGTAACATAAGAAAATAAATACGTGTACTATCATAGTACTGAATGATAAAGAGTATGTGAATAAAGTATATAAGTGTCAGTCTAGTTGCATAAATAATGAATAATAAGGTAACAAGTACTATATAAATCATTTACAAGAAATCATGTAAATTGTAACAAGTCTAGGTCATATTAGTGTTGAAGTTGAAACTCAATGATGGATAAGATGATGCACAGTTTTCCGTATTATATAAGTTCTTGTGCATTCCCGGGACCTGGCCCAAATCCATGGCACTGAATCATGATGCACCACTAGGTATTGCAAGTCAAACCCCATATTGTAAAACAAAATGGACATCACCCTTATGGTGACTCATGTATGAAGCTGTGGCTCAGTACCGCATAGTGCTGTTATAATAAAAAACCTCATCACCTTAATCAAGAAGTTGACAACAAAATCCTTATACAATACGATTCTTATCCATCATGTACTTTTCCCTAATTTTTCACGTTAGTGATACACGATATACATGAAGTAATGGAAACATATAGCTTGTCAAGTCAGACTATGAAGATATCCTTTTATAAGAAACAAGAATTCAAAAATCAAAATTTAGTATCATGTACACACATATCACATGAATACTTCATTCTACGAAATCAAGATATAAGAAACTTGTCATTATATTCCCATAAATAATCATGTCTTCATATCAATTATTAATATGTACTTGTCATGTTATCATGAAATAAATATTATTAAGAACATAATGTCTTGCCAAACATTAACCTCTTCAATTTGAGAGTAATACCATATAGAAATTAAATGATGGAAATTAAAGAAGCTGAGATCCGCATTTATGCTTCCTACAGCTGACGTGGCATCAGATTTGCATTTTAGCTCATAGCAGCTTGCATGGCATGTCAAAACCTGTGTTTGGGTGTTAACAATTATAATGACTATCCTTTAAGATTCTAAAATGAAAATATGACCCTCTGGTCTCTCGTTTAGTTATATTCAGCTCTAATCATGAGCTTAGAAGACAAATGCAGATTTCCTTGTGATTATTGATCCGCATTTCCATTTAGATGATGTAAATTTTAGTTTTAGAAGCCTTCAACGCTCAAACACGACTCTAAATTTGAAACATAGACTAGATCCGTATTTAGAATTCATAGAGACACTCCTTTTGTAACTAGATTTGCGGTTTACTTATTTAAAGATCTCGTGGGCCCCTAACATGATCCTACGTGGTTGGATCCGCATTCTACCTAAAACACGAACTTAAGTTTGAAGTAAGGCTAGATCAGTGTTTCTTCCAAAATGCGACCTTATAAGGTATCCGCAGTTTTCTCAAATGTGATCTTGTTAATTCGCACAAATTTCCTCTGGACAAGACCCTTGTTTTGTCTCTTTAGCAACGATTCTTACTTATTCAGACCCGCGTCTAGTTATGAAAAGAGTAACTTGTTTTCTCAAAGTTTTAAACATAAAACGCGACCCTAAGCGGTTATTCGCTGTTTTCTCTAGATGACTAAGATCCGTATTTTTAGTTTAAACGTGACCTTCAGAGTTCCGTATCTCTTTGTATCTAAGAAGATAATCAGTCTCTTGATTCTATCGGTCTTAAAGCATTTTCAAGACTTCTAAAATTCATATTTTTCTTTTTCTAGAGAGATATTCAACCTCTTTTTATTATAGGACTAAAATGCAACTTTCAGAGACTTGCATTTTATTGTATCTGAAAAGAGATTCAATCCATGGACTCTACTAAGGTCAAACACAACCTTCAGATATCCGTGTTTTACTCTTTCAATTTCAGAATTTGGCTAATACTTTGAGCACAATTCATGTAAATCAAAATAAAAAACCATGTGATTTCAACATATGAACACCGAACCTTTCGATTATCAATGTTGATTAATAATCCTCAATCCTAACCAAACATGTTCAAATTCTAATAGACCTAAGTGATCCAAAATTATTCGTAAAAAGGAATTATGTGCACACAATACAATTTAAATGAAAATCCCAAGAATGAACAAAGAAAGAAAAGTGTTACTTGCCTAAAATTCTACTTAATCTCTTTGATTTAGCAAATCTCCTTTCCTTTTTCATGCGAACCAGAAGAACCAAAGGTTAGAGAGAGAGGAAGGTGGTTTTGTTATGTTCTTTGGTAGAAATTCTCTTTGAAAGAATGAGGTTATATATGCCTAAGGTCAATTTGGTAAATTTGTCTGCTAGCCTCATTCGTAGGCTTTTTCAAGTAATGGCACGTGCCCAACTAGAGTGTCACTCTCACTCTCCTTTTGATAACACATCACCAACTTAATTTAAGGATGTGACTTTAGAAACTTAGTTAAGTTTTGTGGTATATAGAAAAAAATTTCTAATTTATTATTTTGTAAATTTAAGAATACTTTTCAAGCTTATAGGGAAAATTTTCAAAAATCATAAATATTAGAAACCTAATAATCACGAAGGTCGAATGTCGTTTGGAGCTATGGTGTTAAACTTACATTTATTGAAAGTTATTTCTGTGTTCTTATTTGGCACGATCAGACTCAAAAGAAAAATTCGAGTAGTATAAAAAATTGGGATATTACTATATATATATATATATATATATATATATATATATATATATATATATATATATATATATATATATATATATATATATATATATATATATATATATATATATATATATATATATATAAAAGGTTCTTATAAGTTTGATTGAAGTTTGAAACTTGACAAGATTTATATACATAATCACAAGAGTGTATAGGAGAGGATAATTGAAAGTAAAAGTATATCTATGATATAATTTAAATGATCATGATAGATACATAAAGGTACTAGATTATAAGTGGTTTGTTAAGGTTGACATATTTATAAATATCTTTGCATGCATCTCTAATTAATTTTGATATGGAAAAGCACTGAAAGGGTATATATGTATATATAAGTAGTTAATAATAGGATATTAATATTTTTTTCTTTATTTTATACTTATCCTTATTTTTTTCTTTTATTTTTTTATTAAAATCAAACATTTCTTGATATTTGTTGGTAACATCACTGAAAATCCTCACGAGGAAATACTCGTCCACCATGGTAAACTAGGGGTTTAAGCGATTGTTGCATGTGCTAAGTGAAATTGAGTTAGGTTTTATTTTCTTTTTAGTTAAGCCTTGAGTCTATTTTCATAAATTGATAATTTTGCTAGGGACTAGCGAAACTCAAATTTGGGGGTGATTATGCTTAAAAAGTATAATTATTTTACTTTATTTTATGTACACATAATCCAATTTTGGTGATTAATACAAGAAAATAGTGATAAATTATTTTTATTAATCAAATTTTTCACTTCAGTGTTTTATTGCTTTAATCTAGTGTTATATAATCTTTTTGAATGGTTTTAAATGTAAGGAAATGAAACGAGCATGTACGTTGGAGCAAAAGATTAACATCAAAGCTACTAAAGGGCTGTTGAAGTCGTCGATAGCCCATTCATATTCTTGACTATACATTATACCTGAGAAAGACTGTCGAAGAGGCTTTTGAAGTGGCAATCGACAGTTCAAAGAGCAGCCCGCACAGCAGCATAAATTTCAAAGCTCAATTTCACATAGATATGGTCAGAACTGAAAAAATTTGCGTAAAAATATTATAGAACTCTAAATTCTCTTTCCAACAATAGCAAGATCAGCTCAATCAGAATTCAAACGTAAAATTTATGACCGTTTTACTGAAGTGCTACATAGTAGAATAAAAACTCAATGCAATTTGTATCCGTTTTTGGACTTGTTTCTTACTCATGTTTGGCCTTGTTTTGTACTCATTTTTCGACTTTAATATTTGCCATTGAGATCTATTAGTTATGGATCTAATGGATAGAGTTGTTTACAGTTTTTCTTAAGAGTTTATAAACACTACAAATAGGAGAGCATGTGCCTCCCTATGAAAATAATATGTATCTCTCTCCTTTTTCTTTTAATAAAAATTACACTTTTTCAATCGTGATTGATTAATTGGTGAAAGGTAATGATTCTCTAGTTTTTCTACAATGGTTTGTTTGTATTTTTCTAATTTTGATTTTTAGATTCTTTTTATTTTACATGGTTAATTAATTATAGTTTTGCATGTATTCGAAATATTCTATTTTTTTAGAGCATGATTTGTATTTTTTTAGAGATTCATAACATAATTCTAGATATAGTTTATTGATTGGGTGCATGAAATTATAATAATACGATTATGAAATAAAAATGTCTAATTTATTTTTTGTTTCTTTTCTAATATTTGATTGATTATAATCTTTATGTATAATTGAAATAGTTTATATTTTGGGATATGTTTCGTATTTTCTTTAAATAGGGACTTGGATCATGATTCTGGATATAGATTATTGGTGGGTATGCAAGATTATAATAATTTAAATATGGATAGGAAGATCAAGAAGAAAATTTTTAATGTTTAGTCAACCAAAGTTGAGAACTAGAGATGAATCTAAAATCTTAATCGCTTTTCTTATTAGTCTTTGTACACTTACATAGTTGCTTTTTTCCTTACTATTATTTCATAAACCCGTGCTTTTAACTCCAAACTGTCCCCATGGATTCGATATCGGACTTACCGAGACTATATTACTTGTTGATCTCTTGCACTTGGAAGTGTGCGATTTAGATTCGAGCAATTATCTAAGTTGTTTTAGGTGGGTTTGGGTGCTATAAGGTCATGAGTTCAATTCTTGGTTTCTATCCATTAATTAGTTTGATTTGTTTTCTTTTATTTTACTTATTTTCTTTTAAAAGTTTGTTTTAAAATTTGCTTAAATAAATTAGAAAATTAAAAAACACAACATGATAAAAAGTGGGTTTACAGTAAGTTATGCCCATATATAGTAAGACATATTTAGATTTAATAAGTTAAACTCAAATATAGTAAGTTATATCCAAATATAGTAAGTTACTTCCAGATATTGTAAGTTATACCCAAATATAGTGAAATATACCTAGATGTAGTAAAAATATCCAAATATATATAATAATCTATTCTCAGATATAACAAGTTGAGTCTAGATATAATTATTTGCCATAAAATTGTAAATGATTCTTTATTGAGTTTTTCAATAAAATATTACAATTTCAATGGTTTTCCGTTTACAGAAAATGAGAAAAATCTAATTCCTTTTTTTTAAAAAAAACTGGGCTCTAGAGTAGCTGTGGAGGATGATTCTGCTCATCGTTGACACTCTGTATAAAATTTAGTTGGCAAAAATTTTGAGTTTTTGATAGCACCAACACTTAAACAAAAATAACTCTTTTTTTTATATTGATCTCCCAATTTCCTTTTTCCGCCTAAGCTTCTGCTACTTATAGAGATTTGGAGACTTTTGAATTGATGTAATTGTTCAATTGTTGGCCTCCATGATTTAAGAATTAATTTCTCTCCTTTTAGTCTGGTGGATTTGTATTAAATCTTCATAATTTATAACTGATATCTTTAATCCTCTGGATCATAATTGAAAAGCAAAATGCGAATTTCAGTCTTTAGATTTGTAACTTGGGTGTGATTATAACTGGAACGTGAATCTCAAAATTTAGATTCGCAACTCCTTTGGATTATAACTAGAACACAGATATTAGACTTTAGATTCGTAGTTCCTTCGGACTGCAACTGGAATGCAAATCTCATACTTTAGATTCACGGTTTTGTTGGACTACGAATCTCAAACTTTAAATTCGCGGTTTTGTTGTGATGGCATGTTTGCTTTTTGCATAATATGCTTGGGAACGATGATGAGACCCTGCAGGGCCCACTCTAGAGAAAGAGATTCACACTTTAGCTTCATTCATGAATCAGAGACCGCGTCCCATCTTTTATGGAAAATAAAGTACAGCTCTGTGAAAGCCATGTCTTTATTTCTTTTGTAGTTTATATATATGCAGATCTCTCTTTATAAAAGATGATCCTTAATAAAAGAAAATTTTCACCAATAAAACCCCTTCCAAAGTTTTTAAAACTCTATAGTTTTAGAAGTATTTTGAAATACTTTGGATAATTTTGGCCAAAATACAATCTTCACTTTTTGATAAAAGAAAATACGACTTTGTATCAGAATTGCGAATTTTGCGCCTTTGGAAAACGCACGACTCTACATTGGAGCTACGGATCTCACACTTTTGCATAGAGCACGACTCTGTATTAAAGTCGTGGATCTCACACTTTTGCATAGAGCATGACTCTGTATTAAAGTCGTGGATCTCACAATATTTCACAGAGCACGACTCTGTATTAAAGTCGCGGATCTCGCACTTTTGCATAGAGCACAACTCTGTATTAGAGCCATGGATCTCATTCTTTATGCGGTATATCCGGATAGTTATTACTTTTCTGGCGTAGAGATCGACACATTTTCTGAGCTTCATTAGTGAGGAAATCCTCACGAGATTCGAACTAGAAATCTCGTCTAACAAATCATCTGCTATAAAATCTCAAACTCTTCATTTAAAATATTTTTTAACACTTTCTAAAAATTTGAACTTCAGACTTTCTCCAAACTTTCAAAACCCTTCGTCTTCAAACTCTTCTTATCCTCAATGTTCTTAAGAATTTTAAGAAGATGACGAAGAAGGTTTCATCCTCTGGTCTATCTGGCAGTAGTTTCCAAAATCCTCGGGCTACTTCCAGCGTCATAATGGTTCGGCAGGAGCCTTTAGTTGAAGGTGATTCTCTTGTTTTATATCCTGTTTGGAATTTATACTCTAACCCTAAAAGAGCATCTTCCTTTTTACTATTTTGTTTAACTCCTTAGTTTCTTCATATAGTGAATTGCGCCTTAAACCCTTGACCAAAAGATCATCACTTTGGTCATATAGGAAAATATAATGGCGAAAAACAATTTAGGCTCAGTCGAGTCTTTCTAGCCTGTACAACATCTGATGGCCGAGAGAAGAAGAGTAGAATCTTGAACCCTACTCACCCTATATTGTAGAAATTTATGACTACTGCCCCTTTTAAAGGAAAGAATAGGAATTTATTAAACAAGCCTCCTTTTTTATTCGGTGATCATGTCCCAATCCCTGATGATTGCTGAGATGATGAGGTTTACAAGTGGCTCCGTCAAGTTAACGGTTATAACCTATTTCTTCCTAATATATAGAGAGATCTTATCCATTCTTTCCAATCTCTTTCTATTCCCAGAACTATGGATTGACATTTAAATAAACTGCAAGATGGTGTTTTACTTGGTGGATTCAGTGCACAAGGTGCATTTTCTCGTTCTACTGGAAAATATTTTTGTGGATTATTTTCAGAATCTTTCAAGCAAAACCTCCCTATGGGTGAGACTACAATAATTGCCAGAACTTTCTTACTTCGCTTTGTTGATACTCAAGAAGAATTCCCAGTTCAAGACTTTCGCCCCGCTGGACGGATCCATGGCTCTTCTAAGGGAGAATGGGCGATCTTGGTAAATTTTATCTTAAAAGTTTTTGAGGATCAATTGAAGTATGTGAATCTTTATTGCGCCATCAGGACAGTTCAACATGGAATTTCTCCTATCAGATTTTATTTCTTTTCTTTGCTAGAATTGTATAACCCTGATACTTGCACTTTCTTTATACCCTGAGATGAATTAGGGTTTGCCTTGCATGAAATGTATGAGATTTCAGGACTACCTATGGGAGACATTCCCTATGAAGAATACGTCCCCACAGGAGAAAAGCTCCATTTATTGAAAACTCGGAATCCCATGATTTATGACACTTACTGGGAATTGCTTTGCCACTACTATTTTTGTGCTCACATGTCGAACACTTGAAATGTGAAGCAAAATAAATGGTTGCAATATCTTTTTTAAAAATTTTCAAAGAACAGTCTTGACTTAACTCATCTTTCTCTAATTTTTGAGAAAGAGATTGAAGAGAGAATTGTTCAATATGGAACAGTTGCGTACGTTGCTGAATTAGATGAGGATGTCTTCAAGACCAGAACATCCTTTGAGAGTTTTCATTATCAAGCTTTACAACCCATATCAGACCCTGCTTTGTTGGCGGGTTTCTTGATGTTATGGTTGAAAAAGTGTGTGATTCCAACACAAGAAGTCCTACCAATCAGAGTAGTATATCCGGTAGTCTTGTTAGCATTCGATCGTCCACTCAGTTTATTGCCAACAATGGTTTGTGGAATCCAAAGCGGATTAAGAAAATTAATTACTAGATTCTGCAATGTCAAGAAGGACCGTGATAATGAAGGAAAACTGATTGTCAAGACTCCAAATTCGCAGGTGGAACTTCCATATACTTATTTGATGGCTTGGATAGTTCTGCACTGCTCTTCATTGAAGAGTCTAATTGATGCTCAAGTAGATTTGAGCTCTCCAAATATTCAGCATTATGGTAAATCCCACTGGAAAGGAGGTTACATGGCTATGGTCCGCAAAACATTTTGATATCATGCTAATTATGAATTATTCAGGTGTTTTCCTCATTTTCCAAATCCTGACTATGGAGAAGAATTAGCGGATGTAGCTGGTGCTGATAAATTTACAACTCTGTCTCCTGAGTGTTTCTAGTGGTTAATAAATATTCATCCAGGGCACTTGGTTCTCCGCTTAAGGAACCACTGTTATATTGAATCTTATTACCCAAGTCGCTTTTCTCGACATTTTGGGTATGATCAGATGTATATTAGAAATCCAAATATGAACATGAGTTTTACTGGGAATCTTTTCGAGGGGGGCAGAACTTGCTTTCATTTCATCTTTGGTGGTACAAAGGCCAAGTTCAATTTTTCACTCAAGAGCCCAAATTCATCTATGAGTTTCAGCTTTTACAAATGTTATTCTACTGTCCATTCCACGCCTTATAATTTCAATGTTAGTTTTACTTGTTTGAGAGACATTAGAGTATGGTATGCTCAAAAGAAGGAAGCAGGTAGTACTAAAGTAGCTGGAATAGAAGAGTTTGACAATGAACAAGTCTTATCAAGAGATGAAAACAGTGCTGCAATGGCCCCAATAGATCGACCTGTATCTCCCACTATTCCAACCTCTCCTCAATCAAAATCTTCTCCCAAGAAGATCTCTTACAAACGGAAGAAGTTAAGGCATCTCAGTGACCTGCCAATCTTTCCACAAGATGCATTAGCTAAAACTGGTGCAACAATACTTAGTGCAGCCTTCGAAACTGCTGAGGAGGAACAAGAAGATGATGATGATGCAAATTTGACTCTCCGTTCATCTAAAAAGCGTCAGAGTCAAGAATCCGTTTTTCCCAGCGGTCATATCACAGAAGTTCCTTCTACTGCACTAGCAATTGGGCTTCTTCCTATTGCTGTGTCTTCTTCAGAAAGACCACTTCAATTGGTACAAGAAGAATCTGCTGCCTCTATTTCTCCAGTAATTCAATTTATGAGTGATGATGATGATGATGTTAGTGATGTCATTTTCTCTTCTACTCCTCCATCAAACCATGGTAAATATATATTTCTAACAATAGAAGAGAGAGCCAAGGTGTATGGTACTGGAGAGTCCAGTTCCCAACCTCAAGGTCTATTCTAAACTTGACCCATTTATATCATTTTCATTTCTTTTACCATCATTTAATCATTTCTCTCCTTCTCTTTAGAAATGCTTCCTTCTACTCCAACCTCGAAATATGTACCTAAAGGCGATACTTCATTTGCTGATACTGAAGTTCAACCAGAAACTGTTGTAACTATTGACTCTATTGAAGTCGCTGAGGTTACTGAAGTTGAGTCTGTTGAGCCTACTGTGACTAGTGAAGTTGGAGCTGTGGCTACTGATACTACTGAAGCTGTTGTCTCAGCTGAAATTACTTCAATAACTGAAGTCAGAACTGATGAAACTATTGAGACTACTGCTGCTGTTGATGTCGCTGCTGTTAGAGTTATTGAGTTTGGAACTTCTGAGGCTACTGTTCCTTTATCTCAGAATGTTGTACTGGTCATATCTATCCTAGGGATTGTCTCCACTGCGACTACTTCTTCTTCACTGCCATCAGCAAGTTGTGCAGAAATTGATGCACTGGAAGATGACCTGCTCCAGCATATTATTAGAGTCTTTTTTGATTTTCTGAATCGCTGTATCAATAAGATTTTGAAATGAAATTCTTTCTCCTCAGTTGCCAGTGTTCTTAACATTTATTTGGCTGGCATAGCAAGTGTTGGTGGAGAAGAAAAAACCAATCCTTATAAACTTATGGTTGCCCAACTCTAGAACTATGCTGACTCTTTATTGAAGATTCGTAGCGCCGATAAGTCAGAAATGGTGGAGACCACTTTTCAAAAGCTGATGGAGGAACAACTCAAGCTCCAAAACTAAATCAAAGAAAAAGTTGATACTTGTAAGGCCTGCGTTGATAAGAATCAATCAGATAAACAATCTCTATGTATTCAAATATAGAATATTACTTCAATTATTGAAGGCCATGATCAAGCTATTGTGAGAACTCGGAAAATCACTACTAAATCTCAGGCTTTCCTTGAAAAGATTTCTAAAGAGCGAGAGGATTCAGAGAAGAATCTTGCTGATTTGTCTATGCAGCTTGATAATGTGAACAAAGTCCTCTCGACTGCTCAAGCTGAATTAGAGGTATTGGAATCTGAACCAGCAAGCAATATAACTGCCAATGAAGAGGAGTTATGTAGACAAGCTGTTGTTCAAGCTTATGAAGTCATTTAGCTGGAAATAAGCGATGTAGAAGAAAAAATCAAGGCTCTCATGAATCACTGAATTGTAAAAAAAAAAAAAAAAATCAAGGAGCTCTTGTAATCTTTCTTTTTTTTTTTTTTATAATGCAAACTCAGATTAATCTTACGGATGCAATCTTTCCTTCTAATTTTGTCCAATATAAACTTGAAATAATTTTTATTTATCATCTGATTGAAACTTTGAGCCTAACTCTATGTAAATGTTATCTTGATTTTGATGAATTGGCGTATCAGACATGACTTTATGCTCAAAATTGCGAATCTACAGCTGAATCGCAAGTTCACATATAAGTGTAAACCTGCATTAAAATTCGTGGGTTTACATATAAGTGTAACTCTGTGTTAAAATCCACAGGTTTATATATAAGTGTAACCCTGTGTTAAAATAAACGGATTTACATATAAGTGTAACTCTGCACTAAAATCCGCGTGTTTACATATATATATATATATATATATATATATATATATATATATATATATATATATATATATATATATAATATGACTTTTCATTAATTTGATTGACGTTTTGGTGCAAATAACTAAGCGCTATATGCATCCATTAATGATACAATTTTAATCAAAGATCTCAACTCAATATCTCATTTCCTTTGGGCAGATACCCAAGCGTCTCATGAAATAATAATAAATCTTATTGAGATTCGAGTCAAAGATCTCAACCGAAAATTTCGCTTATAAAATCTCTTGGCCAAAGATTTCGATCATGAAATCTTCTATATAAAGCACCCAGTCTTTCTCCCAAAAAGCTATCCTAACTTAAAAAGTGCTTCTCTTCTTTTCTAAAGTTCCTCCCCAAAACCAATTCTATTATGGAGTTCTGTTCTTCTTCCTTTTCCTTGATCAAGGCAACGGACTTAGGTTGGCATGTCACAAGGCCTCCAGATGATGTCGACCTATTTGTGCCTAGTCTTCTGCCATGTTTGTTGGAGAAGGAATATCCCATTGAAAAGATCTGTATAACTGTAATCATTTTCCGTAACTACAATGAGTTTTCTCATTACGAAAATAAATCAGATATTTTCTGTTATGTTTCTTAACGAGATTTTGGATCTATTATATGATATAACCGTAGTTATTTTCTTTAACAGTGACCCACACCCGTCTGGTTCTCAAAATTTTTCAATATCTTTGAAGAACCAGAAAATCTCATGTACTTTCATGAGATAAAAAAATTCAGATGTGTGGCATTGTTTATTTTCTGCCTAGTATCCTTTAAAGTAAGGATGGTAAATGATTGTTGGCAACCTCCAATTTCAACAGTTCCGCAAGTTGTATACTTAGAAACATGTATTTGGTACATCCAGCTTTGAACTAATCAAGTCACTGGCAATATTGATTATACCTAAGCAAACAAGCTTGAAAGTTTTCAACTATCGGTAGGAGGAGGCTACAGAAGTAAGCTTTTGTCTTTACTTATAAAGCCATCTAATTTGGGATAATAGATGTTGACGAAAACATTTAATGTTCTCTTGACTCAATAATTTGTACTTTATTTCCATTCATCGTATGATATCAAGGAACTCTTTATAATATTTATTTAGAAATGAATAAATTTTTTATTTCAAGAATTTTGTTATCATTGATTCAGAGGTAACTGTTAACTTGATGAATGATTCTGATTTTGATCATCAGAGGTAACCGTTAACTTGATGAATATTTTGATTCTCCAAAATATTATTCAGAGGTAATTATTAACTTGACAATATAAAGTCATTATTCAAACATCCAAAATGGATTTTGCTGCGAATGAATAAACTTCTTTAATCATGATAGAAGTAATTATTAACTTTTCTGATTAAGTTAAAATCTGTGCTGTTCAATGACTGATAGTATAACAAATTTTGAATTGTCAGAGATAATCTTTAACTTAGCAAATTTGGAGGAAAATAAATTTTGTTTGCCAGAGATAATTTTTAACTTAGCAAATTTGGAGAAATTTTTTTTTATTTGCAAGAGGTAATTTTTAACTTAGCAAATTAGTAAATTTGGAGGAAAGAAAATTTTGTTTGCTCGTAATTTTTAACTTAGCAAATTGGAGGAAAATAAATTTTGTTTGCTAGAGCTAATTTTTAACTTAACAAATTTGGAGGAAAAGAAAAGAACGTGACTTTACAAAATTCACGCTTTTTAGGAAACTCTGATTCCAGAATCGCGAATCTCAAATAAGAATGAGTTCGCGGGATTTTTATCCTTTCAATTGAAAGCTAAGAATAATATTTCTTCAGAAATTTTCCATTGATTAGTATCATTATTTTATCACCATTCGGTTTTGCCAAATGATATGCATCATTAGAATAGACTGTATCAATAACGAAATCTCCTTCCCACTTTAGTTGGAATTTTTCTATGGACTTTTGATTGGTTATAATTGGTCTTCTTACTAAAAGAATTAGATTTCCTTTCTTGAAAGTTCTCTGTCTGACTTTTTTATTAAAGGTTTTGGAGATTTGCGCTTGGTAAAGTTTAATACTTTGCTGAGCTTCCAAATGCTTATCATCAAGAACTTCTAACTCCAGAAGTTTGTATCAATGTCTTTCTTCATGTGTCATTCTGGTTGCTACTGCAACCCTTAATGAGGGAATTTGAAGTTCCAAAGGTAATACTGCTTCAAACCCGTACACCAAAGAAAATGGCATAGCATTTGTAGGAGTTTTTACAGTAGTTCGATAACCCCAAAGACATTCTCCAAGTTTTTCATTCCAATCTCGTTGGTTGGATGAAATGAACTTTTTAAGAAGCTTCACAATAATTTTATTGAAAGCCTTTACCAAATCATTGGCTGCTGGACAATATGGAGACGAAGCTACACTTTTAATTCGATATTTATTGCAAAATCTAGAGAATGACTGACTCACAAACTGAGGTCCATTGTCATGAATGATTTTTCTAGGTACTCCAAAGCGGTATATAATATGATGCTTGATGAATTTAATCACTTCTGAAGATTTTACTTCAGTTAAAGCATCAGTTTTAGTCCATTTTGAGAAATAATCTGTTATAGCCAATATAAATCGATGACCCCTTGTTGAAGGTGGGAAGATTGATCCAATAATATCCATTCTCCATTGTTCAAACGGCCATAATGCAACTGTTGGGAGGAGGTACTTCGGAGTTTGATGTATAAAGTCCGTATGTATCTGACAGGCTCTACATTTCTAAGCATAAATGACAGCATCTGTCATTATTTTGGGTCAGAAATAACCCATTCTTTGGAGTCTATCCTAGAGTTTTGGTCCTGCTTAATGTGCTCCGTAAATGCCGTTATGAGCTTCTTCAAGTGTTTCTTGAGCTTCGTTATTAGAAAGACAACGAAGTAAAATCCCATCATATGATTTTTTATATAATGTCTGTAGTTCGGCATTATAATAGAATCGAACAGTTTTTCTTCGAATTGTTGCTGCTTATTTAGGATTTTCTGGTAATATTCCATAAAGAATATAATCTATGTAAGAAAATCGTCAGTCTGTTGGTTCAAGATTAGACTCCAGAGCATGTACTTCATCTACTTCTTGTTTCTTATCTGAATTCAGTTCCACCTCAAGCTCATACTTTGGGCAAAACAGTTCTTTACTTCCCACTGTTACACGTTTGTTAGCGTTTCTGGGTAACGCTAAAGTAAGAGCCAAGGAAACTAGTGCATTTGCATAATCATTCTGGTGATGCAGTACATGACTAATATAGAAACCATTAAAATTATCAGCCATTTTTATTACTACTTAGTGATATGACAACAGATCTTCATTTCTAATTTCATATTCTCCTCTAACTTAGTTTATAACAAGTTGGAAATCTCCATATACTTCTAAATACTTCACCCACAACTGTTTGGCTATTTTTAAACCAACCATTAAGACATTGTATTCAGCAATATTATTGGAGCATAAAGTTGTCAATGAGTATGCTCTAGGAATAATATGGTTATAGGGAGAAACAAAAATAGCCCCTACTCCTACTGCCATCTTTCCTTGAGATCCCATTCTAGAAGCGCCATCAAAGAAAAGTTGTCATACTTCTTCTTCAACGGTATTTACTTCAACAGTTTCTTATTGAATATCCTTTTTTGGAATTATATTTCCTTCACCTACTTCACCAGGGATATCTTCGTATAGTTTTGAAAACGCTGGAATCGGATGTTCAGTTAAGAAATCAGCTATAGCTTGTCCTTTAAATGATTTTTGTCGAATGAAATGCATACCATATTGTGACAGTAGAATGGCCAAATTAGATAATCTGAAATTTAACGATCCAGGCTTGGTCATTAATATTCTTAAGGGATTAACTCTCGATATAACATGGATTGTTTGTCCCACTAAATAGTGTTGCATTTTTTGTATTGCAAACATTAAAACTAGACATTCTTTTTCAACTGGATTATATTGATGTTCAGCTCCAATTATCATTCTACTAAGATAATAAATGACTTGTTCATGCCCTAATTTATTTTTTTGCGTCAATAAAGCTCCCAAAAAATGATCCATAGCTCTCACATATAACAGGAAATGTATTCCTGAGACTGGTGCTACAAGAACAGGTGGTTTAGTGAGATATTCCTTGATTTCTTCAAATGCTTTCTGGCATGTATCATCCCAAATGAATGATAGTCCTTTCTTCATCAACCGTGTAAAAATGTTGGCATTTTCAAGATAAATTTGATATGAATTTGCGAATGTATACTAGCCTGCCCTGCAATCCTCTCAATTCTTTGAGATTTTTAGGTGGCAGCATATCTCGGATTGCTTTAATTTTGTCTGGATCAACATGAATTCCCTGAGAAGTAACAACAAAGCCAAGAAATATTTCACTGAAAACTCCCAGAAAAAATTTAGAAGGATTCATTTTAAGCTGGTATTTTCGCATGAGATTGAACATGGTTCTCAAATCATGGAGGTGATCATTCTTGTTCTTTCTTTTAATTGCCAGATCATCTAGATAACATTCCACTATTTTTCGTAGATATTCTTGGAATATCATGTTCATGGCACGTTGATATGTAGCATCAGTGTTTTTAGACCAAATGGCACGACTATATAACATTATACTCTAAGTGGCATTCTGAAAGATGTATGCTTCTCATCATCAGGGTACATCTTAATTTGGTTATATCCTGAATATCCATCCATAAATAATATCCTTTCTTAGACACAAGTATTGTCAATCATTATATCTGTAATAGGTAAAGAAAATTCATCCTTCGGGCATGCTTCATTCAAATTTCTAAAATCAATGCAGACTCTGATCTTTCCATTCTTTTTAATTACAGGGGACTATATTCGTTTCCCAGTCTATATGTTGTTCTTCACGAATGAAACCTGATTCAATTAACTTTTTGATTTCAGCTTCAATTGCCTCCAGAATTTCAGGACGGAACCTTCGTTATTGTTGTTTTACTTGCTTTATATCGGGTCGAATATTTAATTTATGAACCACAATTATTGGGTCGAATTCTAGCATATCTTCATAATTCCATGCAAAAATATCAATGTCCTCCAGAATGAGAGAAATCATTTTTTCTTTTTCTTCTGAAAATAAATTTTTATTTAGGGTTTAGGGTTAGTTTCATCACCCATATTTAGTTAGATCACTTTATCTTCAGTTAGAGGTTCTCTTTGTTCAAACTGGATTTTCCAATTCATATGGAGGTGTTTTGCCCAAGGATCATCTTTGATTAGTCATCTTCTTCTTTTTTTGTCTGCAAAGACTATATTGATGGAGAGTTTTTAAAAAATAGCACCAATGCTTACAACTAAATCCCAACATGATGATTCTGAAGAATGAGTTTGCTGCATTTCTTCAGATTTCATATTCGAAAGATTTTCAAGAGTGGTAACATATCCTAACCCCATGCCAGTTTTATCGTAATAGTCAGGCATCTTTCCTTTCGAAACAAAAAGTTGAAGGATTTCTTTCTACCTTTTTCCAAAATTTAACCCCCTGTTTTTGGCTAGGTTATATCCCATTTTTCTCATTAACTTATGGGAACTTTAATCATAATGGAAGAACTCAGGATTTCCCTGTTCTTCCTCAGAATCTTAATGTTTTCCTTTATTCTTATTATTTGCTTTTCCAAATATCATAGGTTTTTTATTTTTATTCTTATGAAGAACTTCAAAATCAGTTTCATTTGCATCTTCATCATCATCACTTTGTATGTAAAAATATGATCGAATGGGTGCTTGAAATGAAACTAAAGAATATATTTTATCTAGGTGATCACTAACCACATCATACCTAGTACTTGAGGGTTCAGAATCAACACCAAAAGAATAAGCAAACTCTATATCTTCATTAATTATCCACTCACTATCAGAATTGGCAGTGTCATTTACATCAAGGCCTTCAAGGCTTATTACAATGGGATATATTTTCCAGATTTTATTATCGAATTTTGATTTTTTGGATCCTGATTCAGTATCAGCTTTATTGCCACTATCAGATTCTTCACGTGCAGGTTCTTTGGCTGCATCAAATGTATCTTGCTATAAAAATCAGTAAAGTAGTTTTCTACTCCTTTAAAGGGTTATTTTTCTGCCACCAGGGTCTTCAAATTTCCATCTTTGTCTATATGTTTCATGCATTGATGAAGTGTAGAAGGAACGATGAGGTTGATATGAATCTACAGTTTTTTTAGTAGAAGATTATAAGACGTGTTAGTATCTATTACATAGCATGTCACCTCCGTTTTCAAGTCTCTAATCTGACATTTCAACTTTATTTTGCCAAGTAGTATGCTACCATTAGCATTGAATCCGAAAATAGTAGTGTTTGTTGATGTTAATCTGCTCATTGGGATCCCAAGATATCGCAACATCCTTCTCGGCATAACACTTTGGGCGGATCCAGGATCAACTTGGATTCAGTCAATCTCTGATGACCCTATGTATCCTTTATAATACAAAGGACGATGATACTTATTATTCTTTACTTTCATATCTTCTGGCAAGAAAGTTATGCAAGGAATCTTTTTAGAAATTTAATGACATACTGTACAAACTTCTTCTTCTTTAGATATTTCTGGATTTGAGCCAAAAACACTTCAGAATTTTGCAGAGTTTCTCTTAAAACTTCTCTAGTTTGCCTAGAGAGCTTTAGGAGCTCATACAAACTAATTCTTGCAGGAATATTGGCCAATTGCGCCAATACATCAAATTTGAAAGGTTTCTTAGAACTTTCTGTGTAGGCTCTTTATCTTTGCTTTTAAGAGTTTTATCAAATTTAAGCTCTTTTGGCTTATTCTTTTCTGGAGATAATTGAGATTCTGCTAATTGATTATAATTTTTTAAGTATTCTTCACCTGAACAAGTCCCAAAAGGTTTTGGATGATCCGTGTTAACTGCTAAAGAATCTTTTGACTCTTCTTCTTCTGAGTCTGATAGAGAGGAAATTTCTGCATCATCCTCAGGAATTGCAGTAACAACATTAGAAGTAAAAAATCTTTCCTTTTGATTTCTTCTTTGATGAATTTGAAATCCATTGCTCGTCTTCAAGAAGATATAGATGTACCCACATTATCTCTCGTTTTAAGGTTTCAAAAGGATGTAATCCTTTCTTTTGTTACTAATGAGGATCATAATTCACAATCCTCATGTGCCTTTGGGAATTGACTGAAGTCCGTCTTGAACAATCGACTCTATCCACTTTGGAGCTCTTCCAAATCTGATAGTTACCATATTCGTGGTTACTCTCTTATGATCTTCTCATAATTTGATGATCTTAGCATCCATCAGAGCCTGAATATTATCCTTAATGATATAATTATTTTGAGTGGGATGATTAATGATCCTATGATACATACAATAATTAGGATCATTAACTTTCCTAATTTTTTAGGCCACTTGGATTCTGATATTTTCAGCATATTTTTAGTCATGAGTAGATTAAAGATAGTATTAGTATGCTCATCTTTAAAAGAATATTGCTTCTGAGGGAACCATAGTTGTGAAGGTTCTTTGGAAAAGACTTTGCAGAATTTGGTGTATCAGTCGTCATTGTCTCTTTCTCTTTGTATTCCTTAGGTCGAGAAAACTAGTGCGATCTAGAATTATTATTCTGCCTTGGTTTCTCTCCTTTTTCTTCTTCTTTAAGCCTTTGTGTAATTTCTTCAGCTTCGTCTTCTTGTAGCAAAAGATATTTCCAAATAGAAGACTTTACATGTCCCATTCTAGTAAGAACTTTGGTGGAGAGATTGTGTTGGCAAGTTTTTATTAATGTTTTTTCTAGCATTCCATGCGAACATCTTAGAGAATTATTTCTAAATCTTTTTATAAAATCTCGAGCTGATTCTCCTTTCTTTTGCTTTGTGGCCAAGAGTGTTGGTATTGAAACTTCCATATCATTTTCATAAAACCTTGTTAGAAAGGATTTTTCAATGTCATTCCATGAATTGATGGTTCCTGATTCCAACCTTTAGAATCATTCAAATGCTAAACCTATTAAGGTACTAATAAAGGCTCGTGTAATGATCAGGTCATTTCCAGTTAAATGTCCCGTCTGCGACTTGAAATAGTAAAGATGCTGATTTAGTGACCCTTTACCATCGAATGAATTGAGTTTCAATGATTTGTAATTCTCCAGAAATGGTATATTTTCCTATTCTATCGGATATGGTCTTATAACCCCTAACTCTTGCAAATCATTCATATGCATGAGAGCATCAAAAACTCTCCATCCAAGTAGTGTTTGCATTTCCTTCTTGATTAAAATCTCTTTCTTGATGATGGGAGTGTACATAGCGATTATCTTCTTCTTCACGATGATCCTCATTATTTTCATTCTCATCCCTAGGAGGAACGCGAGATGATTCTTCTGTATTCTTCCCTTTATCATTTCTTGGATTGCGTAAAGTTTTGGTAGAAGATTCTTCTTTATCATTTCTTCTTGCTTTTTTCAAGTCCAACAAGACATAAAGTATATCTTTGATTTCATTGATAGTATTTTGCTGTTGTTGGATGGTCTTGTCCTGTTCATCAATCGTCCTCATAAATTCTTTTGGAGTATTTTGCGCCATATATACAGATACAGAGTCTTCAAAAAATGAGTCCGATGTTTGAGACTTAGCCATAACAGAATTTACTGTGTCTTCTTCATCAGAAGAGACTCAAACCATTTGTCTGTAGTCTAATAGCGTTGTTACTCCATTCCTGAGTCGGATGTTCTGAAAAATACCCCGCATCTCACTGAATACACTTTTCAAACCAAAAGAATGTTCGGAATCAAAGGAATCTTTTCTAGGGAATTTCTTTATTTTATTTTTCTTTTTCTTCCCGAAACTTATCATATTAGATGATACTCAGGGTATTCAGGCTCAAAACATCCCTACTTGTTACATCGTCTCCTTTTTTATGGTTGAGACGAAGACGTCGTAAGTCGGTTGAGAACTGTTTGTTTAGCAGGAGTCACCACACATTGGCAATGAGATAACATTGCATTGATCAACTGCTCACAATGAAAATGAGATATTCAGGATTTTTCTCTCTTTTCATTGAAAAATTCCCTGAGGTCTCTTATAATGGAGCTCATTGTTTTGCTAATGGAGGTGTTATTGCCTCTAAATGATATCTTCGGGATGGGAGTTTCTATCCCTTCGAAAATTTCAGGAGCTAATTTTATTTTAGCCATAGTAGTGGATGGGTGAACTTCTGGAACACAAACTTTGAAGGTTGGTTCTTCTTTAGAAACTCATTTTTGAAAACTGTGCTTTTCTGTTGGTATGCGAATTTGCGGTTCGCTTCTATTTATAAAAAAGCGATCTTGAACATCATGTTTATCTCTCGAAGCATGAGGGTGGGGTCCTTACCTAGTTTGTGGAACGCGAATGTAAACTCCGCATTTGTAATTATAAATAAATTTGGTGGGTATACAGTATTTTTTGTAAGAAACACGAGTAAACCCATCTGTATCTTGATTTTTCTTTTTGTCATCTGCAACCACCACTTCGCTCTTTAGTTTCCATACTTGAACTGTACGTCCTCACGACTATGGTTCAACAGGCTCTTATTGCTTCATAGCTCTGCAGAAAGCGCGAGCCCTGCTTCTTCGTAAGTTCCTTCTCATTGTGCGGGTGAGAGAAACTTTATTTTCTTAGTCATCTTCTTGACAATCAGAAAATGGTCTTTTTCCTTATTATTATGGGGATCCTGATCCATCTTCTCGAAGAGATGCTCATGGGTCTTGGTTGGAACCAGCCCTGAGTCTTGTGCTGGTGAAGGAGATGATTCTCCTTTGAGACCAGATTGGTCTGAGAAGACTTCTGATTGAACTCCTGTCTTCGAAACCTCTTTAGAGGCTGAGTTGTTAGAAATCTTATGGTATTTCCATAAGGAATTAGGGCTTCTGGAGCCAGATGAGAGGAATTCTTCATATTTCTCCTGATCGAACTCAATGATGAGTGATTCGACCATGTTGCCAACTAGAATATTATCAGATTGGGCTATAACCTTATCATCAGTGATGATAGGTGTCCCCAACGGAGTCTCCCATCTTCTGTTTGCCATAAAATTGTAAATAATTATTTATTGAAATTTTTCAATGAAACATTACAATTTCAATGGTTTTCCGTTTATAGAAGATGAGAAAAATCTAATTTCATTTTTTTTAAAACTGGGCTCTAGAGTAGCTGTGGAGGACGATCTACTCTCCATTGATACTCTGTATAAAATTTTAGTTGGCGAAGATTTTGAGAGTTTGATAGCACCAGCACTTAAACGAAAATAGCTCTTTTTTATATTGATTTTCCGATTGCCTTTTTCCGCCTAAACTTCCGCTACTTATAGAGATTTGGAGAATTCTGAGTTGATATAACTATTCAACTGTTGGCCTCCACGATCTGAGAATTAATTTATCGTCTTTTGGTTTGGTGAATTTGTATGAAATCTCCAGAATTTGTAACTGATTTATTTAATCCTCTGGATCGCAACTGAAAGTAAAACGTAAATCTCAGTCTTTAGATTCACAGCTTTGGTGTGATTACAACTGGAGCGCGGATCTCAAATTTTAGATTCGCAGCTTCTTTGAATTATAACTGGAACGCAAATCTCAGACTTTAGATTCGCGATTCTTTCGGACTGCAACTAGAATGTGAATCTAAGACTTTAGATTCGTGGCTTTGTTGCACTACAAATCTAAAATTTTAAATTCACGGTTTTGTTGTGATGGCATGTTCGGTTTTTACATAATATGCTTGGGCACAATGATGAGATCATTAGGGCTCACTCTAGAGAATGATTAGCACTTCAGTTTCATTTATGAATCAAAGATCGCATATCATCTTTTATGGAAAATAAAGCACAGTTCTGTGAAAGCCATGTCTTTATTTCTTTTGTAGTTTATATATATATATATATATATATATATATATATGTGGATCTCTCTTTATGAAAGATGATTCTCAATAAAAGAAAATTTCTGCCAACAATAATGCTAAGTAATAGCAAATTATGCTCATATAAAACAAAGTTAAGTGCAAATATAGTAAGATATGTCAAGATTATGTATTGAATCAGTGAAGAGAAACTCTTAGCATTTCCCGCATATAAGTAAAAAAATAGTAATATCCGTGTGGTTAGATAAACAAAATACAAAAAAAGTTTGCTTAAATATTGAATCAATCATTTATGACCACATTGCAGTGCGTCTATTGTGGTCATATTCATTGCAATGACTACACTTGGTCAGTTGAGTCATTTTAACACCAAATTCAATGTGTTTTATTCTTTTTTGCCCACACCTTATTTGGATTTATGGTAATAGAATCTTCAATGCATCCTCACTTGCTTTAGACTTGTCAAAATCTGGAATTGGATATAATGGAATGCGTAACATTTATTAAATGTTCCAACCTTGAAGTAATATCGACGATGCTCTACAAGTCCGTCTTCCTAAACCTTAATAATGGCGACTGCTATCTATACGGTAAGCTAAGAATCTTCCTCGCACGATATATGCATATCATTTCCTTTAGATCAACTTGAATGGATGGGGTCCATGTCATGAATCTCATAACGCCATAACGTTGACCCATACACGGGCAGTCCACAGGAAGCTCTATCATCTTGATTAGATATTCCTCTATGCTTAGAATGCATATAGTTGTCTGTTGCACCACCATCTCACGATGATCTACACCATCTTTATAATATGAATATGAATCAGATCAACCATGCGTAGTATAGGTAGAATTCTTACTTTTTTGATCCATAAATTATCGGACTAGGCTAAATTTAATGTATAGGTAGAATTCTTTCTTTTTTTTTCAATTCCAGCTATTATCATTATTATAATTTATATTTTGTTATGTTCAATTTATATTATTTGTAATTTTTTATTTTAATTTAATTAAAAATTTAATAGAATCAACAAGTAAGATATATCAATAATCAGAGAGGAATTTCAACAACCAAATAAGAAAATAATCACAAATTACCAAGTTAGTAATTTTACAAGCAATCAAACAACCCAATAACTAATTAAGTAAGAAAATTACAATAATTCACTAATAATCAAAATAATAATCAATAATAATATAGAAATTAATTGTAAAAATAATTGTAAATAATATAATTTAACATAACGTTACGTTACCATAAAATAACATTAAAAAACGTACTGTTACGGTGCATTGAGTTGTTTTCAGTTGTTACGTAGCACTGGGATTCCGTTAGGTTTCGTAACGCAACATAATGGGTTTCATAACGCATTATTTTCAACATTGTCGATTAGATGTTATTTTAAACTTGGAACACATACAGTTGCCCATTGCTCCGCCATCTGATCATGTATCCTGTATCATCTTCATCGTATGAAGGAATAAGATCAACCATGTATGGTATTGGTATAAATCTTGCTTCTTTGATCCATTAATTATACAATTTAGCTAAATTTGATATAAGTCATCCATATATGGAAACAAACAAGGAAATCTTGCTTCTCTCTCTATCACTACAATTTGCTAGCATTTCTCTAATAAGCTCTTTTGCAATCGTTGTTTTGTTCTTCTAGGCGATCAGAACATAAAGAATTAGTTGACATGGTCCAGATAGCTACTTGTTCTCGAATGTAATTTGCTTTAGAACCAGACATGGCCAGTTTGATGAAGTAGATCACACTCTCTATGCACTACTATACAGTTTTCTACTAAATTAAGCTGTACCCAATCTTCTTCTTTGTCCCTAGCCATTCCAACATCCTTCCAATTTATTCTGCCGTGTTCCACTGACTAAGCATCTCCACACAAATATGCTAGCAGGACATACTTGTCCCCCTGTCACTCCCCATTGAAGTACGGTTCCATTTTGATCAACCGCCTCTCAATCCTCTTGTCCACCTAAACATCTCTATGTGTTCAACATGCAGACATCAACACCCCCACTTTCAGCCTGAGCTTCTATCGGCATTGTTAAGCAATACTTAATTTGTCTCCCTCACTCTTCTAGATCCATGTAGAGACCCTCTGTGTTTTGAATTTATATCTCTTGATTGACTCGAGTGTCTAAATTCCTTCATCCACCATTACAGCGTGAGTACATGCAAATAACACAACTGTTTCTCCTTCATCCTCCTGAATAATTCAAGCGCACAGTGAATTTGAAGAGAGAGAGAGAGAGAGAGGTTCGATGGATTCTGTCCTTCGCGAGCTGAAAGATTGAGGAAGATCATTGAAACTGCCTCCTAGCAGCTACTGTGTCCAGGTAAGCTCCGACGACACCACTCACCAGTCTTCCGAGCAACTTCTCCCTCCCCTTTCCTCCTGTTCATCTCAATCTACACCTCTACCTTCCTTCTCCCTGTCAAAAAAAAAAAAAAAAAAAAAAAAAAAAAAAAAATTACAAACAGGCAGGAGAGAGTAAAGCAATTTTTGCCTCAGCTCCATCATCATCGGCATTTTTGCTCGGGGGCAAGGTGGGAGGCTGGGAATGACCTACAACCACATCACCAGCTCCGATGGACTTTGGATGGGGCTGGCTTGGTCGGGGGAAAAACAGAGAGGAGATCTCTAGTGAGGAGGACAAAAATCCGAAACACAGAAGGAAAAGTTGGTCAGAGGTGGTAAGGGAGTCGCCGGTGAAGGGGGTTCATCCCTCTTCTTCCTTGGTGCTCCCCCTAACAAGTATCCTCACATTGACCGGCAAAGTTCATATTCTGAGGAAGAAGTACTGACACTTCTTGCGGCTACTAGAGGAGAATCCTCTAGCACTCTGAAGAGAGACATTGAACACCAGGGTAAATGGCAAACAGTCAAATCCCGCAACACACTCAGAAAAGAGCGAACCACTATTCCTGCACAAAATAGCGGAGGAGGAATGAAGAGGAAACTTTCCCCCGCTAGAAAACCAGCACCTGGCAACCCCGAGGCATGCTGGATCTGCGGGAAACTAGGGCACTTTAAAGATGAATGCCCGTTCATCAGATGTAGATTCTGCAAAGTATTGGGGCACCGAATTGGAGAGTGTCCAGTAGCACGAGTCAGGAAGGAGGGGGTCCAAGGAAAACCATCTCGAATTGGGCAAGGACTGAAACACAAAGAACCATATCAACAAGCAGTCCTTTCCCAAAACACCTTGAAGACAGCCACAAAGAACCCACAACCAAAACCCGTGGCTTTCATCCCGATGTCAGAATCGGCCATGGCCGAGAAAATACTATTGAACAAGACGGTAGGGGTGATATATCCAGGAAAAGGCAACCCAACAGGAGGGGATATCATAGAGACACTGAAATCTTTAACCCCCGAATTCACAAACCACCACTGGAGATTGGATAAGAAAGGTTGCAAATTTTTAGCCCAATTCCCTTCAAAGGAAGGGTTAGCTTTTGCGAAAGCTAAACAAGTGATCATATGTCCAACAACAGGGGCCGAATTCAAAGTTCTTGAGTGGACAGGGGATGAAGATTCCCAAAATTACTTGTTCTCAGTTATGGCTTGGATAACAATTCATGGCATCCCATTGCATCATTGGAACAGAACTGATATAAGCAAACTACTCGCTAAATACGCTCATGTACTGGATGTTAGCGATCAGACGACCAAGAGGGTTAGTCTAGACTTTGCTAGGGTTCTTGTGGGTTGCGACGACCTCGCAAAAACTCCTCAAAAATTCTATGTGGTCATAGGTTAACATCTCTGTCTGATCAAAATTGAAATTACATGCAACTTTGATAAGATAGACCATACCTCACCAGAGTGCTGCCTTCTGATCACTCTCCCGATCACGGTGGAGGAAGAGCGGCACCTGCAATCGGCGTGGCCGGCTCGTCCGACCAACCGCCGTGCGGCATCACTATCCCTCCCGCCGGTGCGCAGAGGAACTTCACATGGAAGAGGGTCAATACCAGGCTTGGATCCAATGGGCAAATCATGAACACCAACAGTACTCTGCCATCTGGTTGTACGGAGAGTACGTCAGAGCTGAAGGGACTATAGGACTTCAAGGGGAAAAAACCCAAATCTCAGTTTGAGACTGAAAACCCTCTGGGTAAGAACTGTGGACAACCAGATCGGCCATAAGGGTCAGATCGAGATCACCAACAAGCAAGAGGACACAACATAGAAGAAGAAAGAGGGTCAGAGCTACAACTAGGCTACTCGCAAATCGATGAACAGGGATCCAATCTTAATATCATTTGTCGAGATTCCAGATGTAGGTTAATCTTAGACCTGGCGAAGTGGGAGCACCTTTCGGAGATGGATGAGGACAAGGAGAGCAGTGGGGGTTGGCAGGAACCAAGACCAGAGCTCAAGATAGGAGGCAAACCACATTTATTGCAACTGGGGCAAGCAACAGAGCGGTCAGAGAAGCTCAATCAGAGCAGTGAGAGAGGTGGAGCCCCGGAGGAGATCAGGAGTTCATGGAAGAAAGAAGAAAAAATCCCGCCGCCCAAGGAAGGGAAAGTTGCAGCTGACAGAGGCCGATTAATAAGATTAGAGGAATGGGAGGCTCGAGAAGATAGAGGACTCATCTCACATTTAATAAGCCAGGAGGGCGCGGGAACCAATAAGCATGGGGAAGAAATTGACTCCGGCAATAAGGAGGAGGGGACCCACTCTAAAGGCAAGATTATCCAAGATACAGCAGCAGAAGGACAAAGGCAAAATATAAACAATGAAGTAGAAGACTTCCACAAGGCCCAGTCAGATGCAAAAGGAATCCAGATTGAAGGTTGCTCCAATACAAATACTAGTGATTATTTGGGCCTTCTCACACACCTCAAAAATCTGGACAAAGATTTTGCCAGGGATACAATAGTAAAATTATTAGAGAATGTGATGAAGGAAGAACAGACCACATTACCCATGAAGACACGGCGTAGACAGGCCTCCCGTCTTCCAAAGAGAGTACGGGACAGGAAAACACTTCAGATTCAGTCCAGTACCCATGACCTGCACGAAATTTCTCCCGGAAAGTTAACCATGCCTCCAATGGATGCTCTACAAACAAAGGAACCAGAAGAAGAGGAAGTCACATGGCCAGCTTCAGCTACAACAAAGGCCACAGAGGTTACAAACAAAGATCCAGAATAGGAAGAGGGGACCCACAAAATACAAATGATCCCTAAAATCACTCCAAACAGACGGAGCAGGAGACTGGAGGAGAAAAGGGGAGGCCAACAGTATAAGGCTGGACAGATTGTAGTATCGGCTGCCAGACGCGAAGCACTCATTTCGGAACTTGCCCCAGGTACTTATCATTTAAATTTTGATATACTCAAATTAATTCCCGATAATGAGTTAATCTCTGCAGCCAAGATATGTGATATTGACAAAGGACAAGAGGATATAGAGACTAATAATATTCTTTCACAATTTAGATCGTTAGACAACCCTAAGTTTAGAAAGGAGAATGATTTGAGGGTTTAATACCCACCAATGGTGGAGAAGTTAGGTCAACAGAACCCAATGTATGTTCTGGAATGTTAGGGGCTTGGGTAGTCCAATCAAACGTCGCATGGTCGTAGAAGTTATCCGAAACAACAAAATTGACATAGTTTGTTTGGAAGAGACCAAACTAACTAATCCGTCCCAAAAAATACTAAAAACTATTGGTCTCAATAACTCATTTAAGGTCCATTATAAAAATGCCTGTGGTGCATCAGGTGGGCTCTTAATTGGCTACAATTACAAGTTTGTCATATTAGACACTTGGGAAGGACAGTTCTACCTCTCAGTAAGGATGAAGAGACTCTATGATGGATAGATCCAAACAATCACCATAGTCTACGGACCAAATGACACTCACTCACGTCCTCTTTTTTTGGAGGAACTTAGGAATATAAGGAGTAGATGGAGCTCTCCTTGGATCATAGGAGGGGATTTCAATATCAATCGATTCATTCACGAAAGAAGAGGAACGGATCGTCATCCACGAGACAGAGAGATGTTCAATGAGGTCATCTCGGCTCTTCAGCTTACCGACCTCCCATTGACCAACCGTCAATCACATGGTCGGACATGAGGGAAAATCCAAACTTAGCCAAATTTGACAGGGTACTAATTTTTCAGGACTGGGATATGCAATTCCCCCTCTCGGACCTCAAAGCACTTGAGCACATCACCTCTGATCATGTACCAATTTGCCTAGACTCTAGAGAACACCAAACACGCCAGAGAAGATTCCATCTGGAGAAATGGTGGCTAGAACATGAGGAGGTCCATAAACTTATCAAGGAGAGCTGGTCACAACAAACCTCAAGAGCAGACGCTATGAGTAACATATGTATTAAATTTTGACGTCTGCGAAAAATATTATGGAGATGGGAGAAAAGACATCATCTCTTATCACGGGAGCTCAAAACTAAATTACTAGAAGAAATAGACACTCTGGAGAGACATGAAGAGACAAGATCTCTCAACGGGGAAGAGAGTTCTAGATTACTTGATCTCCAAAAAAATATAGAAGAAATTTATAGAAACGAGGAGATAATGTGGAAACAAAGAGCACGATGCAAGTGGTTAAAAGAAGGGGATGCTAATACTATATTCTTTCACAAATCTGCTTGCATGCACAACAAAGTCAATAAGATTGATGAACTACAATCTGAAGAAAGAGTTATCCGTAGACCCCAATTACAGGACCATATATACCAGCATTTTAAAAGGTTGTTCGGGACAAAGAACATTTTCAGGTTACAAATACAGAGGAATGCCTGACCCATCTACCCGAACTTACAAGAATTGGAGCTCGAGATCCAAGAAGAAGAAATCAAACGTGCAGTTTGGGAATTGGGGCCTGAAAATGCACCAGGACCGTATGGATTTCCTATATTTTTTTACATGACTTTCTGGGAAACAATTAAGGTTGATCTTAAAAGAGTGATCGACGAAGTCTACCAAAATTCCGCCAGACTTGACAGAATCAATTACTCCCTCATCACACTTATACCCAAGAGGGACTAAGTGGAGCGGATCGGGGATTACAGACCCATTGCCTTGGTGAATTGCTCTATTAAAATCATCACAAAAATCCTTTCCAACAGACTTGCACCCATATTACAAGCTATGATTGGGGATTATCAGACTGGGTTTATCGCGGGAAGGAATATATTGGAAGGAGTAGCAACAGCACATGAGATCATACACCACTGCAAAAAGTCCAAGTTGAATGGTTACATCCTCAAACTCGACTTTGAGAAGGCTTATGATATAGTAGAATGGGACTGTTTATTTGAGGTTCTACGCCTCCGAGGATTTGGAGAAAATGGGTCTCATGGATAAGGAAGTGGCTCACAACTGCCAAAACACAGATACTAGTTAATGGGGTAGCAGGTAAGGAAATAGTACTCAGGAGGGGACTACGGCAAGGTGACCCACTCTCACCACTTTTGTTCACTCTCGTCGCTGATGGCCTCAACATGATGTTTAGAAAAATGGAAACTGCAGGCATAATAAAAGGCCTCGCAGGTTCTACCTCCACATCATATATCAATCTCCAATACACAGATGATACACTCATATTTGGAGGTGATAATCTCTGTGAGGCAATACTCATCAAATGGGGACTTCGCTGTTTTGAGGCATGGTCAGGGCTGAGGATCAACTTTTCCAAGAGTTCCCTAATATGCCTAGGACACAAAAACCTTACTATGAATTTTATTCTAGAAATCTTCAGTTGTAAGGAAGGAAGTTTTCCAATGAAATACCTGGGAATTCCTATCAAGCCCGGAAAACTCTCCAAACAAGATTGGTACCCTCTGCTAGATTGTTTCGAAAAGAAACTAGAAAGCTGGAGAGGGGGACTATTATCTTTAGGGGGTCGGGTTGTCATGCTCAACGCAGTTCTCTCATCTCTCCCTCTATACTACATGTCCTTCTTCCTATTACCGTGCTGGGTCAGAAACAAAATTGATCATATCAGAAGGAGATTTCTATGGAATGGGACGTCCAATTCCAATAAATATCATCTTGTTTCTTGGAAACAGGTCTGCAGGCCTAAGACTGCGGGGGGCCTTGGTGTTCTAGATTTGAGAACTTTCAATGTATCCCTAATGGCTAAATGGTGGTGGCACTTACTCACTCGCCCCGAAGGGAACCTCCAGAAACTCATGCATGCCAAATACTGTTCCCGCAAAGATACATGGTATGCAACGGATAGAACCTGATTAAATTCTTCCTACTTCTAGAAAGGGATGATCAAGACCAAACACATCGTATGGCCTAGTTTGCAATTTAGACTAGAAAATGGTCGAAAAATTGCATTCTGGCATGATCGATGGTGTACACAACTCCCCCTCAAAATCCTGTTTCCCGCAGCTTTTGAATTATTCTTAGATAAGGATGCAGTAGTTGCCTCCCATTGGGGAAGAGCGAGATGACGATTGAATCTAACACATACTATGTCAATACTAGAGGAAACACAGATCCGTGAAGTAAAGACCCTTTTAAACGAAATAACACCACCCGGGACATACAATGATCGACCCATATGGAGATGGGACAAGAATGGAGTATTCTCGGTAAAATTCACATACCGCCAGTTTATGAATGTGGAGTCAGCACTAAGGACACATTTTGGATATGGAATACAAAGTGCCCATTGAAGGTCAAGATATTTCTTTGGCTAATCCATAAGAATGCGCTACTCACATGGCCAGCACTACAAAGGCGTGGTTGGTCAGGACCCAACTTTTGTGTCCTGTGTAGCAAGGACGGAGAATCCACCAACCATTTATTGCTAAAATGTAGCTTCACTAATCATCTCTGGATTCACTGTGCAAAATCTCTAGGGATAAATTTAAATATGGAGGAGGAAAATTATATAGGGGGTAGACTATCTCTGGTTAGCCACCCATCAACCCAAGCCAGAACCCTAACAGCAGCGTTGTGTTGGAATGTTTGGTTGGAGAGGAATAATAGAATTTTCAACTCTGTTGCTCGCTCATTACATACTTACACCCGCCTAGTTATGTATGATTTTTTTTTTTGGACAGATATACCTTCCGATGAGGAGCGCATACATATCTCAAGGGGTTCTTCTGAAGATCAACAACTGGACTCTCCTGATCACACTTGAGCCGCAGTCCTTCCGCTTTGCACACTACGAGAAAATTGCTGAATGGAACTCTTGTAGCTGAATGGACCTTCTATGTATCATTTCTTTTCTTTTTTGGGACTTTCGCAACTAATGTATTATTAGAATCACTCATATGAGTGATCGTACTTCGTTACTCTTTGTATGGTTCTGTTATCCACTTACTAATGGAACACGGAGGGCTCACACCTGCTGTTTTATTTCAAAAAAAAAAAATAATTCAAGCGCACGTCAACTGACACCATGCATCACTAACCCGCCGATCCTCACATTTCACAACACAACATCCTTATTCTTCACTCTATCCAACACTTCAGTTGCCCCGTCAACGCATCCACACTTAATAATACATGTTTAGAAAAGCTACATTAAGAACAAACACGTTTAGATTTCCATCCCTCCTATGCCCACACCAATCAACATATACCGACTAGTCTCCCTCCCCTAGTCAAGCGCACCCAATTACCCACACGCCTTCAACATGCTTTCGCCAACACAAGGTCGTGTGGCTCCGTTCCCTCCTCCTGAAACTCATCCCACATCCTCAATGCTTCATCAAAATCCCCTTCCTCACATACCCATTAATCAAAGCACTCCAAGAAACCAAGTTCTTCATAGGCATTCTATATCGAACATCCTACTCACGTTTTTTGCGTCCCCAATCTTCCCATATGCTGACATCATAGTCTTCTACAAAACCAAACCAAAGCAAACAAGAATTCCTCTCAAACAAGACTATTCTTCGAAGCCCCAAACTTGTACATTTCCAACAAAGAGTCCTCGATGACAATGAAATCCTAAACCCCCCCTTGCCTGATCACCTGCCCATGGACCAACGTCCCCGATCTAATCTCATTGTAGGCTTTCACCAAGAGAGCGAACTTGTAGGCATTCGCCGGGGCCGGGCAGGCCCGCATCCGGATGGTGGACACATTGCTTATCTCCAGTGAGCAGGGTCGATATGGTTATATATTATTGTGATCCAAGTGCAGTAGATGAATGCAATCAGATTAAGGTTTCTTCGAGAGAGGGCAATTTAGATACATTAGGACTTATGTTTGTATTATCGTAAAGAAACATCTAACTTTTGAGATGCACATAAAAATAAGATATAAATAAGTTGTTGGTACAAAGATAATTATAATAAGTATGGGGTCAAAAAAACATTTCCCTTTCGAGATAGCGTGGAATAAATTATCCATCAGTAAGTTGTGTATGACAGAAGCGAACAAAAAGTGCAGAAAAAGATAATTTGATTGAGTTCACCTTTGCTCTGTTTAAGTGAAGATGGATGGAAAGATAATTTGGTTATTTTTTATTGTGTCAGTCTTGATTAAGCATAAGAAATTTACTAATTGGATTCCTTACTGGGTCTTAATTAATGCATTAGTTAATCTATCTTTATGCATAACATTTAACTGGATTAAGCTCGTGTGAGTTACCCTTGGGTTTTTTATTGGCTCAAAATTTTCTTACCATAATCGTTTGAGTTTAAAATGTCACTAGTAGTTTTCAAAAAAGTACAATAAATAAATAAAATTATATTTTCACGATAAGAATATAGTTTGATTAACTATCAGACTAAATTCCTAAATCAGCAATACTCGGAGTCTAAAGCCATATTCTTCTAAGAATGGAATGCCACATTCAGCTAACCTGCTTTAACAATGAATAAAAAAAAATTGAGAAGGATTTTTGTGGTAAATTTTTGGGAAAGTCTAGGATGATGAAAATTAAAATAAATATGGTAATATTTTTTTAATAAAAAAGAATAAATATGGTAATTTGTTTCTAATAAAAAGTCGAAATGAACTTGTGGCTTAGGACCATGCCACCCCTGGGGAGACTGCTTGATTTGCCCACTGTCAACTGATTGCATTCCGCATAAATGAAAGTATAAAAGGGCACCCTCATTGATAGAAGAGTCTAACAAAATTATTTACTGCTGCTCTCCAAATTTAGATTATGGTTAATTATAATAAAATCACCAAATTTGGATGAGGATTAATTATAATAAGACCACTGTTGGCAGTGAAAATTTCTGAAATAAAAAAAGAAGTTTTCCGCAACAGAACGCGGAGCTAATCCATAGCTCCGCATCTGGCTACTTTTAGCCTCGCGTTGAGTAAAACGAGGAGATGTTCGATAGCTCCGCATTAGCTCCGCGCGCTGGTTATTTAGCGCCGCGTTTTGACGCGATTAAAGCTCCACGTGAGCAGATAACCAGAATTTTAAATTGATTGAGATTATGATTTGAACTTATCTAAATACCAAATCAAATCCAATCAGAATTCTAAATCAAGAGATTTAAATCAATATTAAATATTTGATTGGAATCCTTGATGAGAGCAAATTCTATTTAGATAGAAACTCTCAAATCATCCTAGGGATATAAATACCTTCTTGGTGAAACCCTAGAGGATCTTTTTGGAGGTTTTGGTAAAGTTCGAGTTACGCGTGAGAGCCTTGAACGAATCAAAACCAGAGATCAGAGGTCTTCTTCTTCCTTCTTTCGATCCTTTGGCAATTCAAGTACGCGAGAGAGCCTTGAAACCTTTTTGTGATCGTCTTCCTCTTAGAGAATTCAAGTTATACATAGAGCCTTGGATTCGTGAAGAGCAAAGACCAAGAAGATCGTCTACAGTCGGCCGATATTTTCGAGAGAGAAGATTTCAACGTACCGATCGTCCAAAGGAACTACTATAGATCCCATCGCCACTGATCCCACACAACACATTGTAAAAGAGAGAGATTGAAGTATAAAATCCTCTCGTTTGTTCTCTTTATACATCTTGTTCACTTCTATTGTAATTTAAGTTAATTCAATGGAAGGAAGTAAAGAAACTTTTGCGGCGAACAAACTGGCGACCACAGTGGGAGCCATCTCTTTCACTGATGAAGAGATTGTGGCGCAATCGGACGTTGATATGATCGGATCCGAAGTAGACACGCTGGTCATTGAAATCGACCAGCAGAAGTACGAGGAGTTCCTCTCCTCTGGATCAGGTGACTTGGATGAGACACGACACTATCGTCGCATGTACTCCAATGCTCGAGCGACGGGTAGAAAGGTATCCACCGAGAGACGGGGATCCTTGGAGACTGCGGCTATAGGGCCGGAATTCACACAAGAAATCCTAGCCGAGGATGAGCTTCCGACTGTCGAAGAAGACTTGGGGACTAGATTGACCAGGACCCAACTCCGAAACAGGAACCGGAGAGCGAGGCGTAGAGCCCTCAAAACCCGCCTTGAACGCGGAGCTAATACCAGAGGACGCGAGGCTATGGTCCCTCGCAAACTGGCTCGCGCTACCCGCGAGACCAGTCTCTACCGCGTTAAACGCGAAGTTACAACTTGCCTTAAAAGCAAGGAAAAGCCAGCGTGAGCCAGCGTGTGATATTCCGCGCGAGGCTATTGCTGAGCCTAGCGAGAGACGCGAAACCAGCAAGATTTGCGCTAGTCGCAAAATATCTGACACTCGCGAGAGATGCGAGTATAAATATTCTGTAAAGCTAGCGTGTGATATTCCGCGTGAGGCTATTGCTGAGCCTAGCGAGAGACGCGAAGCCAGCAAGATTTACGCTAGTCGCAAAATATCTGACACTCGCGAGAGACGCGAGTATAAATATTCTGTAAAGCCAGCGTGTGATATTCCGCGCGAGGCTATTGCTGAGCCTAGCGAGAGACGCGAAGCCAGCAAGATTTGCTCTAGTCTCAAAATATCTGACACTCGCGAGAGATGCGAGTATAAATATTCTGTAAAGGCAGCGTGTGATATTCCGCGCGAGGCTATTACTGAGCCAAGCGAGAAACGCGAGGCTACTTGCGAGAAACGCAAGACTTCTGACACTCGCGAGAGACGCGAGTATAAAAATTCTTTGAAGCCAGCGTGTGATATTCCACACGAGGCTGATACTGAGCCAAGTGAGAAACGCGAGGCCAGTAATACTTGCAATAAACGCAAGACTTCTGATACCCGCGACGAACGCGAGGACGATTGGCAAATAGTTGTCAGTCATAAAAATCGTGCTAGGCGCGAAGCTATGATCTGCGTTAATCGTAAAGATAAGCCAGCGTGCAAGAACTTCCCTTCACGCGGGGCTATTATTCTAGAAGCTAAATTTCTGAAGACACGCCAAGCTAGCGAGAAACGCGAGGCTAATGTGGCAAGATGCGGAGCTATTCCTCAGCCCCGCGCTATGAGACGCGAAGCTACTTCTAAGTTCCGCGAGGATCAACCCGACTACAGAATCAGGGATGATCGTTCAAAGAAGCTCCAGTGGACTTCCAGACCCTCTCAGAAGTTGAATGGACCTCCTGACTCCATGGCTAAAGGTGCTGATCTCAGGGGGTACCTCTCCAAGAAGAGAGGCATAGACCAACTTCAAGTTGAACCTGTCTGTCATTGCCAGCAGTTTGTGACGGCAGTATCTGCCGTGATGGACAACTGCGGCTGCAGCAAGAGCAGGGTATCAGTGTTTGACCGGTTATCTGAGACGAACAACAACCCTACCAAGAAAACAAGAACCACTTCTCTAAAAGAATGGAGAGCTGTGACTTCCAATATGGTGGGGAAAGGGAAGAAAATTGCAGAGACGGATGATGATTCAGAATCGAGCGATGAAGAACCTCATCGTGTTACTCGACTAAGATCAGGAGCCCTCCCACCTCGAAATTATAAGAGGCTCGCAAGGGGTTCTTACGACGAGGACAGTGATAATTCAGCCATGGCCTCGCCTTGTTCCTCCGCGTCATCTCGACTACAGAAGTCAGCATCGCACATGGCGGATAAGTCTGACGACATCAATCAGAGATTTGAAGCTCAAGAAAGAATAATTCGAGAGCAGCAAAAGACGATTGAAGGCCTTAAAGTCATGCTATTGAGATTTGTTGAAGATAATGGCAAAGAAACTCCAAATGAAGAAGAACAGGAGGAGAAAGCCCACTCGATGCACGAGGACGAGGATAGATTTTCTTTTCATGATCCGCATGAAGAAAAGCTTGAAAAATTACAGAATCAACTCGAAGCTTTGATGCGTAAAAAGGAGTTGAAAGAAGTAGGGGTCTCAAGACCGTATCCTCCTGAATGGGATATGATACCATACCCACAGAAGTATAAGCCGCTCAAGTTAGAGCCATACGACGGGAAGGGATCGCCCAGTCAGCATATATATTACTTTCTGTCCCAAGCAGGATATTTAATGGGTAATGATCCCATCATGACTAAAGTATTCGCAAGTACTTTGCGAGGGCCTGCCATTACTTGGTTCATGCAGCTTGCGAGAAACGCGAGGCTACTTGCGAGAAATGCAAGACTTCTGACACTCGTGAGAGACGCGAGTATAAAAATTCTTTGAAGCCAGTGTGTGATATTCCACACGAGGCTGATACTGAGCCAAGTGAGAAACGCGAGGCCAGTAATACTTGCAATAAACGCAAGACTTCTGATACCCGCGACGAACGCGAGGACAATTGGCAAATAGTTGTCAGTCGTAAAAATCGTGCTAGGCGCGAAGCTATGATCTGCGTTAATCGTAAAGATAAGCCAGCGTGCAAGAACTTCCTTCACGCGGGGCTATTATTCTAGAAGCTAAATTTCTGAAGACACGCCAAGCTAGCGAGAAACGCGAGGCTAATGTGGCAAGATGCGGAGCTATTCCTCAGCCCCGCGCTATGAGACGCGAAGCTACTTCTAAGTTCCGCGAGGATCAACCCGACTACAGAATCAGGGATGATCGTTCAAAGAAGCTCCAGTGGACTTCCAGACCCTCTCAGAAGTTGAATGGACCTCCTGACTCCATGGCTAAAGGCGCTGATCTCAGGGGGTACCTCTCCAAGAAGAGAGGCATAGACCAACTTCAAGTTGAACCTGTCTGTCATTGCCAGCAGTTTGTGACGGCAGTATCTGCCGTGATGGACAACTGCGGCTGCAGCAAGAGCAGGGTATCAGTGTTTGACCGGTTATCTGAGACGAACAACAACCCTACCAAGAAAACAAGAACCACTTCTCTAAAAGAATGGAGAGCTGTGACTTCCAATATGGTGGGGAAAGGGAAGAAAATTGCAGAGACGGATGATGATTCAGAATCGAGCGATGAAGAACCTCATCGTGTTACTCGACTAAGATCAGGAGCCCTCCCACCTCGAAATTATAAGAGGCTCGCAAGGGGTTCTTACGACGAGGACAGTGATAATTCAGCCATGGCCTCGCCTTGTTCCTCCGCGTCATCTCGACTACAGAAGTCAGCATCGCACATGGCGGATAAGTCTGACGATATCAATCAGAGATTTGAAGCTCAAGAAAGAATAATTCGAGAGCAGCAAAAGACGATTGAAGGCCTTAAAGTCATGCTATCGAGATTTGTTGAAGATAATGGCAAAGAAACTCCAAATGAAGAAGAACAGGAGGAGAAAGCCCACTCGATGTACGAGGACGAGGATAGATTTTCTTTTCATGATCCGCATGAAGAAAAACTTGAAAAATTACAGAATCAACTCGAAGCTTTGATGCGTAAAAAGGAGTTGAAAGAAGTAGGGGTCTCAAGACCGTATCCTCCTGAATGGGATATGATACCATACCCACAGAAGTATAAGCCGCTCAAGTTAGAGCCATACGACGGGAAGGGATCGCCCAGTCAGCATATATATTACTTCCTGTCCCAAGCAGGATAATTAATGGGTAATGACCCCATCATGACCAAAGTATTCGCAAGTACTTTGCGAGGGCCTGCCTTTACTTGGTTCATGCAGCTGCCCCCAGGTACTATTAATACCTGGTTAGATGTAGAGAAATTATTTCTCTCACGTTTCTTCGAGGATGATACCGAGATTACGGTTCATTCCCTCCTTGCAACTAGACAAGAGGAACAAGAAACGGTAAAAGAATTTATAGAAAGGTTCCGGGAGAAGTCCGTGCATTGTAAACACGGAATGGTCCAGGAAACTCTTGTCGAGACTTGTCGACACAATCTTAAGACCAACGTGCTCCTAAAAAGGGGGTCCGTAGAGTCTAAGACATGGAGGGATCTGCTCAAACAGGGAGAGCAAGCTGAGGATTTGATTCGTCGGGTTGAAGAATCTCGTGGATCAAGAAGTGCTGGGGGTAGTAAGTCATATACCCAGAATAGCAGCAATAAGAATAAAGGAAAAGCAGTGATGGCATCAGAAGCTGCTCCTCAGAAATCCAGCCCTCCACCAAAGCCGAAGCCCCAAAACCAGCAGGGCTCAAGGCAAAATAGACCGCAGCAGGAAAGAAATTATACTTTCAAGTCCGAACAAACGCCTATCCTCTTTCACTTGCTCCAGAAGAAGGGAATGCTAAGACTTCCGGAGAATAAGAAGCTAGAAGACGCTGGTAAGGCTAAAGATCCCAACTACTGTCTCTATCACCGGAATGTTGGACACCTACCAGGGATTGTTTTCCTCTTAAGAACAGAATCCAAGCACTAATAGAAGCTGGAGTTCTGACGCTTAAGGAAGAGCAGAAGAAGGTCACTGCCAATATGGCAACCATAGTGGTTGGAACCCACGAGTTCCCCACAGGAGTGACCCCAATCCCAAAGGGTAAGATGGTCACGAAGAACCTTGATCCTCACAACAAAGCCCAAGAAGGACTTGTCCCTGTGACGACCCAAAAGGGGGAAGTCATGTGGGTTCATCCCGATTTGCTAGAGGATGAGCAATGGACTACTACAAGAGGTCAAGAGAAGAAGCGGACTGTTAATATCATTTCTGCAGATATAAATGAAGAATATATAGCTTCGGGAGCCTTCACAGATTCTGAAGAAGAACCCGAAACTATGGCCACTCATCAAGATGGGGCAGGCTCTTTCGGTACTCGATCCGGGAAGACATATCTTAAGGACTACACTAGAGTAGATCCGAAAGATATCTATGCGGAACTCGCAAAGCCCGCAAAACAGAAAGGACTTTGCTTCCAGAAGAATCCTATTAGAGAGGAAGGAGCCAGCGAGACTACCTTCAAGTTTGACATAATTGCTCAGTTGGCGAATATCCTAGCACTAGTAACGCTTTACGAATTGTTGAGATTATCAAAATCAACACGTGAAGCTCTAAGAGAGGCCTTGGCAGACTCTGAGTCATTCCTAGCTCAGATTATCTAGCCGGCCAATGAAGAAGAACAGGACTCTTGCCCCCGCTGTCACCAAGTGAGGAGGCAAGTCCCACAAATCATCTTCTCTCCAGAAGACATGCAGGTGAGGAATATAAAGCATAACAGGCCTTTATATTTTACCGGATATGTCGGATCTACAAAAGTGGACCGAATTCAGATTGATCCGGGTTCTGCACTAAGTATTGTACCCAGAAGGTTGATGCAGCTGTTAGAGATCTCCCTCCATCATCTGACGCCAACCAATACAATGATATATGGGTTTAATGCCAATAATAACCGTCCCCTCGGAAAAATCCGACTCCGATGTCGGATCGGGGATTTAAGGACGGAAGCTACATGCTATGTTATTGATGTAGATACCTCATACAACATTTTGTTGGGGTGGCCTTAGATCCACACTCATATGATAGTCCCGTCGACTCTTCACCAATGCATGAAATATTGCGATGAGGAAGGAGAGGTCCGGACACTAATCGCCGACAAGCAACCATTCAAAGGAGTGGAGAATTACTTCACGGATGCTGCACTGTATAAACCAGCCCATGAGATCTCCAATGACGAGCCTAGTAATCCTCAAAAGCCCGATGACAGTGGCAATGAAGCCGACACTGAGTACGAGCTTCCTGGAGAAGATGATGGGGGTGATTATGAAATCAACCCTCACCTAGATTTTAATTTAAGTCTTGATAATATAGTGGATGTAATAGAGAGTGAATGGGTTATTAATGAAGACATAAAGTTAGCCTACGAGCATGCTGTAGCTACTGAGTCTGAACCCTCTTGTACTTCCACTGAAGTGGATGGCCTATCCGAACTTGAAATTCTGGCGGCATTTCACTTGCCACTTAGGTCATCCCTCCTCTCTCGATCAAGAATAGCTGAGGAGAAAGGTCACTACTTCGAAGTACCTCCTCAGAGAGGATCCCAAAAGCCAATTATGTTCGGCAGAGTAATCACGTCACCTCGGCGAAAACAAAGCAGTGAAAGTGATGAGCAAACATCACCCCAATTTCACCTGTATGAACAAAAATCCCGCCAGATGATGGAGAAGATGGGTTATAATTTTACCCAGAAGCCGGGATTGAACTTTGGAAAAGGGCGACGAAATCTTATACCCTCGTTCAGACCAAGAGGAAAGAGCCCTGATTATTATCAGAAGACTCGCAGGGGGTTGGGCTATGTATCTACTCCTCCCTCATCACCCTCCGGACAAGAAGAGAGTTCTTCGACCAAAGAAGATACATCTTCACCGGACCATGATTCGGATATAAGCACCGGTGCTTGGTTTCAGTCCTTGACGGCCAATATGGTTTCAGCCGCATTAGAAAGCGACGAGGAACCAATTGATGTTCAAGACGATTCCTGGGATAAGCATATGGACACTCTCTGGGACGTCCGCTTTGAACAGCGTGATCTGCCCACTGAAGACAAATTGATACAAGTCAACATGGGAACGGAAGAAAATCCGAAACCCATCTTCATAAGCGACATGCTAACTCCATTAGAAAAGGAGGAACTTATATCTCTTATTAAAGAGTATATAGACGTGTTCGCATGGAATTATGAAGACATGCCTGGGCTTGACCCTCAAGTTGCCACACACCAATTAAATATAAAAGAAGATACCAAACTTGTTAAACAACAACAGAGGCGTTTTCGACCGGGGTTGATGGAGGCAATAGTTGCTGAGGTCAATAAGCTTATAAAATCCGGATTTATCCGTGAAGAACAGCATCCTGATTGGGTTTCCAACATAGTGCCGGTTCGCAAAAAGAACGGCAAAATCTGGATATGTATCGACTTTCGGGATCTCAACGCTGCATGTCCTAAGGATGAGTTTCCACTGCCCATCACCGACGTGATGATAGACAATACTTGTGGTTATGGGAGGATGTCCTTTATGGATGGCTTCTCAGGATATAACCAGATCAAAATGCACCCAGATGATGAAAAGCATACAGCTTTCAGAACACCGCTGGGGGTATACTGCTATACGGTGATGCCATTTGGGCTGAAGAATGCCGGTGCCACTTATCAATGCGCGATGAGCACTATATTTAAAGAACACCTATGCAAGATAGTAGAGTGTTATGTGGACGACTTGGCGGTCAAAAGTAAAAATAAAGAGGACCACCTTCAAGACTTAAGAACGGTCTTCGATCTCATGAGGAAACATCATTTGAAGATGAATCCCACTAAGTTATTTATGGGGGTGTCGAGTGGGAAATTCCTTGGGTTCATAATAACTTCAAAAGGAATTTTCCTCGACCCTGAAAAGATAAAAGCAATTAGCGAAATGCCGCCTCCCCGCAATCTTAAAGAATTGAGGGGGTTACAAGGAAAGCTCGCTTATATTCGGCGCTTCATTTCCAACCTATCAGGGCGATGCCAGCCGTTCTCTCGACTCATGAAGAAGGGGGTTTCTTTTGTATGGGATGGGGCATGTCAACAGGCATTTGATGACCTAAAAGAATACCTCACCAAACCTCCCGTTCTTATGGCGCCGGTCCCTGGGCAGCCCTTCCTTATATATGTGAGGGCCATGGATAATGCCTTAGGAGCATTACTTGCTCAATATAATGAGCACGGCCAAGAACATGCCCTCTATTATCTAAGCAGGACAATGATAGGAGCCGAACAGCGGTATACCCCGATTGAAAAGGAATGTTTAGCCCTAGTGTTCGCTGTTCAGAAAATGCGACACTATCTTTCTGGGCAAACGATTCATGTCATATCATGGGTTAATCCCCTGAAAATTCTGATGACAAAACTAGGATCCTTAAATGGCCGGTTGGCGAAATGGGCATTATTGCTATCGCCATATGATATGCATTTCGTCCCTCAAAAAGCCACAAAGGGACAGGCGATCGCCGATTTTCTTGCAGACCATCCAATCGGGTCTAATTCCAAACAGACGTCAGAAGTCAACACAGTTAGCAAGGAACAACCATGGCAAATGTTCTTTGATGGTGCTGCCAGACGATTTGCTGCTGGAGTGGGGGTTGTGCTAATCTCCCCACATAAACATATATTACCTAACGGTTACTCATTGACAGAACCGTGCACGAATAATGTGGCGGAATATAACGCACTCATCATCGGCCTGAAGATGGCTCTACAACTGGGGGTGAACTGTCTAGAGGCATATGGAGACTCTAAACTCATCGTCAATCAGATGACGGTCGAGTATGAAGTCAGACATGAAGCCCTCATCCCCTATTATCAGCTAGCCATTGAACTAGCTGGATACTTTGAGCAATTTTACATCTCTCATATATCTCGGAATGAGAATGTATATGCAGATGCCCTTGCCGCATTAGCTGCAATATTGGCGATCCCGCTAGGCGAAACTAAAAGCGTCACTATTGGAAGCAGAGAGCTCCTTCATCCAGATACTCTTCTTCAAAATAAAGAAGTATGCCAAGCAGGTTTAACTTTGGAACCCCGTGATTGGCGATTTCCATTTGTGAATTATACTTTACATGGGATATTACCAGAAGATTTTAAGGAAGCCACCTCTATAAAGAGGAAGGCCCAAAGATTTTATTATGACCATAAACTTCAGACTTTATATAGAAAGTCAAGAGATGGTCTGCTACTACGCTGCATATCAAAAGCGGAAGTAGAAGAAGTGCTGAGAGAAACACACGATAGAGTATGTGGAGCTCATCAGCCCGGTCCAAAGCTCGGAGACCGTATAAGCAGGCTAGGATACTACTGGCCGAACATGATCACGGAAGCAATGGCATACGCTAAACGATGCCATGCATGCCAAATACATGCCAATTTTATTCATCAACCCCAAGAATACTTGCACAATACCGTCGCAATTTGGCCATTTGAGGCATGGGGGATGGATATTGTGGGGCCTATAACTCCCCCGTCATCCAGAGGACATCGGTTTATTCTTGCAATAACCGATTATTTTTCAAAATAGGCCGAAGCCGTGCCCATGAAAGAGGTGAAAACGACAGATGTGATCAAGTTTGTCAAGCATCATGTCATTTACCGCTTCGGCGTCCCCCGACGGATTATTCATGATAATGGTCCGCAATTCATCAGTCAGGGATTCTCCAGATTCTGCAATAAGTTCAGAATCAAAGATATTGCTTCAACGCCATATAACCCCGCAGCTAATGGGTTGGCCGAAGCCTTCAACAAGACGATTATTAAACTCCTTCGGAAGTTCGTCTCTCCTAATAAACGAGATTGGGATGAAAAGCTAGGAGAATTCCTGTGGGCTTATCGCACCACTGTTCGCACCCCTACAAAAGCTACTCCATTCTCTTTGGTCTATGGAAGCGAGGTCGTCTTACCTCTCGAAGTCCAGATTCCTTCATTAAGAGTGGCCTTAGCCACAAAGATGACGACAGAAGAACGCCATCATCAAAGATTGAAAGATTTAGAGGCGCTGAATGAAAAGCGTCTCAGGGCTCAACAACAAATTGAGTTGTATCAAGCCCGAATCTCACAAACGTTCAATTAAAACGTTAAGCCAAGGACCTTTAAGCAAGGAGACTTGGTTCTGGCTGTTAAAAGGCCAATGGTGCTAACCCACAAGACTAAGGGTAAATTTGTACCTAAGTGGGAAGGACCGTTTGTTGCGGAGACAGTATATTCCAGTGGAGCCTATCACTTAATGAATCAAGATGGCGACAGGATGATGATGCCGATCAATGGCAAATTTCTGAAGAAATACTATTCTTAGTATCGCTAGAGGTACGTGTCTTCTTTTTCTTAGGCATGCACAATTGAGCGCTCTGACCTAAACCTGGTGTGTCTGGTTCTCAAGTTTGAACCGCCTCCAGTCTTCTCTTAGGCATGCGCAGTTTGGCGCCTCTGACCTAAACCTGGTATGTCTGGTTCTCAAGTTTGAACCGCCTCCAGTCTTTTCTTAGGCATGCGCAGTTCGGCGCCTCTGATCTAAACCTGGTGTGTCTGGTTCTCAAGTTTGAACCACCTCCAGTCTTTTCTTAGGCATGCGCAGTTTGGCGCCTCTGACCTAAACCTGGTGTGTCTGGTTCTCAAGTTTGAACCACCTCCAGTCTTTTCTTAGGCATGCGCAGTTTGGCGCCTCTGACCTAAACCTGGTGTGTTTGGTGTGCCCAGTTCAAATTATGCGAGAGAGCCTTGAACCGCCTCCTGTTTGGTTCTCAAGTTTGAACCACCTCCAGTCTTTTCTTAGGCATGCGCAGTTTGGCGCCTCTAACCTAAACCTCCTGTTTGGTTCTCAAGTTTGAACCACCTCCAGTCTTTTCTTAGGCATGCGCGGTTTGGCGCCTCTGACCTAAATCTGGTGTGTTTGGTTCTCAAGTTTGAACCACCTCCATTCTTTTCTTAGGCATGCGCAGTTTGGCGCCTCTGACCTAAACCTGCTGTGTTTGGTGTGCCCAGTTCAAGTTACGCGAGAGAGCCTTGAACCGCCTCCTGTTTGGTTCTCAAGTTTGAACCACCACCAGTCTTTTCTTAGGCATGCGCAGTTTGGCGCCTCTGACCTAAATCTGGTGTGCCAGTTCTCAAGTTTGAACAGCCGCCAATCTTTCTTTTAGGCATGCACGATTGAGCGCCTCTGACCTAAAAGGTATAAATTACCCAGCGCCGACTAGGCAATGGAAAGAGAACCAGTTTCTCGCCAACCCATCATACTGGGGTAAAAGTATGAATTGCCCAACGCCGACTAAGCAATGGGAAGAAAACCAGTTTCTCGGCAACCCATCATACTGGGGTAAAAAGTATGAATTACCTAACGCCGATAAGGCAAAGGGAAGAGGAAAAGTTTGGCATTTAAGCCCAAACGAAATTCTCGATAACTCACCATGTTGAGGGGAATAACATGGCTAGCCCAATTCAAACGGTAGTTGGTAAAGACTAGTCAAATCCGTTGATAGCTGGGGGTTTGCTAAAAATCTCATAAATCCTGTCATGTTAAGCTCTTATCTCTGACAGTATGATTTTGAAAATTGTACCTAAAAATAAATCATTTTGATGACAGGTTATCTGTTGTGCAAACAAATTCTGTAGCCATCAGATAAAAGAATCAAATGATCATCTTTATTTCATCAAAAGAATGGAGTTACAAAAATTCTTTCTTTTATTACGAAAGCTTATGACAAAAAGAATAAAAGAATAAGAAGAAAATTATGGATCTCCTAGATGCTTCAGCTTGTTCATCACCTCGTCAATCACCTGACGACGATTTGCCTCTATGGAGTGCCGAGCCTGCTGAAGTAAGACATCGTCATTTATTGTAAGTTGATGACTCAGACGGTGGCGAGAGTCTTCTATAGCATGGCTCCTTAGTCCCTCCTCCTGCTCGACCTACCCATGTTGGAGGACTAGCGCTTCTTGCTTCTTAACAGATTCTCCTAGTTTGCGCACATTGGCCACTATGACCGCCCGAGCTTTGGCAATGGTCTCTTGGGCTCTATGGATTTCAGCTTGACTTCCCCCAATTTCTGAGTCCACTCTCTCCAAGCTCTTAAGAATAGACTCCCGACTGGCCTGAAGCTCTGTCAACTCCTGAGACCATCTTTCTTCCTGCTGTCTTAAAGCATTTCTACACGATATTGATTCTGCCCGAAGCCGAGCCAGTTCTATCTCAGTAATCGCCTCCACATCCGCCTGACAGAGCGTGTGTAGAGTGTTCACCTGCTCTTCTAAGACTGCAAGGCGGGCCTGGTAAGGAGCTGCACGGTCTTATCACCCAACTCCTTCAATGTTATCCAGATAGCGGGATAACATTGGGCGTGCGAAGCTGAATAAATCTTGGCCAGCAAGAATCATCTCAATGCATCTTCTCAGAAAACGCATAAAATCATTAACACTGAAGTTGAAGAGCTCTTCAAGAGGATCCGCAGTGTCAGCTGGTAAAGCAGGAAATGCCAAGGGAGATGTCGCGGGCAGGGGAGCAGTGGCTACCAGAGTTGAAGAGGAAGAAACCCGTCCTTGTACTAGATTCATGATGTGGGGAACCAGTAAAGCCAATGCAGATCTGGAAGAACTGGGAACCCTAAGGGAAGCGTCGCTAGAACCGATCACTTGGGTAACCCCGCCAACAGGGATAGAAGACGGGATGTCTTCACCCAAAGTTCCTCCCGTGGGAGAAACGTCTTCGAACGAAAACTTCAAGTTTTCCTCGTCCCCCGTTGGAAGACCTGGATCTGGAAGAGTTACAGGGGTCTCAACAGCCATTATGGTAGAGGAAGTTAGTATTGCTGGCTGCAGAACAGAAGGCGCACCAACAACCGTAGGGAAAGTCTCTCCGGAGCAAGCTGGTGGTGTTGGAGACGGCATAATTGGAGACGGTGTGGCCTCTCTTGCCGCGGCCGCAATAATAACTTCTGTTCTTTCATCACTCCTGAGTTCATCAATGAGAGGAATAGATGAGGGGACTGTACATGTAGTCGGCGTGAAATAATCAGTGTCAAACTCGCTGGCAGAGCTACCCAAACCACCCACTGAGCCGGTAGCGCCCAAATAGTCCACCTTGTCATCGGACTCCCCCTGAGTAGCTGAATGCCTCGGCGAGAGAAGTTGACCGCCTGCATCAAGAAACAGGTAAATGGTGTTGTAAAGTAAAAATAACAGACGAAAGACAAAATACTAAGAACCGTACCTGGGGATACAAGTCCAGTTGTCGGACTTGAAGGGGGAGCTGCCGTCATTTCCAACAGTGAACCCGTCTCACTACCCAGCGGTTGCGCTGCAGGGTGCTCAGCAGGCTCTATGGTTGGAGGAACCGAAACCTCGGGAACACTTGGAGCTCCAGCAGGCCCACTTTCCCCTTCCGATACTGGAGGTAGAGTCGAGGCCAGCAAATCTGAAGCAAGTTTGATAGCCACTTCTTGGGGGCTATCAAAGTTCCCAGAGCCAACTTCTGTTTCTTACCGAGCCTTTTCTTTAAGGGACCACGGCGTTTGAGGGTCGAGCCCCGGGGTTGAGTAACAACAGGTTGGGGAGCTCCGCCAACATCAGGAACGTTATCATCATTATCATCATCATCGCCAGACTCGCTGACGTCCGATGGTTCAGCCGCGGCGCCAAGGAATTCCTCCATTCCTTTTATTCTTACTCTCGAAGCACCCTGGTGGCTAATATAGAAAGCCTCAATCTCCTTACAACAACTCTGGTTTAGGGAGAAATGAGGCACACTAGAGTTCGCAATGCTGAACCATGTGCAGAAGCTGAGGGTCATTGCCAGTTCTGGTGACTTCTGGGATAAGGTGAATTCAGTTTCAGTTCCGCCCACCGCAAAATGGAACCAGCCACAGGCACCTTCGTACAAGTTCCCCTCGTAAGCAAGATTCTTGTTCGGATTACCCACGAAGAGTCGAGAGTATCCGAACTGGCGAGCAAAGCGACTTGGGATGTACGGCTCAATCAGACACTTGACATCTTGACGATATACCAAGTGTCCGGGATGGATGTTGAGGAGCCACCAGAACGCTCCGGTGGATAAAGCAGTAAAGTTATCTGCCCCTGCAGTATCTTTCAACTTCGACCCATATCCTCCGTCAGGAAAGTCGGGGAAACACCTGAAGATTTCGTAATTCTGGTGACTTCGGAGAGTCTTCCGGATTTGGGACATATAATAGTGCTTCCATGAAGAGTGTTCATACAGCTCCACAAAGAAGCACTTCTCACCCGAACGGCGTTCAGCCGCACTCATCAGAGAGGGGCAGTGCAAAACGAGCCATGCTATCAGATAAGTATAAGAAAGCTCCACCCTAGGGTTTGGAGTTTTCGGCTGGGTAGTCTCTTTCGACTTGCCCTTTCCTTTCCCCTTGACCTTGTCAGCAGGAAGGAAATCATCACAAAGTGTCCGCAATCCATGCTGTAGATTGCACACCATAGCAGGGAGAAGTCCAAGGGGTTGGCCGTATGCAAGGAGGACCGCTGGATATACCACAGTTATTGCAATTGCTTCTTTTGGCAGCGACGGCACGACACATCGCTTCAACCATAGCATCAGAAACCCGGCGATGAGACCTCTGTTGGATACCGAAAACTGGGCTTGATAATGGTAGCTCTTGAATGAAGTGCCAGGACCGTATCCGTTTTCATTGGATTCAGTGGTATAGTATAATAAGTAACGGCCCCTGACTATACGTTGATCGATCTCTAAGATGGGGATAGGAGGATGGCCATGGATAGTTGTCGAGCTATCCTTAGAATTCAAGTTGGCAAAAAGGTATTCGGCCCATTTCTTGTGACCGATACCATGATTTCGCGCACCTACCAGGTCAGCGCAGATGCGGTAGTGGCACATCATCTCCCAATATATTGCATAGATGCGCTCATCTCTTACCATCAGCATGTTCAATTCTTCGGTGGTGGGGATATATTCTTCATAGGGGATTTCGCCCATTGAGAGTCCAGAAACCTCAAACATCTCGTGGAGAGCGAACCCTAGCTCACCCACTGGCGTAAAAAGTGTGCAGGTCTCAGGGTTGTACATCTCCAAGAGACAGAAGAAATGGTAAGCACTCTGCGGGAACCCAAAATGGACATTCCTAATGGCCTTATATAAGCCGATCTCCTTCAGGATAGATTCGTGCGAATCTAACATGTATTGAACAAGGCGGGCCCACCACATGTTGCTAGAAGAATAAACCCAGCCAGGCATCCTGAAGTCACTAGCCGAGTATTGGCCTTCTTTTGCCATGAAGTCGCTTAGGAAAGTCCGCGCACGAATTGGGACTTCCCCTATTGGATACTCCTTGCTAAATCTACCCAGGAGCAAACCAGTAATGCATCTGGAGGGGTCATCTTGATAAGGCCCTTGTGTACCAAATTTACCTGTTGGGATACCATCCTGTTCTTGAACCAAACCTCATTTCAACTCACGGGGTATCGCTAGCCTTTGAAGATAAACCAGGGGATAGCCACGGTCCATTCTAGGCAGAAACATCAACATTTCGCCTGAGTTATATAGCCAAATGCACTCCTCTTCAAAGAGGATCTGATCTGATTGTTCCATCTGATCCCCAAAGAGGAATGCGGGCTTCTTCATCGCTTCTCTGTCCACGGTTTCAAAGGCCGCATCAGTTATGACCTCCCTCGCAGTGGTGGAGTGATACTTGGTCAACTTCTCCCTACGCCCATTTAAATCTGGTTTGTATGAGGCTAGAATAGTGGTGAAGCGAAATTGGCCTGAGGGATCAGAACCCCCAGCAAAGCCAAAGTAGTTCTTGTGGGGGAGAGCTTCCATCGAATACCCTACTGCAAGAAGAGAAAAAAAATCAGAGTTAGAAAAGTTTCTATGAAGCAGAAAATTTTTCTAAGTATGGATGCGCGAAGCTAAAAATTAGAACGCGTGACGTGCCGCGCGAAGCTAAAGATTAGACCGCGCAGAAATCAAATAGCCTCGCGTTTCCACGCGACTGCTACTTAAAAGAGCCTCGCGTTTCAGTGCGACTGCTACTTAAAAGAGCCTCGCGTTTCAGCGCGACTGCTATTTAAAAGAGCCTCGCGTTTTCAGCGCGACTGCTACTTAAAAGAGCCTCGCGTTTCAACGCGACTGCTACTCAAAATAGCCCCGCGCTTCAAAAATGCGAGGATGACGCGATAACTTCGCGTAAGAAGAAAGCCAGAGACTTTTCTTCTTCTCCAAGCCTTATGGCCGGAGTACGGCGATCTCGCCAATGAAATGGATGATTGATCAGTTAAAATCAAATCAAATCACTCTAGAAATATTCTAAAGAGTCTCGATAGAAAGATTCTTAACCCCAATAGGCGAAATGTGGGCTGGCGCGTCGCTGCCATGGCCGCTGCCACCACTGCGCCAGTCGCCAATGATGGAGCTGCACGAGAAGTAGCACGGGTCTTGGGCGCCATTTCTTAGAAAGTCGAGGAAAATTGACGGGAAATGGGGAAGAAATCGGTCGAAGAACACTCGGGTCGCCTGAGCTCTGATCGTCTAAGTCTCTAGGGTTTCTGGAAAATTCTCAAGTGAAGTGAGAAGAAAAGGAATAGAGATTTCATTTAAATGAGGGAAACCGCCTCTTGGAATTCGGCGCGAGTTTCGGAGAAGAAAACTGACCAGTTACTCTCCAAAACGCGGAGCTATTAGCCTCGCTTGATGATGGAAAAAGCTAAGATATTAACTCCGCGCTACTCTGCGCAACTCCGCGAAACGCGAGGATAACTTGGTATTCTAGCCTCGCGTTCTCATAAAAAACTTGGATTTTTGGCTAAGTTAAGATGGTCCTTATCCGATCACTTCAGGTATTAATGATCTAAGTACGCAGATGAACCTTAGATTATTTTACCAGAATTACTAACCATCTATTTGTTGAGCAAGTAAGATTCTTGAAGCCGACAGATAGAGAGGAAAATAATTTGCCTTTATTTATAAAAGAAGAAATTACAAAGAAGGAGTTATAGCTCTCCTGAAAGCTTCTACATATTCATCGACTCATCAATAACCTAACGGTGAGATTCCTCCGCGGGGTGTTGAAGTTCAATTCCATGGTTCACATACAAGAGATCTCCTCTGCAAATGTCAACTTGGATCTGTCATCTGAAATGAAGCACAAGTTGAATTTGGAGTGGTGCAAACCCTTAGATGATCATCTCCATCGCTTTGGAAAGCAACAGAGATTGTCATCTAACAGAAATGGTCCTCAAGAAAACTTAATGGGCTGCCGCAGAGTTCTTGTAACTCCTTCAAAAGGAGCAAGTGCTTGAAACCTGCAACTATGTTGTGAAGCATATGTTTCTGGCTTCCTTAGAGTTACTTTCGTTAATGAAGATCGGTGCATAACCTGCTTTTGAAGATATATCAGGAAGAAGCTACATCCCAAGTCATCAGATTGGACCCAGTTCACTGCAAAAGAAGAATCAGGAGTTCCACAAAAATTTGGAAAATCTTCTAAGTATAAAAACGCGGAGCTAAGCTAACTTCGCATGCAGATAAAATAGCCTCGCGCTTCAAAGCGACTGCTAATCAAAATAGCCTCGCGCTTCAAAGCGATTGCTAATCAAAATAGCCTCGCGCTTCAATGCGACTGCTAATCAAAATAGCCCCGCGTTTCAAACGAGCGGATGACGCGATAACTTCGCATAGAGAAATATCAGAGTTCCTCTCTGACTTCTCCTTCTCCTTCAAGCCTTACGGCCGGAGAACGGCGATCTCGCCGGTAAAGTAAACAATTGGCCGGATGAAACCGAGCCAAAATATCTCAGAATGGTTCTTAGAAGACCAAGAGTTAAGGTTTTTTTACCTCCGGAAGACGCTGCATAGACTGGTTCGCCGTCGCGTCTACTTCCACGGCCGCTGACATTAACGTCGGCCAACATGTATAAAGCCAAACTCTTCTGGAGAGACATCCTAATGATGAAAATCTATGGAGAGTTAAATGGAGATCAATTGAAGATCGCTCATTGACATTGCTCACTCGGTTGCAGGAGTTGAGAACTCTTCAAAATCTCCGAATGAAGAAGAAGATGAGCCGAGAAGCTCTATTTAAACAGGATTTCCATCGCTTGGTATTCGGCGCAGAAATTCAGAGTAATTAATGAAATAATTACTCATTTCACTGAAAATGAAGTGAAGCTGATTAGCTCCGCGTAGGCGAGCATAACGCGAAGGAGACTTGGTATTCTAACTCCGCGTTTTCAGTTTGAAAATCCAAAGTATTTCAAAATTCGCTAAGTTCGAAGCCATTTTGAAAACTTTGGAGGGGGTTCTGTTGGCAGTGAAAAATTCTGAAATAAAAAAAGAAGTTTTCCACAACAGAACGCGGAGCTAATCCATAGCTCCACGTCTGGCTACTTTTAGCTTCGCATTGAGTAAAATGCGGAGATGTTTGATAGCTCCGCGTTAGCTCCGCGCACTGGTTATTTAGCACCGCGTTTTGATGCGATTAAAGCTCCGCGTGAGCAGATAACCAGAATCTTAAATTGATTAAGATTATGATTTGAGCTTATCCAAATACCAAATCAAATCCAATCAGAATTCTAAATCAAGAGATTTAAATCAATATTAAATATTTGATTGGAATCCTTGATGAGAGTAAATTCTATTTAGATAGAAACTCTCAAATCATCCTAGGGATATAAATACCTTCTTGGTGAAACCTTAGAGGATCTTTTTGGAGGTTTTGGTAAAGTTCGAGTTACGCGTGAGAGCCTTGAACGAATCAAAACCAGAGATCAGAGGTCTTCTTCTTCCTTCTTTCGATCCTTTGGCAATTCAAGTACGCGAGAGAGCCTTGAAGCCTTTTTGTGATCGTCTTCCTCTTAGAGAATTCAAGTTACGCATAGAGCCTTGGATTCGTGAAGAGCAAAGACCAAGAAGATCGTCTACAGTCGGCCGATATCTTCGAGAGAGAAGATTTCAACATACCGATCGTCCAAAGGAACTACTATAGATCCCATCGCCACTGATCCCACACAACACATTGTAAAAGAGAGAGATTGAAGTATAAAATCCTCTCGTTTGTTCTCTTTATACATCTTGTTCACTTCTATTGTAATTTAAGTTAATTCAATGGAAGGAAGTAAAGAAACTTTTGCGGCGAACAACTACCTATGATATAGAAGTTGTATAACTAATTATTCCTGAACTTTAAATTTCTCACTTTGGTCTCTGGAGAGTAAACGGAACGAGGAGACCGTGAGTTGAGAGCTCACAAGAGGCATGCGTGCAAGCAGAAAACCTTCTTGCCCTTTTTTTTCATTTCTAAAGATCGTTTCGATCACATGCAGTAAGCTGGTGCCAGGCCATGGAGGCCGGTGGTTTCACGTTCCATGACAAAATCAATGACAGGAAGCCTAAGTTCCCTGCCTATATCGTCAAAGCACCATTTTTTTTCAGCTATGGTGTATATAAATGTTGGAAGCCATGTCCCTTGCTTCATCCTCTTGTCCAACCTTTGGTTGGCATGATATGTGGCTGATAACTTGGATGGTCTGTTTCACTTTCGCTTTGTGCAGCCAATGCCCCGTCAAAGGAGATGAAATAGCATCAATGTTGAACTTGGGTGTAGTGTCGTACTTCCTTCGCCATCTTTTTATGATTTCTGTCGTTTTCATACTTCTTCCATCGTTACACATGTCTGATTGAGAGCCGAAGTACCATCTAAATGTCAATTGAGCAAGGGATATTGCACCGTGGCTAGGCTGAACGAGGGAGAGAGAGGATGGGTGAGAACTTACCTGAGCCTCTGCTGTTGCGTCTATCTTGGAGAATATGATGAAAATTGGGTTTGGGTTGAGGGAACAAGTGAGAGAGAAAATCGTATTTGGAGGTTTACATAAAAATATTGTAGTTTAATTTATACAGGAGTGAGGTTGACGTAAAATTAGCTAACACCATTGAAAATCTAAGGACTAAAGCGAAAGTTTTAAAGTTCAGAGTAATAAGTTATATAAGAGTGTAGGGAGTTTTACTGTAACTATACTTTCGGATTAGAATTAGAATTTGGAAACCCTAAATCGAAGAGAGACCGATCGAGAGATCAATCATTCAGTTAAAGATTCCTCAAACTTCCAGATTTATTCTTCAATCATCCTCTTTCAATTAATCTCTCTTTCTCAAATTAAATCCCTCAAAATTGTTTAATGTTGATTAATTTATGGTTTTGATGGCAATTCTGGTGATGCAACCTTACAACAACACCATCATGATACCAGTTCATCGAAGATCAAAGATTGGGCCCCTCATGCTATAACTCCATAGCAACTGGAATATTCCAAAATTCAAGCTACTTATATTGCTCTCTTGAGACCAATCGTGCTGAATAAATCCACCGAAATCAATTTTGGACAACGAAATAATTTTCGGTTAACGTAACTTTAAATCCACAAACCCAAATAACATTCGATCTTCGCAATTATTAGTTTTGTAATATTTAGGATTTTTGGAGATTTTTCTTACGAGACCGAAAAATACTTCCAAAATTACTAATTTAATAATAGTAAAATTATCCTTCTAATTACTTCAGAATTTCGGTTAATTTATTCCGTAGATCGAAACAACAAACGAATAATTTTGTAGAGTTTACCTCGTCGAGCACTACGTTCTGCATAAATTTGGTAGTATTTGGAAAAATATTTATTAGAGCCGTAAATAATAAAATATTAAATCAATTGAAAATTTACTTTATACACACTCCTTTTTCCAAAGCAAGTTCTAAGGGCACCCCTCACCTTTATATAAAGGGTTAATTACAGTCAGACCCCCTGTAGTATTGGAGATGTGTCACTTAACACCCCTGAAGTTTGAAACTCTCAAAAAACCCCTTCGACTTAGTTATTTTCACTCTCCTTTTCTATTAAAGTGCACTCTTGTCCCTTAAAATTCCTATTCTATCCTCATTTCTCAAATTCCTATTGTTGGTTAAAAGGAGGGATGAGGGTAGAATAGGAATTTGAGAGACAAGAGTGCACTTTAGTAAAAAATGAGAGTGAAAATAACTAAGTTCAGGGGGTTTTTTGAGAGTTTCAAACTTCAGGGGTGTTAAGTGACACACACCTAGTACTACAGGGGGTCTGACTGTAATTAACCCTTATATAAATGATGCGGTGTCTCCACCAGGTGAGGGGAGAGTTGATCCGTCAAAAGGGAGAGGGTTTTAATGGTTAGGTGTCATAAGGATGTGGCGAAAAAAAATTATATATAAAAGAGAGAAGAAGAAAATTAAACTCACTCTCACCACACCCTCTCTCACTCACTTCTCCTTTCTTCTCCTCTCGGCCAAACCAAGAAGCAGAGGGAAAAAAACAGAGAGAGAGAAGGAAAAAAAAAAAAGAGAAAGAAAAGGAAAAATCAAATCGAACCGAGAATATGAACCGAATATTCGAGATCAAGTCGAGGCAAGTAATACTGCTATTTTCGTTCATTTCGTTATTTTATTTATATCTATTTTCGTTCGTTTCATTATTTAATTTATATTTGTATATGTAAATTATTTTTTTAAATGCTCGGTTCATATCTTGGATTATTAATTGATATTGAGAATTAAAGCAAATTATTACATCTATTTTGATATATATATATATATATATATATATATATATATATATATATATATATATATATATATATATATATATATATATATATTATATTATGATATTTGCTTATTTTTTTATCTTAAAAAAAAACAATGGTTTACGTAGCAAAAATAAATTTATTTTTATGCAAAAATTTACGTAGTTAAATTTGCATCATGTAAAAAGAGAGAAAAGAGAGAAAAGAAGAGTAAAAGAAAAATAAATAAATAAATTGTGTTGCTATTCACATGCAAAAGTGTAGTGGACTTTAAATCATATTCACATGTGAGTATTCTTGCTTGTGAGTATGCTTGCTCGTATATTTTTCTGCCTTCAAACTTATTGAAATTATATGTGGAACTTTAAGTTTGTGGGCCAGTTTACCCATGCAATTCAGCAAGGTATACTTAATTGCCAATTTGCCATGGTGTTTATGTATTTTGATCTCTTTGCAAGTACTTGCTGTGAAGCCGTCATTTTATGTCGGGTGATAAGTGACTATTGCACGGTTCCTAAATTGGATCATTGATTGGCATTGAGAATGAAAACAGATTATTAAAATAATTTTAATAATATGCATTGTGATATAATTGTACACTAATATATCTGTATTAATTTATCATGCTACAAGTCATATGTTTTAATATTACAGATCATGTGTTATGATACTATATATCATGTACAGTCATGAAAATGCAAGCATGCTATCATGAATTGAAAAACATTTAAAGAAGGAAAAGAAAAAAAATAAACAAATTAATGTAAAATAAATTTTTCATATGCATAATTCATTATGAACACGGGGATGGGAGAAACTATATGATGGATAAGAGTCTTGCCGTATAAGAATTGATTGTATTGTTAGGGCCGGGATTCTTTTACTGCAGCGGTCTGGTTGATTACTGGATCACCAATTGATATTTACCCAGAGTGGTATGTCCGTTATTGTAATACAGTATGGAAATTGATTGTAGTGCCTAACGGCATGTCATAGTCCAGTGCCATGAATATTGTGGCCGGGTCCCGGGTATGCACGGGCACTTATACGACAATGGAGAATAGCGCTATCTTATCCATTAATACAGTTTCTATAACTAAATTGGACGATGACTGAGACCAATAGAATATATGATTAAATAGATAGAGTAGTTATTGTCATGTTTATTTATTTATACATTTATTTATACTTGCCTTCATGTTAATTTATATGTTGCTTTCATGTTAATTTATATGCACACAAACAACACTGACATAAATATACTCATACACACTGATATTTCTGTACTATGATATTATACAATATCTCTTTTAAAATGTGTTACTTGCTGGGTTTAATCTCTTGGGTTTTGAACCCAGATTTGGAACGTGAAGAAGGAGATCAGCACAGTTGAAGACCCGTAGTTCGTTGGATAGATCGAGTGACAATAGGCAAGCGAAGTACCCCTGGAGAACTTTTGTATATTTTGTTAATATTTCCTTTTGTCTAGGCACTACTTTTCTCTTTGACTCTTTTGTATTCATATTTAAAACAGTGTGCCATTTTATGTAATGAACTCTTTGTATAAATAAAATTATTTCAGTTTCATATATGTTATTTATTCATCTGATTGTGGCAGTAGTTACGCTTATTCCAAAATCCTATGACTGTTGGATTGTCTAGTGCAAGTAATAAGTAACGTCCTCTATTTTTATAGAACGATAAAAATAATCCGAATCCAAAATTCGAGTCCAAGTCTGAGTTCGGATCCAAAATCTGAGTCCAGATCCAAAATCGAGTTTGAATCCGAGTCCGAATCTAAAATCTGAGTCCAAATACGAATCCGAATTCAAATAATAATAATAAATAAATAAATAAATAATTATTAAAAAGTTAAATTTAGCCTTGCACCCACGCGAGGCTGGGAACCTTGCGTGGAAGCGAGGCTGGAAGAAAGAAAGAATTAAAAAAAAATTATTTGCATGAGCCACGCATGGCAATGAGGCTTAGGAGGGTTTTCAAATACAAATAAAACGCAAAACCAAAAAAAAAAATCTTTTGCATTCATGAGCCTCGCACTCACGTGGAAGCGAGGCTCAGCATGCAAAAAAAATTAAAAAAATAAAATAAATTTTGCATTAGCCTCACGCAGCCTCGCGTGGAAGCGAGACTCAGGTGCATGCAAAATTTAACCAAAATTTTTTTTATTAAAGAGAGGTGAGTGCGAGGCTCAGCCTCGCGTGGATGTGAGGCTCAGGCCAAGAAAAAGAAGAAGGAGAAAAAGAAAAAAACGAAAAATTAAAAAAAAAATCTCTCTCTATCTATATCTCTCTCATCGGTCTCATTCGGTCGCTCGCTCGCCCCGTTCGGTCACCCAATTTCGCACAATAAGCCCCCGACTTCATGCATAAAAAGGACCTGATTCAATGAAACTGGAGAAAATCAAATCAAAAAAAGATTCGAATATCTCATCGAGATCACAAAGAGATTTCGATTCTATCTAAAAGGAAACTGGATCTTGTTCTTATCTACAAAGAAACCTCTTCAGCAACCGGAGGCCTATAAATACCCTCCAAGAGAACTCCAAAAGGACCTTTGGTAAATTGATCTATGCGCGAGAGTCTCAAAACCTTGCAACAAAAAAAGAGAAGACCTTTGACCAGATCTCTCACCCGTGCAAGCGTTCGTGCTACCTCTAAAAATCAACAGAGAAGAAGAACGAGCTCGCCTCCAACCATCGACGTCAGATCGTTAACGGGGAAAGGACCAATCCCATTGCTGCCTTGAATCCCATATCTTCTGTAAAAAGAGAGCGACAATTTATAAGTTCTCTCTGTCTGTTTTTAATTTCTTTTCATTGTAATTCAAAAAAGAGGAACTTTTGATAATCTGTATTTTTTCTCTATCAATGGTAATGGAAAGATCCAACACTGTTTTTACCGAAAACAAACTGGCGACCACAGTGGGAGAGATCTCCTATACTGAAGAGGAGATGGTGGTCCAATCTGATATCCACAAGATTGGAGAGACGGTTGAGATGCTGGTAATCAAAGTCGACCAGCAAAAATATGAAGATTACGTATCTTCGGACTCATCGAGTCCACACCATAAGAGATCTGTGCGGCGAAAGCACGAAAAGACTAACCCTGAACAAAAGGAGGACATCATGGTTTTGGATGACAAGGAGGCGTTGATTCATCAACAGCCCCTTGGATCTCTGAACTATGATTCGTCAAAGCCAATTGTGTTTCTCCTAATCTTCAGGGAGTTCGCTGCATATGATGCCAAAGGAGAACCTATCGCGGCACAAAAACGGACCCAAATCCGCGACCGGAATGGAAGGGCACACCGCAGAGCACTAAGAGCTCATTTCGCATGCCAGGCTCAGAATCAGTCTAGCATGAAGTAAGGAGGATATCAGGCTCAAAAACAGCTTTGCTCCCATCAGCTTGACAAAGGGGAGCCATGCACCCATCAGCTTGGCAAAGGGCAGCCTTGCACCCATCAGCTTAGCAAAGGGCAAATTTGCACCTCTCATCCTGGCAAAGGGTAGACTTGCACCTCTCATCCTGGTAGAGGTCAGCCTTACACCCATCAGCTTTGCAAGGGCAGCCTTGCACCTCTATTCCTGGCAAAAGGCAGCTTTCCACCTCTCATCCTAGAAGAGTTCAGCCTTGCACCCATCAGCTTGACAAAAGGGAGCCTTGCACCCATCAGCTTAGAAGGGGCAATTTTGCACCTCTCATCCTGGCAAAGGTCAGTCTTGCACCTCTCATCCTGGCAAAGGTCAGCCTAGCACCTCTCATCCTAGCATATGTCTGTCTAGCACCTCTCAGCCAAGCAAAACTCTACCTTGCACTCATCAGCTTGGCATGAATAAGACCAGATGTCAGCCTGGCACAAATAAATTTCAAAACCAAACTAAGTCTAAGCCAGCGCGCGAGGTTAGTTCAACTAAGCCAGCATGCAAGGCTAGATCAACCCACCAGGCTCGTCCAGTGCGCGAGGCAAGAGTCAAGCCTCAGCCTCACACAAGAATAGGAGGATGCAAGGCTACCCAGCAGGGTCATGCAAGACATACCAAAATTAATTGTAAACATCGAACTGGACTTGGAGTTAAGAAACATAATTTCCATGATTTCTCGGAGCCATCTATCTGGACGAATAAACATTACTCAAGAAGTAGGTCCCATCCCCAAAAGACGGTTATATCTGCACCACAAGAAGAAACTCCGGATTTACGGAGTTATCTCACGAACAAAAGGGAAGCCGCACAGTCCCATCGGTCATGCTGCTGCAAAAATTTAATTGCCGCAGTTTTGACTCACTATTGTTGTGAAGCCCCGAGAACGTCAGTGTTCAGCCGGTTGTCAGTACCAGAATCTTGCATTCCAAAGAAACAACGACTGCAGAAACGAGACTCAGACTAAGACCAATAATTGGCCATTTTCACATCTAATATGGTGAGTAAAGGTAAGAAGCCAGTCGCAGAAGGGTATGTCTCTAACATCAAGGCAAAAAAGACTTATCATCACACATGCCTTAGAATAGGTGTAACAGCTCCCCGCAATTACAAAAAATTGGCAGGGGGTCTTGCTGAAGAATATGAAGAATTTAGCGATCACTCGGCCATAGCAACACCGCGATCGTATGCTTCCTCTCGGTCTGGCAGGGGGACAGTTCATATGGCCGAACCATCAGCCAAGATGAGACAGAGGATTGAGGCACAAGAACGCCTCATCCAGAAGCAGCAAAAAAGCATCGAAGACCTCAAAGCGATGCTTGCGAAGGTCCTGGAAAACAATCAAAAGAACACAGAAGACGGCGCAGGGGGTTCTTCCTCTTTTGATAAAACTAATAAAGAGAAGGATGAAACCGAATCTGACCGTGATAAAATCAAGAAGGATGAAGCTGAATCTAACCGAGACACCGGGGGAAAAGGCAGTGAGGACAAATATTGTGTTGATCCTCACATCGAAAAAATGGAGAAGCTTCAAAACCATATAGAAGTCTTGATGCACCGTAAAGGATTAAAAGAAATAGGAATTACGAGACTCTACATGTTAGAGTGGGAGTCCACCCCGTTTCTAGCAAAGTATAAATCTCTCAAGTTAGAGTCATATAATGGGAAGGGGTCTCCAAACCAACATATGTACTACTTCCTTTCACAGACAGGCCATCTCATGGGCAATAACCCAGTGATGATAAAAATTTTTGCAAGTATCCTGTGAGGGCCTGCATTTACTTGGTTTATGCAGTTGCCCTCGGGAACCACTAATGCCTAGTCTGATGTGAAAGGAGAGTTCCTAACTCGCTTGTTCGAAGATGACACCGAAGTATCCATTCTCTTCTGGCAAATAAGCAAAAAGAGGATGAGACGGTTAAAATCTTCATCAAGCGTTTTCACAAGATGTCAATGCGATGCCCGCATGGCATGTCGCAGGAGACATTGGTGGAGACTTGCAAGCACAACCTGCAAACTGAGATATTGGTCAAAATGGGAGTGGTTAATCTAAAAGCTAGAAAGAACTAGTTAAGTAAGGCGAATTAGCTAAAAACCTCATCCGCTGCCTGGGAGAACAACACCCCACAAGAAACGCCCTGGAAGGACGACGATATCCTCAAAACTTTCGATCGAAAGGAAAAGAGGTTATGGCAGTAGGAACGCCTCCACAACAGAAAGCCAAAGATCAAAAAGAAAAAGACACGCCCAAGTAGTACCCCGCACCAGTCTACGACTTTAAAGGCGACCAAACAATAACGCTCTTCAATTTGCTCAACAGAAAAGGGATGCTCCAGTTTCCCTCCAATCCGAGGCCGGAGGAAGCGAGGAAGACCAACGACCCCAAGTATTGTCTCTATCATCAGAACGAGGGGCATGCTACGAAGGATTTCTATACATTAAAAAGAAAGATCCAGGCACTAATCGAAACCAAAGTAATCACACTAAAATCGGAGCAGAAAAGGGTGACGGCTAATGCGGTCACTCTAACGGTTGGAACTAATGAGTTTCTCGCAGGAGTGTCCCCAGTGCCTGCTGGAAAGATGGTGCTGGTTAATCATGACCCACATAATATGAAGGAAAAAGGTCTCTCACCAGTCACCACGAAGAAAGGTGAGATTATGTGGGTACATCCGGATCTTTTGAACGATGAGTATTGGTCTTCATCCAATAAATAGAAACTGAACAAAGGAAAAACTTGCCATGTAATTTCTACAATCATCGGTGATGACCACGATGAGGCAACTATGTTAACTGACTCCGAAACGGAAGCATCGGTTTTGGCCACTCATCAAGATGAGGCAGGCCCATCAGGAACTCGCTCGGGGAGGAGCTATCTCAAAGATTACTCCAAAGTGCAGCCTAACGAACCCACTGTAACGAATGAGAGTCACCCTCTATACAGAAGGAGCTCCGCTTCCAGAAAGAGACAAAAAAGGATAGTGAGGCAGTTGGTGCGCCATTTAAGTTTGATGTGCTTGCTTAGCTAGCCAACATCCCGGCCCGCATAACTCTCTACGAGTTGTTGCGATTATCTAAGACAACCAGAGACGCGTTGAGGGAAGCTCTGGCCGATTCCGAAGCCTTTTTGGCCCAAATCGAAGAGCCGTCTGTGAACACTGAGGAACCTTACCTGCAATGCAACCAAGTGACGAGGCAGGTTCCATGCATCACCTTCTCGCCAGATGACATGCATGTTAAAAACTCTAAACATAACAGACCCTTGTATTATACAGAATACATGGGCTCTCTTAAAATTGACCGAACTCTCATAGACCCAGGGTCTGCCTTAAGCAGCATTCCAAGGAGATTGATGCAAATACTTGGGATCTCAGTCAGCCGATTGACACCCACCAACACCTCCATCTTTGGCTTTAATTCCAATGGGAGCCATCCCTTGGGTAAGATCCGACTTCGCTACCAGATTGGAAGTCTGAAGTCAGAGGCGACGTGTTATGTCATCGACGCCGACACTTCTTACAACATGCTTTTAGAATGTCCTTGGATTCACTCCAACATGGTGGTTCTCTCTACTCTCTACCAATATATGATATATTGCGATGATCAAGGGGCAGTCCACAGGTTGATCGCCGACAAGCAGCCCTTTAAGGGGGTGGAAAACTACTCACGGATGCCATATTATATAGAGATACAGCTGAGGCATCTGCGGAATCAACAAAAAATGTCAAATGGGACTATGACAACGGCAACGAAGCAGACACTGAACCCGAACCAGCAGATGAAGAAGACTGCGAGTTCGAGATAAATCCTTCTGTAATCAGTATTAATGATTTTGATGTAACCAACGCTGCCGATGAGGCGGACGAGTAGATTATTAATGAAAACATAGGTTTTACTTATGTTCCTGCTGTTGCTTCGATTCTACTCCGTCTTGTACAAGTACAGAAGTGGATAACATATCCGAGTGGGAGGCTCTAGTGGCATTCCATCTGCCAATACGGTCGTCATTTGCTGGGCAGACCAAAATTCACAATGTTGACGGGACTACTTTTGAGGTGCCCGCTCAATGGCCAAACCAACAACCAATAATATTCAGGCGAGTTGAGTCGCGGCCCGAGCATACCATAAGTAGTGAAAGCGATGACCAAACGACACCTCAATTTGGCCATTATGAATCAGTCTCCCATCAAATGACGAAAAGTATGGGCTACGATTTCAACCAAAAACAAGGATTAAACTTCGGAAAAGGACGACGAAACCTTTTGCGTTTGTTTGTCCCCACGAGAAAAGAATCCCGATTACTATCATAAAACCCGTAGGGAGTTGGGATATGTTACTAATTCCGAATCATCGGGAAGAGAGTACATAGACTTGTCGGCAAAAAATTCTGAAAAACAAAGCAGATCCGCGAATTTAGAGTTGGTGATCCACAACTCAGCAGATCCGCGAACCAAAAGAATGAGGTTCATGACCCAGTGACGACAGAACAGGTTCGTGAATCTAAAACTAAGATTCGCGATACTACCCATAACTTCCGGGTAAGGGTTTAATACAAAATCACCTGACCCGAACAAGAGAGTTGCCACCTCGGATCGTGGAGCTAACTACCAAACGAATGCAGCGGCGTTACTTCGATCGTGGGAGCAACCACCTGACGAATATGACGGCACTTCTCGAGTAGTGGGAGCTAGCGGTCGAGCAAATAAGGCGGGACGCTACCGTAGAACCCTTATAAAAGGCGGGGGAGCGCAGGAGAAGGCACGGAAAATGGAGAGAGATCAATCATCTTCTTTTTGAATTACCCTTGTGATCAAGAGTCCAGAGCCTTTATTCTTCTAGCCAACAGAGAGACATTATGCGGAGTGTCAACGGAGAGCAAGATCGTCCTCCACAGCTACCTCAGAACCCAGTTTTAAACAAAGAGTAAATCCATTTTCCTCATCTTCTGTAAACGGGAAACCATTGAGTTATAATTCTTTATTGAAAATTCTCAATAGAGTGTCATTTACAATTTTTATGGCGGACAGAAGATTGGCGACTCTGCTGGGGACACCTATCACCTACGGTGATCTGGTGGTAGCTCAATCCGACAACATTCCAGTTGGCAGCCTGCTCAACTCGCTCACCATCCAGGTTGACCAAGAAAGGTATGAAGAATTTCTTTCTTCAGGCTCCAAGAGCCCTACTTCCCTACGGGGATGCTGCAAAGTCTTTAAGGAGTCAATCTCCAAAAAGACTTCGAGGGCAACAACTGAACCAGAGGAATTAACAGATCAAACCAGTCCGAAATCCTCTTCTTTGCCCACATCGGGCTCTAAGCCAGTCTTGGCTAAGATTTCTGATCTTTCAAGCAAAGTGGACCAAGGCCTCCAGTTCGACAAAGGAAAGCGACCACTGTCTACTCTGCAAGGCTATGACACGGAGAAGATGGTTCCTCTCACTCGTACAACAAGAAGGAACATAAGAAGAAGCAAAGTTCGTGCCCTTCGCAGGACCACGCTGCAAGAGGAAACCACCAACTCATCGCAAAGGCCTATCATACAACTATGGAGGACAAAACGTGAGGTAGCAAAGGACCAAGATGCCGAAGGATTTACTCGCGTTTCCCATAGAAAACGGAGTAAAACCATCAAAGTTATTTACGACTATAAACGCGGAACCTACATCCGCGTCCCTCGTGCTCCAGGGAGGAAGCATGATCATGTGATTGAAGAAGATCGCGAAACCCACGAACCTCAAGTTCGCGGAAGACGTGCGCCTATCTCTAAGACTATCTCAGCAAAAGTGAAATCTGCACTGAAAGCCCTCAGAGGGGGTCTAGTACCAAGGCTATCTCTTGCAGATGACGCTGTTACCAAAAGTTCTGATGCGGGAGATCTTTGGGAACTTCTGAACAAGAAAAGGGAAAAATCCCAGACATCTCACTGCCATTGCGAACGACTGATCAATGTAGTACTATTACAATATCATTGTTCGATGCGCACCAGGCAGTCGGTGTTTCATCGACTATCAACCCCATCAGCATCCTCACCTCAACCAGCGAAGAGGAGGAAACGAAACAGGCTCGAGTTTTCTGAGCCCGAATGCCTCGAGGTATCATCCAATATGATAAGTGTCGGGAAAAAGAAGAAGAAAAAGAAGATGAAAAAAGTCTCCGAAGGAGCTGCTTCCGACTCAGAGCCCTCCCCGGGCTTGAAAAACATACCCAATGAAGAGCAAGGGATTTTCCAAAACACTCGACTCAGAAGTGGGACGGCGAACCCAACAAATTACAGACAAAAGGCGGGAATTTCCTCCGATGAGGAAAATACGACCAGATATGTTATGGCCAATTCCCAAACATCTGACTCGTTCTTGGAAGACTCCGCCTCCGCGTACATGGCCCATAACAGTACCCCGGAGGAGTTCATGCGAAGGATGGATGAACAAGTCAAAAATGTCTAGTAACAACAGAACGCTATCAGCGAACTTAAAGACATGTTGCACATTCTATTGGAACTTGAAAAGACTAGGTTTAAAGACACATTTTCACCACCAGATGATCCAAAAACCGACAAAGGAAAGAGAGTGGAAGAAGAAGGTCACGGTCCTCACAATGACGAAGAAGAAGCAGGACATCATGAAGATGATGATCATCGCGCCATGCATCAGGAAGGAAACGCAAATGCTGTTTGGATGGAAAGCTTTCAAAATCAACTGAATGCCCTCATGCATAAAAGCGACCTACAAGAGCTAGGTGTGGTAAGACCATACCCTGTGGAATGGGAAAGCGTGCCATTTCCATAAAGCTATAAGCCATTGAAGTTCAAATCTTTTGATGGTAAAGGATCGCCAAATCAGCACCTCTACTGTTTTAAGTCGCAGATTGGGCATTTAGCCGGAAACGATCCCATTATTATGCGGGTATTTGTTAGTACCTTAACAGGACTAGCATTTGAGTGGTTCCGGAGGCTAGAACCGGGAACTATCAATTCATAGAGCGACATGGAAAAAGCTTTCCTGACCAGGTTCTATGAAGATGACATGGAGGTGTCAATGCCGGTGCTGCTAGCTACTAAACAAAAGAAAGGAGAGTCAGCCCGGGACTTCATTAAAAGGTTCCGAAATGATTCTCTCAGATGTCCGCATGGAATGCCAGAAAAGACCTTGGTAGAACCTGTCGACATAATTTATCGACTAAGGTTCTTGCCAGGATGGGAGCAGTGAAGTCCTCAACTTGGAGGGATCTTGCCCTACAAGCTGAAGAGGCTGAGGAAATCGCGCAAAGACTCAAAGAAGAAGGAGGCGAGGAGAGACAGAAGCGAAATAACAATAGCAACCATAGGTCCCAACCCTGAGGATATAAGGGGAAAGAGACAATGGTGACTGATACGTCACAACCCGCGAAGGCTTCTCCGAAACCCCCTCCTCAGACACGCATGCCTCAAAAGCAATACTCCTTCAAGGATGAGCATACGAAAACCATCTTCAACCTCCTCGTGAGTAAGAAGATGTTAAAACTGCCAGAGTCTAAACGACCGGAAAAAGCAGGGAGAGTTAATGATCCTAATTATTGTGTCTACCATAGGATTATTAACCACCCTACTCAAAAATGTTACATCCTCAAGGATAAGATCCAAGTCTTAGTGGATGCCAACGTCATCAAACTCCAAGAGCACCAGAAGAAGGTGACGAACATGGTAACTGTCAAGTTTTGTAAAGCACCCGACTGGATAGAGTCAACGGTTTAAGATGGAGTACAACCCATCCTTAGAGGCACGATGCAGGTCCTGAATTTTGATCCGCATCAACAGCAGAAGAAAGGACAGACCCCCTTCGAAACTGATAGAGGGGAGATAATGTGGGTACATCCAGATCTCTTGAATGATGAACAATGGGCTTCCAGTTCATCTGGACGAAGGCGAAAAGGAAAGGTCGTTACTTCCAATGTCGTCTCCGTAATTCCCGAAGACAACGAAGCCATTCCTAATCTAACAGATTCGGAAGAAGAAATTGGAGACTCTCTGGTGGCTGACGAGGATCCTTCTCCCTCAGGAACCCGTTCAGGAAAGGATTATTTGAAGAACTATGGTCAGGCCGCAGAATCTCGACCATCTACAGAAAATGTCAAACAAAAAGATCTTAAGTTTGATAAAGTTCTGAAGAAAAAGGGAAAAGAACTTGCGGAGGACTCGCGAAAGTCATTCCAATTCGGCATTCTAACACAGTTGGCCAATATTCCCGCGAGGATAACCTTATATGAGCTCCTGAAGCTTTCTAAATCTACTAGAGAAGCTTTAAGAGAAGTTCTACAAGATTCAGAGGTATTTTTGGCACAAATACCAGAGATGATTGAGGAAGAAGAATCTATATGCGCAAGTGTCACCAGGTCTCTGGTAAGAACGTTCCTTGCATCACTTTCTCTCCAGATGACATGCAAGTCAGGAGCAATAAACATCACCGCCCTTTGTATTACAAGGGATATATAGGGTCTACGAAGATTGATTGCATTCAAGTTGATTCAGGCTCGGCTTTGAGCATCATGCCCCAGAGGATGCTACGATACCTTGGAGTTCCGATGAATAGATTGGCAGCAACCAACACTACTATCTTCGGACTTAATGTTAACGGTAGTAGACCGCTGAGTAAGATAAACCTTAAGTGCCAAATCGGCGACCTAAAGATGAAAGTTACGTGCTACGTGATAGACGCGGATACGTCATACAATTTGCTATTGGGAAGACACTGGATCCATGGCAACCTTATTGTCCCATCCACGTTACATCAGTGCACGAAGTACGTGGACAAATACGGGGGTGTAAGAACGTTAGGCGCAGAAAAGTAACCCTTTAAAGGAGTTGAAAATTACTTTACTGACGCGTTGCTGTATCAAGACGCGTTCGGGGTTTCAGATCAGCCTATCCTAGATGACTCTGATAGCGGCGAGGAAGCTGACACAGAATCAGGATCCGAAGATTCGAAATCCGAGAATGTAATTTGGGACGGTGAGCCCATTGTGATAAATCTCGAAAGCCTTGATGTAAATAACACCATTCACTCTGATAGTGAATGGGTGATAAATGAAAATTTAGAGTTCGCTTATTTCTCTGGTGTTGATTCTGAGCCCTCAAGCACTAGCACTGATGCATTCAGTGATTGTTTGAATGAGATATGTTCTCTGACTTCCTTCCAAGCACCTATTCGATCATCCTTACATGAATTAAGTGATGACGTTGAAAGTTCTAACAAGGTCATTTTTGAGGTTCCTCCCAAGGATGGAACCCAGAAAGCCATAGTATTTGGAAGAGCAAGTCACCAAAACAAAAAAAAAATGCTTAAGGACGAGTTATTCCATTACGGTGAAAACTCTTATAGATTAGTAAAGAAAATTGGATATAATCTGGCCGAAGGCAGGGGGTTGAATTTTGGAAAAAGAAGAAGGAAAATCCTTCCACACTTTGTCCCAAAAGGAAAAATGCCAGATTATTACTAGAAAACCAGCAGGGGGTTAGGATACGTCACCACTCTCGAGGATTCCTCAAGTGAAAGAATCGAAGAAAGACAGTGCGATCATTCGTCAGAATCGTCTTGCTGGGATTCGGATGTTAGTATAGGCATGATTTTCCGCGAAGTGTCCGTGAACATGCTTTCGCGATCCAAGAAAGTGAAGACTTAGAAGAAGCCTTGCCGATAAAAGACGACCCCTGGGCCAAGCATCTTAATGTGAAGTGGGAGATCCAGTTTGAATAGCGTGAGCCTCCAACCGAAGATAAAGTGATTCAAATAAATATGGGGGATGAAGTGAATCCTAAACTCATATTTATAAGTAACAACCTATCCCCGGAAGAAAGAGAGGATTTGATGTCTCTCATTCACGAATACATTGATGTCTTCGCTTGGAGTTATGAGGAGACGCCAGGATTAGACCCAAGCGGTTCACAAATTGAACATCTGGCCAGATGCTAAGCCTGTAAAACAACAGCAACGAAGATTTCACCTAGAGATCATGGAAGCTATTGAAGCTGAAATCAAGAAGTTGATTGAGTCAGGTTTTATTCGCGAGGAACAGCACCCTGACTGGGTCTAGAATATAGTTCCCGTAACCAAGAACAACGGAAAGATCCAAATTTGCAAAGACTTTAGGGATCTGAATGAGGCCTGCCCTAAGGACGAATTCCTGTTACCCATCACAGATGTTATGATAGATAATACTTGCGGGTATGAGCATATGACGTTCATGGATGGGTTCTCGGGGTATAATCAAATAAAGATGTACCATGATGATGAGAAGCATACGTCCTTCAGAACACCACTCGGGGTGTATTGCTATACAGTCATGCCCTTCGGCTTGAAGAACACAGGTGCAATATATCAATGTGCCATGAACGTGATATTCTAAGAGCATCTCCGGAAGACAGTGGAATGTTACGTAGACGACCTAGTGATTAAAAGCAGAAACAAGGACGACCACCTGAAGGATTTGAAAACAGTGTTTGACCTTATGAGGAAACACCAGCTCAAGATGAATCCAACCAAGTCTTTCTTGGGGATTTCCAGTGGAAAATTCCTCGGTTTCGTCGTAATGTCGAAAGGAATTTATCTTGATCCAGATAAGGTCAAGGCTATCCAAGATATGCCACATCCCCGTAACCTCAAAGAGTTAAGGGGACTGCAAGGTAGGCTGGCGTACATCTGCAGGTTTATATCAAATTTATCTGGCAAATGTCAGCCTTTCACTAGATTAATGAGGGAAGAAGTGTCATTTGTTTGGGATGACGTATGCCAAAAGGCTTTTGAAGAAATCAGACAATATCTCATGAAGCCACCAGTGCTTGTAGCCCCAGTCTCGGGAACACCTTTCTTGTTATATGTAAGGGCGATGGACCATTCGTTGGGAGCATTATTAGCACAGAAGAATGAGTCAGGTCATGAACAAGCTATTTATTACCTCAGCAGAATGATGATCGGGGCAGAGCACCGGTATAATCTAATGGAAAAGGAATGTCTAGTTTTAGTGTTCGCAATACAGAAAATACGACATTACTTAGTTGGACAAACCATCCACGTTATATCTAGAGTAAATCCCCTGAGAATACTAATGACTAAACCCGGATCATTAAATTCAAGACTATCCAATTGGACTATTTTGCTATCACAATATGATATGCGCTTTGTCCCACTGAAGTCTGTCAAAGGACAGGCTGTGGCCGACTTCCTAGCTGAACATCCAATCCCGGCATCCTCGAAGTTATACGAGCAAATCCCGGGGAGTTAGAAGAATGGAACCCGATTCCAGAAAAAGACGACTCGCGAAAGCCTTCTGAGGCAAATACAATCTTGAAGGGTGTATGGCAACTTTTCTTCGATGGGGCCTCCCGAACGGGATCCGAAGGAACGATAACAGCGGGGGTAGGAGTTGTTTTCGTCTCCTCTCACAACCACATCATTCCTCGAGCTTACTCATTAACAAGCTCGTACTCCAACAATGTCGCGGAGTATAATGCCCTCCTAATCAGCTTAAAAATAGCTAAGCAACTGGGGGTCAAATATTTGGAGGCGTATGGAGAGTCTTAACTTGTTGTAAATCAAATAAAAGGGTAATACGAGGTCAAACATGAAGACCTCCTGCCATATTATCCTGCAGTGATCAAGATCGCCGATGGTTTTAATGGTTTCTATATCAGCCATGTAAAGCATCACCAAAATAGTTATGCAGATTCACTGGCTTCCCTAGCTGCCACATTCGCTTTGCCCAAGCATGCTAGAAGGCAAATCACAGTAGGGAGCAAAGAATTATTTTGTCGAAAGGACGAACTCAAAGAGGAAATGCAAAGATCACAGAAAGACGAAGCTAATGTTTTCGAATCAAACCTAGAACCGAGAGATTGGCACTTTCCTTATATAGCCTATGTCCTTTACGGTATACTACCTGAAGACCAAAAAGAAGCAATTCAAAGAAGAGCTGTCCGGTTCTACTACAACGCGGAGCTCCAGACATTGTATGAAATCTTACGATGGAATTTTACTCCGCTGTCTCTCCAATCGCGAAGCTCAGAAAGTACTTGAAGAAGCCCATGCTGGCATCTGCGAAGCGCACCAGCCAGGGCCAAAACTCTGGGATAGAATCCAAAGGATGGGGTATTACTGGCCTAAGATGATGACAGAAGTGGTTAACTACGCCAAGAAGTGTAGGGCCTGCCAACTATATGCTGATCTTATACATCAAGCTCCGGAGTATCTCCACCCAACAGCTACGTCGTGGCCATTTGAGTAATGGGGTATGGATATTGTCGGACCAATTGCCCCGCCATTAACAAGAGGACACCGGTTTATTTTAGCTATAACGGATTACTTTTCGAAATGGACTGAGGCCATTTCCCTGACCGAAGTAAAGTCATCAGATGTTATCAAATTCATCAAACACCATATGCTTTATCGCTTCGGGGTGCCCAGAAAAATAATTCATGACAACGGGCCTCAGTTTGTGATTCAAGTATATTCCAGATTCTGCAACAAGTACATGATCGAAGATGTAGCTTCATCACCATATTACCCTGCAGCCAATGGTTTAGCAGAAGCTTTCAATATGACCATTATGAAACTCTTCAAAAAGTTCGTATCATCTAATCAGACGGATTAGGATGAGAAGCTCGGAGAATGCCTGTGGGCATATCACACCACAATCTGAACTCCCACTAATGCCACGCCCTTTTCCTTGGTATATGGGTCAGAGGCGGTCTTGCCTTTGGAAATTCAAATTACATCGTTGCGAGTCGCATTAACAACTAGGATGATGGAAGAAGAAAGACATCAGTAAGGGCTCCAAGAATTAGAAGCCTTGGATGATAAGCGCTTGGAAGCTCAACAGAGTATTGAACTATATCAGGTGCAGATCTCCAAAACCTTTAACAAAAAGGCCAAACAAAGAACTTTCAAGAAGGGTGATCTGGTCCTGTCAGTCCGAAGACCGATCATAACTAACGAAAAGCCTAGGGGAAAGTTCCAGCCGAAGTGGGAGGGTCCTTTTGTCATTGATAACGGCTATTCCAATGGCGCATATCGGTTGGTAAAACCGAATGGTGATAAGATCATGATGCCAATCAATGGCAAATTTCTAAAGAAATATTATTCTTAGTGAAATTACGAAACACCGGTCATGATGTGATCTGGGTAGTTCAATGCAAATGATGAACAAAAGCTTATCCATAATCAGAAGTTCATTAATGAAGATTTTTACGTTCCGGACTAAAAAAAAAATCTTTAAGCCACGAACCAAATTTTCCTTCTTTCAAATTTGCCAAGTTAAAAAATACCTCTGGCGAACCAAAATTTTCCTTTCTTTCAAATTTGCCAAGTTAAAAAATACCTCTAGCTAATCAAATTTTCCTTCTTTCAAATTTGCCAAGTTAAAAATACCTCTGGTGAACCAAATTTTTCTTCTTTCAAACTTGCCAAGTTTAAAAATACCTCTGGCGAATTAAATTTTCCTTCTTTCAAATTTGCCAAGTTAAAAATACCTCTGGCGAACCAAATTTTCCTTCTTTTAAATTTGCCAAGTTAAAAATACCTGTGGCTAATCAAACTTGTCAACAAAAAGTTCTTTCATCAAGTTAAAGAACATCCATCAGATAACAGTTTGAGTACTTGGAAATTTTGTTTGATTTTAAAATTATCAAGTTAACAGTTATCTCTGGTAATCAAACATCAGAATCATCCATCAGATACTCTTAGTTATGTAAAAAGAAAATAACTTTTTTATTCATCACCAGATCAAAATTACAAGGAATTCTCTTGTGGTGTACAGTCGACAAGAGTGAATACAAATAAAAAAAAAAGTTTGCTCCTGTAGCCGTCTCTTTCAGCATGGCTCAGATCAAAAAGTTGGCTCTTATTGACTCTTCTTCTGGAATGACAAACTTACTTCTGTAGCCATCTCTTTCAGCATGGCTCGGATCAAAAAGTTTGCTCCATGGCCTCCACTTCCAATTTGCTCTTGTAGCCTCCCTTTAAAAGGACGGCTTAAAGGCATAATCTTCTTTCTTCTATCTGACCACAATCAGGGACCTTCTGGTTGGTTCCCCCAGTGATGATGCCAGTGACTTGATTAGTTCAAAACTGGGTATACCAAATGCAAACCCCAGACGTACAACATGAGGGGTTGCATAAATTCAAGGTCCTGGTCATTAGTACCCCAACCTTGTGGGGTACTGGGAAAGAAGAAAAACAATACCCCAAACCCGAAATCTTTTCTCTCATGAAAAATACATGAGAACTTCCAAGACCCTAGAGGTATTGGAAGCAATTACGAGCCCATCGAGTCTGGGTCATTGTTAAGGAGAATGACTACGATTATCTCCTGCAGCCAAGTCAAATCCCTATTAAAAAAAGGAAGAAAGGAAGAAAGGAGATTATATTAATCAGAAGAAGAAGTTTACCTTAATTAAGGAAAATGACTACGGTCAGAAAAACTTTTTCGGTGGAACACACCGCGGGATTGAGGCAGTCTGGAAGTCTTGTAACGTGCCAACACCCATCCATCACTTCGGTTGAAGAAGAAGGAGATATGACTGCACAAATAAACCGACTACAAAAGTAAGGAAGAGAAGAAGGTCGAGAAGAAATTTTCTCACGACTGAATGATCTTCCATTGAAGAAATCATGCGTCTTATATAGACGGTCTGGTTTGGAAAAGATAAAATCGAAATCTTCGGTCAAGATTTTCAGTTCAGATCTCAATAGAATTTATTACTGTTGCATAAGACGTTTGGATATCGCAGCCCGGAGATCTCGTCATTAATAAAGACATGCAACGCTTGGGACTCCATGCCCAGCGGTTTTATCCTAAGGCTCGCAGAAGTCTCTACAAATTCCGAGGAATTTTTGGTCATCCCATAAAGTTTCTAGGCGTAATATCACGAACCTGAATTCACAATCCTCGAGAGCCTAGATCGCGAATTTAGTTTGAACCCGCGAACTTCCAGGCATAACATCGCGAACTTAAACTCGCAATCCTTGGAAGTCAGGATCGTTCATTTACTATGGGTTTTGTTAACTCGCGGACATCCGAATGTGAAGTCGCAAACCTGACAGAGATTCATGGAAGTCACATGACAGATACACGGATACCAGAATTTTACAGAGATTCACAAATTTCAGACGCGAGAGGACGAGTTTATTGCAAGTCTTCGGAGACAAATGCTAAAGTCATGCCTTAGAAATACAAAACCGAGTTTAAGTTCTCTACATACGTAAGGAGTCATACCATGCACGACAAATGTCAGGGGAACAATTACAAAAGAAGGAACAGGAAAGAATAAAAAATATATATATATATATACAAGTTTCTACAACTCAATGATTCAAGAGAGCTTTAATTTTCTCCTCGGCACCATCAATATCTTACTGAAGGACCTCATAAGCTTGGACAGTGGCTTTACGAAGCAATTCCTCGTCACTGGCAATGGCATTCTGCGCTGCAGCAGCCTCCAGCATATCCAATTTAGTTTGTATCACTTGGAGATCTCTAGTTGTATTGTCCCGCTTGCGCGATAAGTTGGTGAGATTCCTTATTAACTCATCACGCTCCTTGGTGATCTTGGCCAAGAAAGTTTGAGTTTTAGTGATAGTCTCTTGAGTCCTAACAATAGCCTGGTCATAGTCCTTGCAATCGCAGCAACAACCTCCACTTGAAGGACTAGAGACTCATGATCTGATTGACCTTTTTCTAAGGAGGCTTTATAAGCATTTGCCTTCTCCTGAGTCTCCTTCTGGAACCTAAGTTGTTCCTCTTTCAGCTTTCGAAAAATGATTTCCACCGTCTCAGATTTATCAGCACTTCTGGCTTTTGATAGGAATTCGGCATGCTTTTGAAGCTGAGTTATCATAAGTCTAAAAGGAGCAGCTTTCTCTTCTCAACCAATGCTGACAATACCAGTTAAATAAATATTGAGAACATTGGTGAGTGAAGTAAAAGAAGCTCCCTTCAGTATTTTATCAATATAGCTGTCAAAGAAGTTGAGGAAAGTCTCCACCGTGTCCTTCAATAAATCAATCTCAAAGATATCAACCTCTGCATAAGAGAGAGTAACACTGACTGAGGCAGAGGCGGTTTGATCCGCACTCTGTTGTATAGGGGCAACCAGGCTAGCATTAGGGGGAATGGGATTTCTGGAGGCTTCAGTAGAATTACCAGCTGCAGCATCCTGAACCAAAATATTGGTCGGAGCAGCTGTGGCCAAAACCGTAGACATAGTAGTCTCGGGGATCATTGCTTCTATAGTATCAACAGCGGAAGTGGTAACTTCGGTTGCCTCATCAGTGTCAGCTTCCGTGATGGCGTCATCTGGCGAAGTTTCCTTCGCACCCATGCACTCTAAATCTGGAGTCGAAGCTGGAGCTGGCAAAAGGAGAAAGTTGATAGTTAAATATTACAGTATCATTTGATAATAACAAAATTACTAAAAGAAAAAAGAGATGCAAACCTAGAGGTTGAACACTAGATTCTCCGAGTCCGTACACCTCAAGACCAAACATTTCGGGCCTGTATACTTCGGCCCGAACGTCCTCGCTCAGATAGACATACTTACCATGGTCCGAGGGAGGGGTAGAAGAGTGAAGGTTGCCACTGCTGACATCATCGTCATCGCCCCAGTCATCTTGATCTTCTGAAGGAAGTGCTACTTTTAGGGGACCTGATGCACGAGTCTCCCCAATGATTTGTACTTCATCATCTGCAATAACTTGAATAGCAGGAGCTGTAGAATCCTCTTGTATGGCCAAAGAAACACTAACTTCAACAGTGGCCTAGCCAGTAGGAGGGGTAGAACCCTCTTGAGTAATGGGGGTAGGATCACTGCGAAGAACAGGTTCTTGATTCCAATGCCTCTTAAGGGAGCGGAGAGTTAAAGATGAGTCATCCTCATCTTCCTTAGGTTCCTCAGTAAGGGACTCAGAAACCAGATTGGGCATCGCAGTGCCAACTCCAGACGAGGTGTCCCGCGGATCAACGTCCTGCGGATTGATAGGCAAGTCAGTGCGATGCCTTAGTCTTTTCCACTTATGCGAAGGCTTCTTAGGAGGAGACTGCGGTTGAGGAGAAGTCTTCTTCGATGTTGGGAGAGGAGAAGCATCAAGGGAGGCAGCTTGAGTTGATAAAGCCAGCGCATTATTGTCCTCCTCCCTTTGTTGGGTCGCTGGCTCTTACTTGTCAGAGGCACTTTCTGCCCTGAAGTCATCCATCCCTGCCACTTTTGTGCTGCCAGCCTTCTTCTTTTGGGTGTACTAAGCCCTGATCTCTCTCAGACATGTATGATTTATACTGAAGTTCTGGAGAGCGGAATTAGCGTCCGTGAACCACTTACAGAAAATGAAACTCATATCTGAGTTTGGGGTCTTCAGTGGAAGATCAAATCTAGCCTGAGTTCCACCTGCAACGAAGTGAAACCAAGCTCGGGCTCCTTCAAAGACATTACCAACAAAGCTCATTTCCCTATTGGGATTACCAACATAAAGTTGATCATACCCAAATTGTCGAGCGAAATGGCTTGGGTAGTAAGGCTCAATATAGCAATGGTTCCCCAAACGAAGAACCAGATGTCCTAGGCGGATGTTTATCAACCACCAGAAACTCCCCGATGATAGAGTAGTGAATTTATCAGCACCAGCAGTGTCCGTGAATTCCTCTCCGTACCCAGCATTTGGAAAGTAAGGAAAACATCTAAATAATTGAAAAGTTGAGAAGTGACGGAGAGTCTTGCGGATCACGGCCATGTAGCCCCCTTTCCATTGCGACCTTTCGTAATGCTGCACTTTGGGAGCATTCAAATCAATCTGCGAATCAGCAGGACTCATCAAAGAGGGGCAATATAGAACTAGCCAAGCCAGCAGATAAGTATAAGGGAGTTCTACATGCGGGTTAGGAGTCTTAATAATCGGCTCTCCTTTCTTCCTCTACTCCTTCACATTACAGAATTTATCAACCAATCTTCTCAGTCCGCTTTGGATGCTGCACACCATCGCGGGCAACAGACTGAGTCGTCTCCCAAGTGCAAGTAGGACGGCTGGGTATACGGCCCTAATGGGTATGTTTTCCTGCAAAGGAATAACACACTTCTTTAACCATACCATCAAATAGCCCGCCAAGAAGGCAGGATCAGATAAAGGTCGGAGGGCCTGATAGTGAAAGCTCTCAAAGGACGTCCTAGCCTTGAAAACATCCTCATCAGATTCGGCGACATAAGCATTTGTCCCGAAACTTGCGATTCTTCTCTCAACCTCCTTTTCAGAGACTGGAGAAAGGCGAGTAAAATTAGGATTACTCTTAGAAAAATTGGGCAAAAGGTATCACAACCATTTCTTCGGCTTCAAACTGCGGGCACCAGATGTGTGGGTGCAAATATGATAGTGGCAGAGCAACTCCCAATAAGTATTATAGGCCAAAGGGTTCCGGATTTTCAGCAGATGGAGTTCTTCCCTAGTTGGAACGTACTCTTCATATGGGATGTCTCGCATGGGCAGTCCCAAAATTTCATACATCTCATGAAGGGCGAAACCCAATTCACCTCGAGGGCAAAAAATTGTACAAGTATCAGGATTGTACAGTTCTAATAGAGCAAAAAAATGGAATCTGCTAGCAGGAATACCGTGCTGAATAGTCCTGATAGCTTGATACAGTCCCGCATAATGAAGCTGATCTCTGAAAATTTTCAAGAAGAAATCAGTCAAAACTACCCACTCTCCTTTTGAAGAGAAGTGAAGCCATCCAGGGGGGCAAAAATTCTGAACAAGAAACTCCTCTCGTGCATTGACGAATTGGTGTAAGAAAGTCTGCACGACTATGGGAATTTCACCTCTGGGGAGGTCATGTTTAAGCAGTGCCGGGAGCAATCCATGAAAGTGTTTCCCAGTGATACGGGGAAAAGCACATTGAGAGTTGAATCCCTCCAATAAGATGCCATCCTGCGGCCTATTTATGTGCCAATCCATTTGTCTGGGCACAGAAAGGGATTGGAGGAATAAGAACGGGTAAGACCTCTCCATGTTGGGGAGAAACAAGTAGTGACCCTCGATTTCACGAAGCCACTTGTAATCTCCATCTTCCAAACCACTATCAGGCACTGGAACATGGTCCCCGAGCAAAAAAAACGGGTTTATGTAGCAAGAACCGATCATCTCCTTCAAAGGGTACATTGGTCATCAGTTCTCACAATGTTGAGCGAGTAGGATGGAGAATTTTATCTTCCCTCTCTTCGCTATTTGATGTCGTGCAATGCGGAAAGATGTGGCCAAATCTGAACTCTTTCTTCCCGTCGTAGCCATCCGAATATCCAAAGTAATGGTCCTTAGGCCAAGAACTCAAAGTATAATCAACTGCAAAAGGAGACATTCAGATTCAAAAAAAAAAATCTAAGAAAGGGATTGCCTTTCGAAAGTTATTATTACCTCCAATCAAGGGTTCCTGCCGAACCACTATCGAACTGGAGGTTGTTTGAGGGTCTTGATGACCACTAGCGGCAACACTGGAGGAAGAAAATTTCTTCGGTATCTTTTGCAGATTAAGAAAATCCCCTACAAAGGATATCAAAAGCTAGAAGATGAAAAGTTTGAAGAACCTTAAGAGAAAAACTTGGATTTCAAATTTCTTGAGATAAGAATAGCCTCTTTCATGAAATCAAGATTATATAGCAGATGTTTTGACAGCCAATATCTTAGGATAGACGTGATTTCTGGCCCGAATCTCGTGAGTACCTTTTCATTTAATGCGGTTCAGAGAACGTCTCAAACTATGCCATAGAACCAAAGCAAAAGTTTGCGACCCTAATACAGAGTCACGTTCCTTCCGAAATGACAGTTTGCGAACCTAATACAGAGTCGTCTTCTTTACCAAAATAAAAGTTTGTGACCCTAATACAGAGTCGTCTTTTCACCAAAATGAAAGGTTGCAACCCTAATACAAAGTCGTCTTCTTCACCAAAATGAAAGGTTACGACCCTAATACAGAGTCGTCTTTTTCACCAAAATGAAAGGTTGGTTACAGAGTCGTCTTCTTCACCAAAATGAAAGTTCGCGCCCTTGATGCAGAGTCGTGTTCTTTCCAAAGCAAAAGGTTGCGACCCTAACAATGAGTCGTTGATGAGTATCATATATTATATTTTTCCTCCCATACTTTATCTATTTTTGTATATAAATAAATGCTACTCGGGTATTTTTAGTGTCTTTTTCAGGTAATCCAATTTGAACAAGGAGATGGCATGAAATCAGAGTTGGAGTAGGAAATCAAAGGCCGAAAAGTTTCTAAAGTGGGCAAGACTACAAGATTAAATTACTGCAGGAAGTAAAAGTCAAATAAAGTCAAGCAAATAAAGAGTACAAGACAAGATACTTCTGTAGAAGAAATTCCAGACCAATTGGGCTTTGTTTGGCCGCCAATTGGCGGTTTCTACCGCGAAATAGCGGCCAAACAGTGGCCGTTCCAGAGGGAATTTCTTCGAGGGCTTTATTATAATTTCTTAGTTTTTCAGTTCTGTTATAATTAGGGTTTGACTTCCGAAGCCTATATATTGGCCTATCCTTGTATTCTAAAAAAATTCTGAACTTTTGTACTCGTTTTTAAATCAATAAAAATTAGGGTTTTTGCTGAGCGGGTGGCGGCCACAACACCGTACTCCAACGGTAAACCATTATTCTGAAATTTTTTACTTGCTTTCTAGATAGATTTAATTGTTTTCTAGTTTAGGTTTTACTGCTTTCTAGATTAGGATTTACCATATTCATGAATAAAAATTTGATCTTGCTTAGTAAAAATATGACTAGCTAATTAGTTTAGCTCTAGGTTATAAATGAAGTTAGGATCCACCATGTAATTATTTTCTAATATTTTCTTCTTAAATAAAATAAATAAAGACATGATTTTTCTATGAAAAGAATAAAATACAAGAACTCGAAGATTAAGACTTTGATAGGTTATACTTGAATTAGGTTTCTTGATAGCCTATAGTTAGGGTTTGGGGTTGTTGATTTTATCTTTTTCATCGAACTATCTAAAGATTTAGTTTGTCTTTATGAAAAGTAATATCTTTGATGAGTTATGCTTGCACACAACTTGATAGCTCATACTTAGGGCACTTGAAGTAAAGATTAAACTAAAAAGATCAAATTTTTATGATAGAAGAAAATAATAGAAATAAGAATATGGTTGGAAACTAGTGGATTCTAGATCCTAGGCTATTTAGATTAATCCGACTTCAAACTAAAATCTTTGGTTAGTCCGTTAGACTGAGGAAAAAGTAAGAATCGCAAAAGCACCCTAGATCCCTGTGGGATAACCTGTACAGCGCTACAACTATACTGTGTGCTAGCAGTAATTTATCACATCAAGTTTTTGGCGCCGTTGCCGGGGATCGACGGTGTTTTTCTTGCTTTTTTTGACGTTTTACGGGTTAACAGTGTGTGTTGACTGTGCAGGAAATATAAAGTACAGATACAGGAAGACAAAAAAGATCGACGAAGCCTCAGATCCGCGTAATAGAAACCAGAGAGTCAGACTCTCTGGTTTGGCCTCTATTCAGCGGCCAAAACCGCTATTTAGAGGCAAATGAGGTAAATTCAAGTCCCAAATTTTCTCCAGTTCTGTATTTTGTGTCCTTGGTTCTGTACAAAAATACAAAAAAAATAAAAATAATAAAAAAAAATATTTAGAAACAGTAGGAATCACATTTTGTTTTTATCATATCTATTCCACCGTTTTATCTCTCTACTACACCCCACTTCTTACATTAGTTTAGCAAATTCGCGCATACACTCACGGTCGCTGGTTCATGCCACATTGGACCCGTGATCAATTTGGTCGACTTGTGAGATCAGATTTGTTCATGGGAGCCAAGATGGACCAACCGATCCCGATCCTTCAGGATCAATGTTACCTGTTGCGCATATCACATCCATCATGCATAAAACTTCCACACGCAATGGGTAATCACTATGAGTTGAAGCTGCAGTACATTAGTATGCTTCCTAAATTCACTGGTTATGATCCAGAAGATACATATCTCTTTATCAGTGAATTTCAGGAAGTATGCGTGATGATAAAACTGCAACACTTATCGGAGGATGCAATTAAGCTCCGCTTCATCCCCTTTGCACTTAAGGATAATGCTAAGAAGTGGTTGTATTGTATGTCTACTGATTCAATCACTACTTGGGATGAATTCGTTACGGTGTTTCTTAAAAAGTATTATCTCATGCATAAGACGACAAGGATACGAAATCAAATCAATCAATTCCGTCAAGTTCCAGGAGAACCCTTCTGGAAATACTTAGAACGGTTTAAAAACCTTTTAGCTCAGTGCCGCTACCATGCGATAGAAAAGTGGCGGTTATGTCAAATCGTGTACGAAGGACTTGATTACACATCCAAAACTCTCCTTGAATCCATGTGTCAGGGGGAGTTTATGAGGAATAACGAGGATGAAGCATGGGACTTTCTTGCGGACCTATCGTGGAAGACTATGCAGTGGGAGAGTCCCGCTGAGAAGTCCAGTGCATCAACTTCTGCACATAAGGGTGGGATTCATAGCGTCGACAGCTCTATAGCTGTTGAAGCTAAGATGGCAGCCCTTTTGAGGAGAATTGAGGCACTAGAGACTCCTAGTGCTCCACCAGTGGGTCAAATAAAACAAAGTCAAGTTCCCACATGCTTTAATTGCGGAACTCCGAATTATGTTATGGAGGAGTGTCCATTATTAATGAATCACATGGGTCACACACTTGAGCAGGCTAACGCCTTATATCAACAACCCATGAACAATCCTTACGCTCCTACATACAATCCTGGCTGGAGGAATCATCCAAATCTACCATGGGGTCAAGGGCAATATCAGGAGGCCCCTAACCCTAACATGCAGCCTCTAGCCACTGGTCAGTTTCCAAAACCAAATGTGGGTGCTTATCAACACCCAAATGCATCAAATTATGGGCACAACCAGAATAGACCACCTGCACAAAACCACTCACATCCACAGTAGGGGTCTAATATTGATCAAGAAAAGCGACTTCAGTCACTTAAGAAGCACGTTGAAAATCTTCTCAAGTCTCATTCCAAATTTGACACGCATATATCCAACCTTGACACACACATGCAAAATCTTATGAAAGTGTCAACTGATTTTATTCAAAGTGCAGGTCAGCAACTGCTCGTGAACTCTCAATCTATAAAAAATATAGAGCAGCAGGTTGGACAATTAGCAAGTCAGATGAGTGAACGTGGCCAGGGTACCTTTCCAAGTCAACCCATAACTAACCCTAATGCCAGTTCCTCAAACTCTAATCAGTCGCATGTCCACCAATGCAATGCCATTCACACGCTTAGATCTGGCAAGCAAGTGGACAATAATGTAGCCATGCCCCCTGATCCAACTCCTACTATCTCGCAGGCTATATCATCTCTTCCACCTCTTTCTCCATGACCATCTCCATCACCTCAATTACAGTCACATGATCATTTAGAAGAACCTGTTCCTAAGCCGAAAGCACCATATCCCAATCGGCTTAGGAAGCCTTCACCGCAAGTAGAAAAGATTCTTGAAACATTTCAGCAGGTGAAGGTTAATATTCCACTCCTTGATATTATACAACAGGTTCCTACTTATGCTGAATTCCTCAAGGATTTGTGTACTAAGAAACGAGCAAGAAACGTTCCTGAGAAAGTTTTTCTTGCTGCAAACATATCACATATCCTCTCTAACTAACTCACGAAGTAATGCGAGCTCCTCTGCAAACAAATCCTCAAAAGTTTGCTCATAAATTAATGGCACACATGCGTAAGTATCATCATATATAGAATCTGTATGTGCCAATTCATTTAATAATATGAGCTCATCTTTGAACAATTGCTCAAATGAGGGTTCATCATCAGTGCAAGAGGTCGAATGAGAGTGCAAATTATGAATCATGTTGACCTCAATGAGGGAGCTCGTTGCGTGCTCATCCATATTAAATATGTTCAATGCCACAGTCATATTCCCAAATGATAACTTCATGAGGCCACTCCTACAATCAATTAACGCATTTGATGTTACAAGGAATGGTCTACCCAAGATAACGGGAATTTTGATTCCGTGGATTGGGGATCGGCTCCGTTTCTAAGACAATAAAGTTTACAGGAAAGATAAACTCGCCGACCTTAATGATCATATCTTCAACCATACCAAGTGGTCTCTTGATCGAATGATCAGCTAGCTGTAATGTGACCTTGGTAGGTTGAAGTTTTTCTAACCCCAGTTGCTGATAAACAGTGTAAGGAAGCAAGTTGACACTTGCCTCTAAATCAAGTAATGCCCTATCAAATGTAGTGTTCCCAATGGTGCATGAGATTGTAGGGGAACCTGGATCTTTGTACTTGATAGGCAAGGAGTTAGAGAGGATATGTGATACGTTTGCAGCAAGAAAAACTTTCTCAGGAACGTTTATTGCTCGTTTCTTAGTACACAAATCCTTGAGGAATTTAGCATAAGTAGGAACCTGTTGTATAATATCAAGGAGTGGAATATTAACCTTCACCTGCTGAAATGTTTCAAGAATCTTTTCTACTTGCGGTGAAGGCTTCCTAAACCGATTGGGATATGGTGCTTTCGGCTTAGGAACAGGTTCTTCTAAATGATCATGTGACTGTAATTGAGGTGATGGAGATGGTCGTGGAGAAAGAGGTGGAAGAGATTATGTAGCCTGCGAAATGGTAGGAGTTGGATCAGGGGGCATGGCTTCATTATTGTCCACTTACTTGCCAGATCTAAGCGTGTGAATGCCATTGCATTGGTGGACATGCGACTAATTAGAGTTTGAGGAACTGACATTAGGGTTCGTTATGGGTTGACTTGGAAAGGTACCCTGGCCACATTCACTCATCTGACTTGCTAATTGTCCAACCTGCTGCTCTATATTCATTATAGATTGAGAGTTCACGAGCAGTTGCTGACCTGTACTTTGAATAAAATCAGTTGACACTTTCATAAGATTTTGTATGTGTGTGTCAAGGTTGGACATATGCGTGTCAAATTTGGAATGAGACTTGAGAAGATTTTCAACGTGCTTCTCAAGTGACTGAAGTCGCTTTTCTTGATTAATATTAGACCCTTGTTGTGGATATGAGTGGTTTTGTGCAGGTGGTCTATTCTGGTTGTTCCCATAATTTGATGCATTTGAGTGTTGATAAGCACCCACATTTGGTCTTGAAAACTGACCAGTGACTGGAGGTTGCATGTTAAGATTAGGGGGGCCCTGATATTGCCTTTGACCCCATGGTAGATTTGGATGATTCCTCTAGCCAGGATTGTATGTAGGAGCGTAAGGATTGTTCATGGGTTATTGATATAAGGCATTAGCCTGCTCAAGTGTGTGACCCATGGGATTCATTAATAATGGACACTCCTCCATAACATGATTCGGAGTTCCGCAATTAAAGTATGTGGAAACTTGAATTTGATTTACTTGATCCACTGGTGGAGCACTAAGAGTCTCTAGTGCCTCAACTCTCCTCACAAGGGCTGTCATCTTAGCTTCGGCAGCTATAGAGTTGTCGACGCTATGAATCCCACCCTTATGTGCAGATGTTGATGCACTGGACTTCTCAGCGGGACTCTCCCACTGCATAGTCTTCCACGATAGGTCCTCAAGAAAGTCCCATGCTTCATCCTCGTTTTTCCTCATAAACTCCCCCTGACACATGGATTCAAGAAAATTTTGGATGTGTAATCGAGTCCTTCATACACGATTTGACATAACCGCCACTTTTCTATCACATGGTGGGGGCACTGAGCTAAAAGGTCTTTAAACCGTTCTAAGTATTTCCAGAAGAGTTCTCCTGGCACTTGACGGAATTAATTGATTTGATTTCGTATCCTTACCGTCTTATGCGTGGGATAATACTTCTTAAGAAACACCGTAACGAATTCATCCCAAGTAGTGATTGAATCAGTAGGCATACTGTACAACCACTTCTTGGCATTATCCTTAAGGGCAAAGGGGATGAAGCGGAGCTTAATTGCGTCCTCCGATAAGTGTTGCAGTTTTATCATCACTCATACTTCCTGAAATTCACTGATAAAGAGATATGCTTCTTCTGAATCAGAACCAGTGAATTTAGGAAGCATACTAATGTACCGCGGTTTCAACTCATAGTGATTACCCACTGCGTGTGGAAGTTTTATGCATGATGGAAGTGATGTGCGCAACGGGTAACATCGATCCTGAAGGATCGGGATCGGTTGGTCCATCTTGGCTCCTATGAACAAATCTGATCTCATAAGTCGACCAAATTGATCACGGGACCAATGTGGCATGAACCAGCGACCGTGAGTGTATGCATGAATTTGCTAAACTAATGCAAGAAGTGGGGTGTAGTGGAGAGATAAAACGGTGGAATAGATATGATCAAAAAAAAATGTGATTCCTACTGTTTCTAAATTGTTTTTTTTGTTTTTTATTTTTATTTTTATTTTTTTTGTATTTTTGTACAGGATCAGGGACACAAAATATAGAACTGGAGAAAATTTAGGACTTGAATTTACCTCATTGAACGCCGCTGAATAGCGGCCAAACCAGAGAGTCTGACTCTCTGGTTTCTGCTACGCGGATCTGAGGCTTCTTCGATCTTTTTTATCTTCTTGTATCTGCACTTTATATTCCCTGCACACTCAACACACACTGTTAACCCGTAAAACATCTGAAAAAGCAAGAAAAACACCATCGATCCCCGGCAACGGCGCCAAAAACTTGATGTGATAAATTACTGCAAGCGCACAATATCGTTGTAGCGCTGTACAGGTCATCCCACAGGGATCTAGGGTGTTTTTGCGATTCTTACTTTTTCCTCAGTCTAACGGACTAACCAAAGATTTTAGTTTGAAGTCGGATTAATCTAAATAGCCTAAGATCTAGAATCCACTAGTTTCCAACCATGTTCTTACTTCTATTATTTTCTTCTATCATAAAAATTTGATCTTTTTAGTTTGATCTTTACTTCAAGTGCCCTAAGTATGACTATCAAGTTGTGTGCAAGCATAACTCATCAAAGATACTACTTTTCATAAAAACAAACTAAATCTTTAGATAGTTCGATGAAAAAGATAAAATTAACAACCCCAAACCCTAACTAAGTATAGGCTATCAAAAAACCTAATTCAAGTATAACCAATCAAAGTCTTAATCTTCGAGTTCTTGTATTTTATTCTTTTCATAGAAAAATCATGTCTTTATTTATTTTATTTAAGAAGAAAAATATTAGAAAATAATTACATGGTGGATCCTAACTTCATCTATATCCTAGAGCTAAACTAATTAGCTACTCATATTTTTACTAAGTGAGATCAAATTTTTATTCATGAATATGATAAACCCTAATCTAGAAAGCAGTAAAACCTAAACTAGAAAGCGATTAAATCTATCTAGAAAGCAAGTAAAAAACTTTAGAATAATGGTTTACATCTGGAGTACGGTGTTGTGGTCGCCACCCCCTCAGCAAAACCCCTAATTTTTATTGATTTAAAAACGAGTACAAAAGTTCAGAATTTTTTTAGAATACAAGGATAGGCTAATATATAGGCTTCGGAAGTCAAACCCTAATTATAACAGAACGAAAAAACTAAAAAATTACAATAAAACCCTCGAAGAAATTCCCTCTGGAACGGCCACTGTTTGGCCGCTATTTGGCGGTAGAAACCGCCAATTGGCGTCTAAACAAAACCCAATTGGTCTGGAATTTTTTCTACAGAAGTATCTTGTCTTGTAATTTTTATTTGCTTGACTATATTTGACTTTTACTTTCTATAGTAATTTAATCTTGTAGTCTCGCCCACTTTAGAAACTCTTCGGCCTTTGATTTCCTACACCAACTCTGATTTCATGCCATCTCCTTGTTCAAACTGGATCACCTGAAAAAGACAGTAAAAATACCCGAGTAGCATTTATTTATATACAAAAATAGATAAAGTATGGGAGGAAAAATACAATATATGATACTCATCACACCCCCACACAAATTTTTTGCTAGTCCTCGAGCAAAACCTAAACCTAAGAAGAAAATCAAAAATCCTAACTCACTTTCGCAGGAATCGCGATTGCACTTAGCACGTGCAACAAGCCTTTAAACCCCTAAGTTAGCCCAGTGGACGAGTGTTGTCTCATAAGGGTTTACAGTGAATATACCCACTTTTCATAAAGACAAACTAAATCTTTAGATAGTTCGATGAAAAAGATAAAATCAACAACCCCAAACCCTAACTGAGCATAGGCTATCAAGAAACCTAATTCAAGTAAAACCTATCAAAGTCTTAATCTTCGAGTTCTTGTATTTTATTCTTTTCATAGAAAAATCATGTCTTTATTTATTTTATTTAAGAAGAAAAATATTAGAAAATAATTACATGGTGGATCCTAGATTCATCTATATCCTAGAGCTAAACTAATTAGCTACTCATATTTTTACTAAGCAAGATCAAAGTTTTATTCATGAATATGATAAACCCTAATCTAGAAAGCTGTAAAACCTAAACTAGAAAGCGATTAAATATATCTAGAAGCAAGTAAAAAATTTCAGAATAATGGTTTACCTTTGGAGTACGGTGTTGTGGCCGCCACCCCCTCAGCAAAAACCCTAATTTTAATTGATTTAAAAAAGAGTACAAAAGTTCAGAATTTTTTTAGAATACAAGGATAGGCCAATATATAGGCTTCAGAAGTCAAACCCTAATTATAACAGAACTGAAAAACTAAAAAATTACAATAAAGCCCTCGAAGAAATTCCCTCTGAAACCGCCAATTGGCGGCTAAACAAAGCCCAATTGGTCTGGAATTTCTTCCACAGAAGTATCTCGTCTTGTACTCTTTATTTGCTTGACTGTATTTGACTTTTACTTCCTGCAATAATTTAATCTTGTAGTCTCGCCCACTTTAGAAACTTTTCGGCCTTTGATTTCCTACTCCAACTCTAATTTTATGCCATCTCCTTGTTCAAATTTATTTTTTATTATTTTTTTTTCAACTTTTTTTTAATTTAATTTTTCAGTGTTTTTTTTTAAAAAAATTTTCCAGTTAGTTACCCTAAAAACTATCCAAAGTGTAAAATAAAGAAACCCAAAAATCTAAAAATAAAATCCTAAAAATAAAAATAAAATCCCAAAAATCCTAAAAAAAATAAAAAAACTCCTAATCCATTCCCCACACCTAAACTTGTGTATGCCCTCATACACAAACCAAGTGTGGTAAAATAAATATGAAAACTATTATACAAATACTATACAAATAATGAGAGTCGTAAAAGTTACGATCTCAATATCATCACCCTATTAACGCATGGAAAGCGGTTACGACCTCTCGATCGCTTCCCACTTTCATAGTATGTGCGTTTTAAACGTGAAGTGGGTGCATTATTATATCTCATCGGCCTCCTACGAGTCACGAAATTACCTGTCTGCTTCTTATGTCATCCTCACTTTTTCTTTGTCCACATACAAGCATTAATAATTGGATTAAAGAATTCTTTATTATAAACCTGCCAATCATCGTTAGTAACATGCATACATGTAGAAATATCATGAGGTGAGAAGAGTGCAATATGATCAAGTGAATGTGGTGGTGGCTCTTCTAACTCACGAAGTAATGCGAGCTCCTCTGCAAACAAATCCTCAAAAGTTTGCTCATAAATTAATGGCACACATGCGTAAGTATCATCATATATAGAATCTGTATGTGCCAATTCATCTACTAATATGAGCTCATTTTTGAACAATTGCTCAAATGAGGGTTCATCATCAGTGCAAGCGGTCGAATGAGAGTGCAAATTATGAACCATGTTGACCTCAATGAGGGAGCTCGTTGCATGCTCATCCATATTAAATATGTTAATGCCATAGTCATATTCCCAAACGATAATTTCATGAGGTCACTCCTACAAACAATTAACGCATTTGATGTTGCAAGGAATGGTCTACCCAAGATAACGGGAATTTGATTCCGTGGATTAGATATCGGCTCAGTTTCTAAGACAATAAAGTCTACATGAAAGATAAACTTGCCGACCTTAATGAGCACATCTTCAACAATACCAAGTGGTCTCTTGATCGAACGATCAGCTAGATGTAATGCGACCTTGGTAGGTTGAAGTTTTCCTAACCCCAGTTGCTGATAAACAGTGTAAGAAAGTAAGTTGACACTTGCCCCTAAATTAAGTAATGCCCTATCAAATGTAGTGTTCCCAATGGTGCATGAGATTGTAGGGGAACCTGGATCTTTGTACTTGGCCACCACCACATTCACTTGATCATATTGCACTCTTCTCACCTCATGATATTTCTACATGTATACTTGTTATTAACGATGATTAGCCGGTTTATAATAAAGAATTCTTTAATCCAATTATTAATGCTTGCATGTGGACAAAGAAAAAGCGAGGAAGGCATAAGAAGCAGACAAGTAATTTCGTGACTCGTAGGAGGCTGATGAGATATAATAATGCACCCACTTCATGTTTAAAACGCACACACTATGAAAGTGGGAAGCGATCGAGAGGTCGTAACCGCTTTCCATGCGTTAATAGGGTGATGATATTGAGATCGTAACTTTTACGACTCTCATTATTTGTATAGTATTTGTATAATAGTTTTCATATTTATTTCACCACACTTGGTATGTGTATGAGGGCATACACAAGTTTAGGTGTGGGAGAGTGGATTAGGAGATTTTTAATTTTTTTAGGATTTTATTTTTATTTTTAGGATTTTATTTTTAGATTTTTGGGTTTCTTTATTTTACACTTTGGGTTATTTTACACTTTGGGTAGTTTTTAGGGTAACTAACTGGACAAAATTTTTTTAAAAAAAACTCTGAAAAAATAAATTAAAAAAAATTGAGAAAAAAATTAATAAAAAATAAATTTGATAACAAATTTATATATTTTTATCAATAGATCAACCTAACTATAGATAAAGGAACAAATTTAGGTTTGAAATTGGATATGAGAGTAGATTGGACGATACACTTTGAATTTTATGAAAAAAATAAATATCGCTAACAGTAGTTTTGAGGCAAGTATACATCTATTTTTCCCTTCACAATAGTTTATTAGGTTAAGGTCAAAGATGATAACTGATGAATATCATATATTGTATTTTTCCTCTCATACTTTATCTATTTTTGTATATAAATAAATGCTACTCGGGTATTTTTAGTGCCTTTTTCAGGTAATTCGATTCGTACAAGGAGATGGCAAGAAATCAATGTTGGAGTAGGAAATCAGAGTCCGAAAAGTTTCTAAAGTGAGAAAACTACGAGACTACGATGTTACAGAGATGAAAAGTTAAATACAGTCAAGGAAATATAATTAACAAGACACAAGACGAACGTGGAAGAAATTTCAATTGATTTACTTGAAATAAAACCGCTATTTAGCGGTTTTTGCCGCTATTTAGCGGTCAAATGTGGGCCCCACGTGCTGAATTTTCTTTCTTGGCTTCGATGTAATTTTTTGGCTTTATATTTATGCTAGAATTAGGGTTGGTTTTCCGAAACCTATATATTGGCCGTGTCCTTGTATTCTAGGTTGGATGCAGTAGTTAATGTAGATTAGGATTTAGTTTGTACTCGTATTTCATTAATAAAATTAAGGTTTTGCTGAAGGGGGTGGCGGCCACAATACCGTGCTCCAGAGGTAAGCCATTATTTTCTAATCTTTATTTGCTTTTTAGATAGATTTAATTGCTTTCTAGTATAGATTTATTTGCTTTCTAGATTAGATTTAATTGCTTTCTAGAATCATGAGTAGCTAATTAGTTTAGCTCTAGGATGTAGATGAAGTTAGGATCCATCATGTAATTACTCTCTAGTATTTTCTTCTTAAATAAAAATAATAAAGACATGATTCTTCTATAAAAAGTTTAAAATACAAGAACTCGAAGATTAAGACTTTGATAGGTTATACTTGAATTAGGTTTCTTGATAGCCTATACTTAGTTAGGGTTTGGCGTTGTTGATTTTATCTTTTTTATTGAATTATCTAAAGATTTAGTTTGTTTTTATGAAAAGTAGTATCTTTGATGAGTTATACTTGCACACCACTTGATAGCTCATACTTAGGGCACTTTGAATAAAGATTAAACTAAAAAGATCAAATTTTATGAGAGAAGAAGATAATAGAAGTAAGAACATGGTTGGAAACTAGTGGATTCTAGATCCTAGGCTAATTAGAACAAGCAAACTTCAACCCAAAATTCTTTGTTAATCCGTTAGACTATAGAATTAGTAAGAATCGCAAAACACCTTAGATCCCTGTGGGACGACCTGTACAGCGCTACAACGATACTGTGCGCTTGCAGTAATTTATCACATCAAGTTTTTGGCGCCGTTGCCGGGGATCGACGGTGTTTTTCTTACTTTTTCTAACGTTTTACGGCTTAACAGTGTGTGTTGAGTGTGTATAGATCTGGAACTTCAGATACATGATATACAAAGTGAAGGAAAGCGTTGTGGAAGTGCACTGCAAAAATCCGAGAGGTAACCTCCCAGATTTGGCCGCTAAATAGCGGTAAATACCGCTATTTAGCGGCAATATCTTTCCGTTTCTCCCTCAAATTTTGTGTATTTTTGTATTTATCGTTCTTGATTCTACAAAAAAAATTATAAAAAATTATAAAAATCATATTTCAATTGTTTTTATTTTTTCTTTTCCATCTCTTTCCCTCTCCGCCTTCTTCAAAACAAACAAAAAAAAATTAAAAAAAAAATGTTTCAAAATCAAACTGGTTGCAATCATTGTCGCGATCCATACCATAATTATTATCAGTGTCCATGGATAGGAAGTTCGCTAGGACTAGGTCATAAACAAATTCACAATACATATAATGAACCTACGAGCGCTTCTTATATACAAAATTACAATTATGAATGGATGAATAATTCTAATTTTGCATATAATCAAGAGCCATATCAAGATAATCCTCCATCTGATCCTTTCTTTATGGGCTATTTATCTTCATATTCTACATTCAATCATGAACAAGATATTCAATTGAACATGTTAGATGAAAGATTAAAAATATTAGAAGCGAGATATGTATGTCATGAGAATCTACCTCCAACCACTTCATATCTGTCATCAAATATGTACATGGATCCATCATATCATTCTTCAAATTTCACTCATGATCTCGAGATGCAATCATTTGAGAAAAATAAGGAAAATTACGATCATGAGTCTGAGGAACGAAAATGTAGAATAGAGGAAGATATGGAAGTTTTGCTAAAATCATCATCTCAAAAATCATCCTCTAAAATTGAATCTTGTATGGAAGATCTTCTCAAAGCGATTTCTCAAGCTAAACTTTTTATAGATCAACCATCTAATAGTTTGAACATATCTGACTCAAACGAGCAATCACTCCAGTCATCTTCTGAAGTAGATATGATTCAAAATGAATTAAATAGTTTTGTACATGATGAGTCTATAATTCAATATTGTGATCAACCTATTTTAGACCATTGTGACAATAATTATGAAAAAACCAGTGATAAAGAAAATATTTTGCTTGCTAGTGACACATTATCATTTGATTCTTTAGATGGAAATTGTGAAGAAATTTGTGAAGAAGAATTTTTATCCATTCATAATAACTTGACTAATGATAAGTCTACTAGTATGTCATTTTCTTTTGAGAATTTTGATGACAGGTTTGAAGAAAATTTGCATGACAAGCCCCTAATAATTGAGGAAAGGAAGGAACATCAAAAAGAAGAGATCATGGTACCTGATGACTTAAAAGAGCCCTCCAAAATTGAGCTAATGATTCCACAATACCAAAGTGAGTATGTTATTTCACACGTTGATAAAACCAAAATACTTACAAATATGAAAGATGCTCGTGGATGGAATACGAACGATAGTAAAGGTACGCTTTCCAACCTCAAAATTTTATTATTGAATAAAAAAAAGAAAAGTAGAAAAAAATTGAGAAAAATCAAAAATAAGATGGAGAGATTAAATGCAAAACTGACAAAAAGGCTAAGTTCATCCATATCAAAACATAAAAGGACACATTATGAGAGTGGAAAGCGATCAAGAGGTCGTAACCGTTTGAATTTTCTAATAAGTATATAATATTTGTATAATAGTTTTCTTTTTTTTATTTTACCACCCTTGGTTTGTGTATGAGGGCATACACAAGTTTAGGTGTGGGGGAGTAGATTAGGAGATTTTTATTTTTTTTTAGGATTTTTAGGATTTTATTTTTATTTGTAGGAATTTTTTTTTTTTTTTTTTAGATTTTTGGATTTTTTTTTTTTTTTAGATTTTTGGGTTTCTTTATTTTACACTTTGGGTAGTTTTTAGGGTAACTAACTGAAAAAAAATTAAAAAAAACTGAAAAAAATTAAAAAAAAACTGAAAAGAAAAATAAATTTAAAAAATTTATGTATTTTTATCGATGGATCAAACTACTTACAGATAAAGGAACAAATTTAGATTTGAAATTGGATAGGAGAGTAGATTGGATGATACACTTTGAATTTTATGAAAAAGATCAAAATCCAAAAAATAAATATTGCTAACAGTAGTTTTGAGGCAAATATACATCTATTTTTCACTTCACAATAGTTTATTAGATTAAGAACAAAGATGATAACGATTGAGTAAGTTTTCTCTCTCTAAACAAAAAAAAGAAAAAAAAAAGAAAAAAAAAAGAAAAAAAAAGTAAGAATAAAATAATGGGGTGAGCCTACGGCAATAGCCTCGAGAGTGATAAAATAATGGGGTGCGCCTGGTATTAAGGCAATAGCCTCAAGAGTGAAAAAAAGAGTATGATCTGAGTAATCGGGTACTTTGCGCCTAAGTAAGCGTAAATATTCGCATGAAAGGTGAAATATTCTAAAAAAAAAAGAAAAAGAAAAAAGAAAAGAGTATGAACCAAGTAATCGGGTATGTTGCGCCTAAGTAAGCGTGAATATTCGCATGAAAGGTGAAATATTCTTAAAAAAAGAAAAAAAAGAAAAAAAAAGAAAAAAATTTGTTATGAGAGAGGAGATGAATCATGAGTTAGAGTTTGAGTCTAAGGCCGAAATAAACTATCACACGTGCACGTAGTTGTATAGGAGCCAATGAATTATCTGTTAGTAGGTATTGAAAGATAGGATTTAAATTTTTGATTAAAATGATAAGTGTATCTGATATGACGCTCGATTTGAAAATTGATAATCTAAATGCGTTCTTGAGTTTGTATATTAGTGAGATTAATTGATGAAAGTATCATAAAAAAAAAAGATTTTTCTTTCCTTTGTATAAAATTTCGATTTTTCTTGATTTTCGGTTATCCTTATTTTTCTTTTCTTTATTTCTTAATCTATTTTCTTCTTGAATTTTGTGGGTATATTCACTGCAAACCCTCACGAGACAACACTCGTCCACTAGGGTAACCTAGGGGTTTAAAGGCTTATTGCACGTGCTAAGTGCAATCGCGATTCCTGCGAAAGTGAGTTAGGATTTTTATTTTTCTTTTTAGATTTAGGTTTTGCTCGAGGACTAGCAAAAGATAGGTGTGGGGGTGTGATGAATATCATATATTGTATTTTTCCTCTCATACTTTATCTATTTTTGTATATAAATAAATGCTACTCGGGTATTTTTAGTGCCTTTTTCAGGTAATTCGATTCGTACAAGGAGATGGCAAGAAATCAATGTTGGAGTAGGAAATCAGAGTCCGAAAAGTTTCTAAAGTGAGAAAACTACGAGACTACGATGTTACAGAGATGAAAAGTTAAATACAGTCAAGGAAATATAATTAACAAGACACAAGACGAACGTGGAAGAAATTTCAATTGATTTACTTGAAATAAAACCGCTATTTAGCGGTTTTTGCCGCTATTTAGCGGTCAAATGTGGGCCCCACATGCTGAATTTTCTTTCTTGGCTTCGATGTAATTTTTTGGCTTTATATTTATGCTAGAATTAGGGTTGGTTTTCCGAAACCTATATATTGGCCGTGTCCTTGTATTCTAGGTTGGATGCAGTAGTTAATGTAGATTAGGATTTAGTTTGTACTCGTATTTCATTAATAAAATTAAGGTTTTGCTGAAGGGGGTGGCGGCCACAATACCGTGCTCCAGAGGTAAGCCATTATTTTCTAATCTTTATTTGCTTTTTAGATAGATTTAATTGCTTTCTAGTATAGATTTATTTGCTTTCTAGATTAGATTTAATTGCTTTCTAGAATCATGAGTAGCTAATTAGTTTAGCTCTAGGATGTAGATGAAGTTAGGATCCATCATGTAATTACTCTCTAGTATTTTCTTCTTAAATAAAAATAATAAAGACATGATTCTTCTATAAAAAGTTTAAAATACAAGAACTCGAAGATTAAGACTTTGATAGGTTATACTTGAATTAGGTTTCTTGATAGCCTATACTTAGTTAGGGTTTGGCGTTGTTGATTTTATCTTTTTTATTGAATTATCTAAAGATTTAGTTTGTTTTTATGAAAAGTAGTATCTTTGATGAGTTATACTTGCACACCACTTGATAGCTCATACTTAGGGCACTTTGAATAAAGATTAAACTAAAAAGATCAAATTTTATGAGAGAAGAAGATAATAGAAGTAAGAACATGGTTGGAAACTAGTGGATTCTAGATCCTAGGCTAATTAGAACAAGCAAACTTCAACCCAAAATTCTTTGTTAATCCGTTAGACTATAGAATTAGTAAGAATCGCAAAACACCTTAGATCCCTGTGGGACGACCTGTACAGCGCTACAACGATACTGTGCGCTTGCAGTAATTTATCACATCAATAACGATTGAGTAAGTCTTCTCTCTCTAAACAAAAAAAAAGATAAAAGAAAAAAAAGTGAGAATAAAATAATGGGGTGAGCCTGGTATTAAGGCAATAGCCTCGAAAGTGATAAAATAATGGGGTGCGCCTGGTATTAAGGCAATAGCCTCAAGAGTGAAAAAAAAAGAAAAGAATATGAACCGAGTAATCAGGTATGTTGCGCCTAAGTAAGCGTGAATATTCGCATGAAAGGTGAAATGTTCTTAAAAAAAAAAAGAAAGGTGAAATATTGATGAATAACATATATTTTATTTTTCCTCTCATAGTTTATCTATTTTGTATATAAATAAATGCTACTCGGGTATTTTTAGTGTCTTTTGTAGGTAATCCGAATTATACAAGGAGAAGGCATGAAATCAGAGTTGGAGTCGAAAATCAGAGTCCGAAAAGTTACTAAAGTGGGCAAGACTACGAGACTATGATTCTGTAGAGACCTAAAGTCAAATACAGTCAGGAATATTAAATCTAGAATACAAGGGTTACATGTGTACAAAAGTTCATGAATTTATCTCAAATTTGAGCCGCTATTTAGCGGTTTTCACGCGATTTGGCGGCCAAATGTGGGTCCCAAGCGACGAAATTTTTCCTGTGGCTTCGTTGTAATTGTTTCACTTTTCAGTTCTGCTAGAAATAGGGTTTAGTTTCCGAGGCCTATTTAGAGGTCGACCCTTGTATTGTGACGGTAATCTGGAATTTTTGTATTCGATTTTTCTCTTCAATAAAATTGGGGTTTTTGCTGAAGGTCGACGGCCACAACACCGTGTCCAGAGGTAACCCATTGTTCTTGAGATTCTTATTTTCTTTCTGCATAGATTTGATTGCCTTTTAAATTAGGGTTTACTGCTTTCTAGTTCTAGATTAGGGTTTATCATTCTATGAATAAAAAGTTGATATTCCTTAGTAAAAATTATGAGTAGCTAATTAGATCAGCTCTAGGATGTAGATGAAGCTAAGATCCACCATGTAATTATTTTCTAATATTTTTCTTCTTAAATAAAATTAATAAAGCCATGATTTCTCAAATGAAAGATTAAAATACAAGGACCCGAAGTTTAGAACTTTGATAGGTTATACTTGAATTAGGATTCTTGATAATCTATGCTTAGTTAGGGATTGGGATTGCTGGTTTTATCTTTTTATTTGAATTATCTAAAAGACTTAGTTTATTTTTATATGAAGTAGCATCTTTTGATGAGCTATACTTGCACAACACTTGATAGCTCATACTTAGGGCACTTTAAGTAAAAATTAAACTAAAAAGATTGAGTTTTTATGATAGAAGAAAATAGTAGAAGTAAGAACATGGTTGGAAATTAGTGGATTCTATATCCTAGGCTACTTAGATTAATCCGACTTCAATTTAGAACCTTTGGTTAGTCCGTTGAACTATAGAGAAAGTAAGAACGCAGAAACACCTTAGATCCCTGTGAGACGATCTGTACAGCACTACAACGATACTGTGCGCTTGCAGTAAATATAACACATCAAATATTCTTAAACAAAAAAATTTGTTATGAGAGAGGAGATGAATCATGAGTTAGAGTTGGAGTCCAAAACCGAAGTAGACTATCACACGTGCACGTAGTTGTATAGAAGCCAATGAATTATCTGTTAGTGGGTATTGAAAGATAGGATTTAAATTTTTGATTAAAATGATAAGTGTATCTTATATGATGCTCAATTTGAAAATTGATAATCTAAATGCGTTATTAAGTTTGTATATTAGTGAGATTAATTGATGAAAATATCATTTTTTTTAAAAAAAGATTTTTCTTTCCTTTGTATAAAATTTTTTTTATTTTTATTTTTGGTTATCCTTATTTTTCTTTTCTTTATTCCTTAATCTACTTTCTTTACGAATTTTGTAGGTATATTCACTGGAAACCCTCACGAGACAACACTCGTCCACTGGGGTAATTTAGGGGTTTAAAGGCTTGTTGCACGTGCTAAGTGCAATCGCGATTCCTGCGAAAGTGAGTTAGGATTTTTGTTTTTCTTTTTAGGTTTAAGTTTTGCTCTAGGACTAGCAAAAGATAGGTGTGGGGGTGTGATGAGTATCATATATTGTATTTTTCCTCGCATACTTATCTATTTTTTATATATAAATAAATGCTACTCAGATATTTTTAGTGTCTTTTTCAGGTGATCCAATTTGAATAAGGAGATGGCATGAAATCAAAGTTGGAGTAGGAAATCAAAGGCCAAAAAGTTTCTAAAGTGGGCGAGACTACAAGATTAAATTACTGCAGGAAGTAAAAGTCAAATACAATTAAGCAAATAAAGAGTACAAGACAAGATACTTCTGTAGAAGAAATTACAGACTAATTGGGCTTTGTTTAGCCGCCAATTGGCGATTTCTACCGCCAAATAGCGGCTAAACAGTGGCCGTTCCAGAGGGAATTTCTTCAAGGGCTTTATTATAATTTTATAGTTTTTCAGTTCTGTTATAATTAGAGTTTGACTTCCGAAACCTATATATTGGCCTATCCTTATATTCTAAAAAAATTCTAAACTTTTGTACTCATTTTTAAATCAATAAAAATTAGGGTTTTTGCTGAAGGGGTGGCAGCCACAACACCGTACTCCAGAGGTAAACCATTATTCTAAAATTTTTTACTTGCTTTCTAGATAGATTTAATCGCTTTCTAGTTTTGGTTTTACTGTTTTTTAGATTAGGGTTTATCATATTCATGAATAAAAATTTGATCTTGCTTAGTAAAAATATGAGTAGCTAATTAGTTTAGCTCTAGGATATAGATGAAGTTAGGATCCACCATGTAATTATTTTCTAATATTTTTCTTCTTAAATAAAATAAATAGATGATACCTGGGCACAACACATGGATATCCAATGGGATATCAGATTTGAGCAGCGAGAACCACCAACTGAAGACCAAGTGGTTCAAGTCAATATGGAAACTGAAGAAGACCCGAAACCCATCTTTATAAATGAGAGTCTCACTTCTTAAGAGAAAAAGAAACTCGTGTCCCTCATAAGAGAGTACATTGACGTCTTCGCATGGAGCTACGAAGACATGTCTGGCTTAGACCCACAAGTTGCCATACACCGACTTAATATTAAGCCGGATGCTAAACCCATAAAACAGCAACAAAGGCGTTTCAAGCCCGAGTTGATAGAAGCTATAGAGTCTGAAATCAAGAAGCTGATAGATTCAGGCTTCATCCGCGAAGAGCAACATCCTGACTGAGTACCAAATATCGTGCCGGTACTCAAGAAAAATGGCAAGATACGGATATGCATAGATTTCCGAGATCTTAACGTTGCATGCCCAAAAGATGAATTTCCACTCCCTATCACGGATGTCATGATTGATAACACGTGTGGATTTGAGCAGATGTCCTTCATGGATGGTTTCTCAGGATACAACCAAATTAAAATGTATCCAAAAGACGAGCAACACACGGCATTCAGAACCCCGCTCAGAATATACTGCTACACAGTGATGCCCTTCGGATTGAAGAATGTCGGCGCTACTTATCAACGGGCTATGAGCGTCATCTTTCAAGAACATTTACGTAAAACCGTTGAGTGTTATGTGGATGACCTCGCCGTTAAAAGTAAGAAGAAAGAAGATCATTTACAAGACTTGAGGGTGATATTTGATATCATGAGGAAGTATCAACTGAAGATGAATCGTACCAAGTCATTTCTTGGAGTATCGAACGGAAAGTTCTTGGGATTTATTGTCACCTCGAAGGGAATCCACCTTGACCCTGATAAGGTCAAAGTGATAAAAGAAATGCAGCCACCACGGAACTTGAGGGAACTCAGGAGGTTGCAAGGCAAGCTGGCATATATCCGGCGGTTCATAACAAATCTGTCAGCAAGGTGCCAGCCATTCTCAAAGTTAATGAAGAAGGGAGTCTCTTTCGTCTGGGATGAAGATTGTCAACAAGTTTTTGAGGACATTAAAAATTACCTCACAAAGCTGCCTGTGTTAATGGCACCTGTTTCAGGGAAGCCTTTTCTGATCTATGTGCGAGCGATGGACTAGTATCTCCCCACTCCAAACTCCAAGCTGACATCACAACTCTAAGTTGGATCCCAATCAGAAAAGGCTTTGTCCAGAGAACTCCAAACTCCAGGCTGACATCCCAGATGAAGCCGCGGAAGTTAATGCGGTCTCGGAAGAACAAATGTGGCAACTGTTCTTTGATGGGGCAGCAAGAAGAGATGCTGCCAGTGTGGGGGTCGTACTAGTATCTCCCCACAAACATGTAGTGCCTCAAGGATACTCATTAACCAAGCCCTACACAAATAATGTGGCAGAGTAAAACCCTCTTATCACTGGCCTCCAGATAGCTTGGCAACTGGAGGTGAGGCATCTCGAAGCATATGGCAATTTAAAACTTGTCGTTAACCAGATGACCGGAGAATATGAGGTAAAGCATGAAGCCCTCATACCGTATCATCAACAGCGATGCGACTAGCAAACAAGTTCGAACAATTTTGTATCGACCATGTGCCAAGATACGAGAATACATACGTCGTTGCCCTTGCATCGCTGGCTGCGACCCTGGCGGTACCGAGTGGGTCAACTAAGCATGTTACCATTGGAAGTCGCGAACTCCTACATCCAAAAGCAATCATCGAAGTAGACGAAGCGAACTAAGTTGGAATAAAGTTTGAGCCACGAGATTGGCGTTTTCCACTTGTGAACTATGCGTTGCACGGCATCCTCCCTGAGGACCCTAAAGAAGCCGCTTCCATAAGAAACAAGGCCACAAAATTTTATTATAACGCCATGCTCCACACTCTGTATCGAAGATCTCATGATAGCATCCTACTTCGTTGCTTATCAAAAAGCGAAGCCGGGAACTGATCAAAGAAACCCATGACGGGACCTGTGGGGCCCACCAGCCTGGACCAAAACTCTAGGATCGCATTAGAAGATTGGGATAGTTCTGGCTCAAGATGATCACAGATGCAGTGGTATATGCAAAGTGTTGCCATGTTATTCAGATCCATGCTAATTTCATACGCCAACCTCCAGAGTACTTGCATACATCGACTGCCAGTTGGCCGTTCGAGACTTGGGGAATAGATGTTGTCGGGCTAATCACTCTGCCATCCTCCAAAGAACACCATTTCATATTGGCGATAACTGACTACTTCTCTAAATGGGTAGAAGTTGTCCTCATGAGAGAAGTGAAGACAACAGATGTGGTCGAATTCATCAAACACCACGTAATTTACCGCTTCGGTGTGCCTCGACGGATCATCCATGATAATGGGCCTCAATTCATTAGTCAAGGCTTCGTGAAATTCTATGGCAAGTTTAGAATTCAAGATGTGGCTTCAACGCCTTATAATCCGGCAGCTAACAGATTAGCAGAAGCTTTCAACAAGACTACTGTAAAGCTTCTACAAAAGTTTGTTTGTTCGAGTCGCCACGACTGGGATGAAAAGTTCGGCGAGTGTTTGTGGGCTTACTGTACGATGGTACGAACTCCAACAAAAGCTACACCATTCTCTTTGGTGTATGGTTGCGAAGCAGTATTGCTGTTGGAAATCCAAATCCCATCCCTGTGAGTAACGTTGGCTACAAAAATGACGACTGAAGAAAAACATCAAAAGCGGCTCCAAATTAGAGGCATTGGACAAAAAATGCCTAAACGCAAAACAACAAATCGAGTTATATCAAGCGCGCATCTCGAGGGCATTTAATAAGAAAGTCAAATGAAGAACTTTCAAAGAAGGAGATTTGGTCTTAGCTGTCAAAAGACCAATGATCCTGACCCACAAGACTAAGGAAAAATTTGAACCTAAGTGGGAAGACCTTTTGTAGTAGAAACTGTCTACTCAAATGGAGCCTATCGCCTGATCAATCAAGACGACGACAGACTGATGATGTCTATCAATGGTAAATTCTTGAAAAAATACTACATCTAGTCACCTTCAAAAAAAGGGAAGGCTAGTGAATCCACCGCCCAATGCTGTCAGAAACAACGGGAAGGAGAGATTGAAAATTTCTCGCCAACCCTATCATACTGGGGGTAAGAGTATGAAACCAGTCGCCCAATACCAAAAAGGTAAAGTAAAGAGGTAACGTTTGGCATTTAAGCCCAAACAAAACTCTCGATAACTCATCATACTGAGGGGAAAAGCATGGCTAGCCCAATGCAAACGGCGATTAGTAAAAGGCACATCAAATCCATTCATAGCTGAGGGTTTGCTAAAAATTCCGTGACAAATCTGTCGCAATACTATCTTATAAGGATAAGTTATGACCCGATGCTCCAAAAGTAAAGGGGAGAGGAATTCAAATCTTCGATAACTCCTCATGCTGAGGTAAAAGCATTAACCACCCAATGCTCCAAATGCAAAAGGGAGAAGGAACGTTTGACATCTAAGGCCAAACAGGACCTTCAATAACTCATCATGCTCAGGGAATAGCATGACTAGCCCAACGCGAACAGCGATTGGTAAAGACATATCAAATCCGTTGATAGCTGGGGGCTTGCTAAAAATCCTGTGAATCTGTCATGTTAAGATCTCACCTATGACAGCAAGATTTCAGCAATCACAAATAATGCAAGCTATGATCCCAACATGATCACCGGCTCTGTCTGTCAGTGATGTGATATTTTACTGCAAGCGCATAGTGTCGATATAGCGCTGTACAGGTCGTCCCACAGGGATCTAAAGTGTTTTTTCATTCCTTACTTTTTCTTTAGTCTAACAGATTAATTATAAGTTTCTAGATCGAGAGAAGATTAGTTTTAAGTCGTAAAGATTAGCCTAGGATTTCGATTCCATTAGAATAATAGCCTAATAGTGAATTATCTCTTTCTTCCTATCTTTTTAATTATGCACAGTTAAGTAACATATTAAAAAGGTAATCTTTTTAATTTGATTTTAATCAAGTGCCTCTAAGTATGACCTATCAAGTAATGTACAAGTATAGACCATCAAAGATAACACTTTTCTTAAAAATAAATCATATCAAGTAGAAAATCTCATAAACAAGAGAAAAGAAATAAAGTTCAAACCATAATCTAAGCATAGGCTATCAAAAAACCGAAACTTAAGTATAACCTATCAAAGAATTTAGATTTACAAGTTTACTCAATTCAATTTATTTATAGGAAAATCTCTATTGATAATTCTAAAAATAAACAAAGAGTAAGAATTCCAAATTTCATCTAAGCATAGATTATCAAAATATTAATTAGGCATAATCTATCAAAGAATTATGATTTGTAAACTCTATCTTTTATTTATTTATAGAAAATCATAACTTTATTTCTTTCTAGGAAGAAGATGAGATAAATCCATGTTAGGTCTATTAAACTAACTTCATCTGCATCCTAGGGCTAAAGAAAATTAGCTACTCATATTTCTAGTAAGCAATTAAATCTATTTTTATTTATGAAAGCAAATAAATCTAATCTAGAAAGCAATAAAACCTGTACTAGAAAGAATTGACTCTATCTAAATAAACAAATAAATATTAGAAAGTAATGGCTTACCTCTGGAGCACGGTATTGTGGTCGCCACCCCTTTAGTAAAACCCTAATTTTATTAATAAAAAGTATATCTAAAATTACACCTAAAAAGCTCTCCCCTAATTTATAAGGATTCATGGGGTATTTATAACCCAAATACAATCCTACTCATACTCAAACTCAATACAAAAGATATGATCCTAATCCAACACAAACTAATCTCAAAATATATAATCTTAATCCAATCCATAGGTATTAGAAACCAATGGTTGAGATTAGATGGCATAAAATACTAATTTTCGGGTCCAAAATCTGAAATTAAGTTCAGTGCACCCGTAACCCGCTGGATTGGATTTTCCACTCTGCAGTACTTCGGTAAAATGGCCATAACTTTTGTATCCGAACTTGGATTTATCTGTTCTTGGACTCGTTTCGAAGATAATTTCAAGCTCTACAATGTTTCCTATATGAAATTTTCCAGTTTAAACTTTAGTTTAGCTAAATATGCTCTTAAATCTGCTGCTGTTGCACTTGAGTTTCTGTCTTCACCATGATCGACTCTTTTTGCTCGTATTCTTAACAAATTTGCTTTATCTTCATCTCTTCCATACAATCCTTTGTTAGCTATAAAAACACATTAAATATACCCGAGTAGCAATTATTTATACACAAAAATAGAGAAAATATGAGAGGAAAAATACAATATATGATTCTCATCACACCCCCACACCTATCTTTTGCTAGTTCTCGAGCAAAACTTAACCCTAAAAGGAAAAATAAAAATCCTAACTCACTTTCGCAGAAATTGCGATTGCACTTAGCACGTGCAATAAGCCTTTAAACCCCTAGGTTACCCTAGTGGACGAGTTGTGTCCTGTGAGGGTTTGCAGTGAATATACCGACAAAATTCAAGAAGAAAATAGATTAAGAAATAAAGAAAAGAAAAATAAGGATAATCGAAAATAAAGAAAAATAGAAATTTTATACAAAGGAAAGAAAAAATCTTTTTTTCATGATATTTTCATCAATTAATCTCACTAATATACAAACTCAAGAACGCATTTAGATTGTCAATTTTCAAATCGAGCGTCATACCAGATACACTTTTCATTTTAATCAAAAATTTAAATCCTATCTTTCAATACCCACTAACAGATAATTCATTGGCTCCTATACAACTACGTGCACATGTGATAGTTTATTTCGGCCTTGGACTCCAACTCTAACACATGATTCATCTCCTCTCTCATAACATTTATTTTTCTTTTTTCTTCTTTTTTCTTTTTTTTAGAATATTTCACCTTTCATGCGAATATTTACGCTTGCTTAGGTGCAACATACCCGATTACTCGGTTCATACTCTTTTCTTTTTCTTTTTCTATTTTTTTAGAATATTTTACGTTTCATGCGAATATTTACGCTTACTTAGGCGCAAAATACCCGATTACTTGGATCATAATCTTTTTTTTCACTCTCGAGGCTATTGCCTTAATATGAGACTCACCCCATTATTTTATCACTCTCGAGACTATTGCCTTAATACCAGGCTCACCCCATTATTCTATTCTCACTTTTTTTCTTTTTTTTTTCTTTTTTTTTTGTTTAGAGAGAGAAGACTTACTCAATCGTTATCATCTTTGTCCTCAATCTAATAAACTATTGTGAAGTGAAAAATAGATGTATACTTACCTCAAAACTACTGTTAGCAGTCTTTATTTTTCGAATTTTAATCTTTTTCATAAAATTCAAAGTGTATCATCCAATCTACTCTTCTATCCAATTTCAAATCTACATTTGTTCCTTTATTTATAATTAGGTTGATCTATTGATAAAAATACATAATTTTTTTTAATTTATTTTTCTTTTCAGTTTTTTTTTATTTTTTTCAGTTTTTTTTTATTTTTTTTTTCAATTAGTTATCCTAAAAACTACCAAAGTGTAAAATAAAGAATCCAAAAAATCTAAAAAAAATAAAGATTCTAAAAATAAATTAAAAATCCTAGAAAAATATGAAGAAAATATCCTAACCTATTCCCCCACACCTAGGCTCGTATATGCCCTCATACACAAATCAAGGGTGGTAAAATAAAAAAAAAAAAAGAAAACTATTATACAAATATTTTACACTTATTAGAAAATTCAAAGGGTTACGACCTCTTGATGGCTTTCCACTCTCATAATGTGTCCTTTTATGTTTTGATATGGATGAACTTAGCCTTTTTGTCAATTTTGCATTTAATCTCTCCATCTTATTTTTGATTTTTCTCAATTTATTTCTACCTTTCTTTTTTTTATTCAATAATAAAATTTTGAAGTTGGAAAGCGTACCTTTACCATCGTTCATATTCCATCCACGAGCATCTTTCATATTAGTAAGTATTTTAGTTTTATCAACTTGTTAAATAACATACTCATTTTGGTGTTGTGGAATTATGAACTCGATTTTGGAGGGCTCTTTAAAATCATCAGGTATCATGACCTCTTCTTTTTTAGGTTCTTTCCATTCTTCTGATGTTTTGGGTTCGTCATGCAAATTTTCTTCAAACCTGTCATAAAAATTCTCAAAAGAAAATGCCATACTAGTGGACTTATCATTAGTCAATTTATTATGAAGGGATAAAAATTCTTCTTCACAAATTTCTTCACAATTTCCATCAAAAGAATCAAATGTAATGTGTCACTAGCAAGCTCACCTTGAGATAAATCATCAAGCGAAATATTTTCTTTATCACCAGTTTCATCATAATTATTTTCACAATGGTCTAAAATAGGTTGATTACAATGTTGAATTATAGACTCATCATGCACAAAACTATTTAATTCATTTTGAATCATATCTATTTCAGAAGATGACTGGAGTGATTGCTCGTTGGAGTTAGATATGTTCAAACTATTAGATGGTTGATCTCTAAAAAGTTTAGCTTGAGAAATCGCTTTGAGAAGATCTTCCATACAAGCTGCAGTTTTAGAGGATGAATTTTGAGAGGATGATTTTAGCAAAGCTTTCATATCTTCCTCTATTCTACATCTTCGTTTCTCAGACTCATGATTATAAATTTCCTTATTTTCTTCAAATGATTGCATCTCGAGATTATGAGTGAAATTTGAAGGTGGTTATGATAGATCTGTATATATATTTGATGACAGATATGAAGTGGTTGGAGGTAGATTCTCATGATATGCATATCTCGCTTCTAATCTTTTTAATTTTTCATCTAACATGTTCAATTGAATATCTTGTTCATGATTAAATGTAGAACATGAAGATGAATAGCTCATAAAGAAATGATCAGATGGAGGACTCTCTTGGTATGACTCTTGATTATATGCGAAATTAGAATTATTCATCCATTCATAATTATAATTTTGTGTATAAGAAGCGCTCGTAGGTTCATTATATGTATTGTGAATTTGATTATGACCTAGTCCTAACGTACTTCCTATCCATGGATACTGATAATAATTATGATATGGATCACGACAATGATAGCAACCAGTTTGATTTTGAAATATTTTTTTTAAATTTTTTTTGAAAAAGGTGGAGAGGGAGAGAGATGGAAAAGAAATAAAAAGAAAAAACAATTTTTTTTTGTATATGTTTACTGAACCAGAGACACGAAATACAGATATCAGGAAAATTTTGTGGCGTTTCGTACCTTAACTACCGCCACATAGCGGTATAAACCGCTAATTCGCGGCCCAAAAAGAGAATTTGGTTCTCTGCTTTTTGTCGTGCACTCAACATGCTTATCTCGTCCTGTTTCTTTTCCTATATCTGTACTTTCTAGTCCCTGCACACTCAACACACACTGTTAATCCCGTAAAACATTAGAAAAAGTAAGAAAAACACCGTCGATCCCCGGCAACGGCGCCAAAAACTTGATGTGATATTTTACTGTAAGCGCACAGTGTCGATGTAGCACTGTACAGGTCGTCCCACAGGGATCTAAAGTGTTTTTGCGTTCCTTACTTTTTCTTTAGTCTAACAGATTAACTATAAGTTTCTAGATCGAGAGAGAATTAGTTTTAAGTCGTAAAGATTAGCCTAGGATTTCGATTCCATTAGAATAATAGCCTAACAGTAAATTATCTCTTTCTTCCTATCTTTTTAATTATGCACAGTTAAGTAACATATTAAAAAGGTGATCTTTTTAATTTGATTTTAATTAAGTGCCTCTAAGTATGACCAATCAAGTGATGTGCAAGTATAGACCATCAAAGATAACACTTTTCTTAAAAATAAATCATATCAAGTAGAAAATCTCATAAACAAGAGAAAAGAAATAAAGTTCAAACCCTAATCTAAACATAGGCTATCAAAAGACCGAACTTAAGTATAACCTATCAAAGAATTTAGATTTACAAGTTTACTCAATTCAATTTATTTATAGGAAAATCTTTATTGATAATTCTAAAAATAAACAAAGAGTAAGAATTCCAAACTTCATCTAAGCATAGATTATCAAAATATTAATTAAGCATAATCTATCAAAGGATTATGATTTGTAAACTCTATCTTTTATTTATTTATAGAAAAATCATAACTTTATTTCTTTCTAGAAAGAAGATGAGATAAATCCATGTTAGGTCTATTAAACTAACTTCATCTACATCCTAGGGCTAAAGAAAATTAGCTACTCATATTTCTAGTAAGCAATTAAATCTATTTTTATTTATGAAAGCAAATAAATCTAATTTAGAAAACAATAAAACCTATACTAGAAAGCAATTAACTCTATCTAAAAAAACAAATAAATATTGAAAAGCAATGGCTTACCTCTGGAGCACGGTATTGTGGACGCCACCCCTTCAGTAAAACCCTAATTTTATTAATAGAAAGTATATCTAAAATTACACCTAAAAAGCTCTCCCCTAATTTACAAGGATTCATAGGGTATTTATAATCCAAATACAATCCTACTCATACTCAAACTCAATACAAAAGATATGATCCTAATCCAACACAAATTAATCTCAAAATATATAATCTTAATCCAATCCATAGGTATTAGAAACCAATGGTTGAGATTAGATGGCATAAAATACTAATTTTCGGGTCCAAAATCTGAAATTAAGTTCAGTGCACCCGTAACCCGCTGGATTGGATTTTTCACTCTACAGTACTTCGGTAAAATGGCCATAACTTTTGCATCCGAACTCGAATTGATCTGTTCTTAGACTCGTTTCGAAGATAATTTCGATCTCTACAAATGTTTCCTACATGTAATTTTCCAGTTTAAACCTTATCTTGGCCGAATATGCTCTTGAATCTGCTGCTGCTGCACTTGAATTTCTGTCTTCACCATGATTGACTCTTTTTGCTCGTATTCTTAACAAATTTGCTTTATCTTCTTCTCTTCCATACAATCCTTTGTTACCTATAAAAACACATTAAATATACCCGAGTAGCAATTATTTATACACAAAAATAGATAAAATATGGGAGGAAAAATACAATATATGATTCTCACCAGTCAGCCAGGTGAGTCATCAGCTCTGTCTGTCGGCCGGATGAGCTACCTTATAACTTAAATCCAATCACCTCGGTATCTTTAACAGTACACCTCTGCCGAAACTTCTTAGTACATTTTCTGAACACCTCTGCCAAGACCCCATGGGTACCTTTTCTGAACACCTCTGCTCATAGTTTCTGACCCTAACATGGTCACCTCAGTACTTTTTCTGAACACCTCTGCTGAGAACACTTCGGTATATTCAACAGTACATCTCTGTCAAGACTTCATGAGTACGTTTTCTGAACACCTCTGCTCATGGTTTTCTAACCCTAACCCGGTTATCTCGATACGTTTTCTGAACACCTCTACCGAGACCCCATGGGCATATTTTCTGAACACGTCTGTCCATGGTTTTCGACCCTCACCCGATCACAATCCAACAATCTATTGAAACATTACCTATTATGATAAGAAAGAATGAGCAGACAGTCCAACGCCCTTGAGGCAAGGGGCAAGAGGTAATTAAAATTCTCGACCAATCTTATCATACTAGGGGTAGAAACAATCCAATGCCAAAAAAAAAGCAAAGGGAGAAGGTAACCCATTAAACATACCAAGCAGTCTTGATATGCTTAACATGATACCTCTGTCAAAGCCCCATGAGTACGTTCTCTAAACACCTCTGCTCATGATTTTTCAACCTCAATTTGAAAGTAATTACCGGCTTTGTATGTCAGTCAGACAAGTCATTGGCTTTATTTGGCAACCCAAATGAGTCCCATCACAATCAAAATATTCAACTTGTTAAAGTATCTCCACACCTTTAGCAAGTTTCATCTCTGTGAATACATCCGCCACCCACAAGATAAAGTCCACTCATCACATGAAAATCCATTCTCCAAATCCAGCTCCACAACATTCAATCAACTCTATTGTCTTGAACTATATGTTGCTAAAAGTTTTTTTTATTTATCATTATTATTATTATTATTATTATTATTATTATTATTATTATTATTATTATTATTATTATTATTTTGCACAATAAGGTTGAAAAGCAAAGGTAATATTATTTCTTTATATAAAAAAATCCAAAGTATTTCAAAATTTCCAGAAGAGACAATTTTGAAAACTTTGGAGGGGGTCTTGTAGAATGATAAAAATAATCCGAATCCAAAATTCGAGTCCAAGTCTGAGTTCGGATCTAAAATCTAAGTCCTGATCCAAAATTCGAGTTTGAATCCGAATCCGAATCTAAAATCCGAGTCCAAATGCGAATCTGAATTCAAATAATAATAAAATAAATAAATAAATAAATATTAAAAAGTTAAATTCAGCCTCGCACCCGCACGAGGCTGGGAACCTCGCGTGGAAGCAAGGCTGGAAGAAAGAAAGAATTAATAAAAAAAAATTATTTGCGTGAGCCTCGCATGGAAGCGAGGCTCAGGAGGGTTTTCAAATACAAATAAAACACAAAACCAACAAAAATTCTTTTGCATGAGCCTCACACCCATGGAAGCGAGGCTCAGCATGCAAAAAAAAAATAAATAATAATAATTTTTGAATGAGCCTCGCGCTCACATGAGGCTCAGCCTCGCGTGGAAGCGAGGTTCAGGTGCATGCAAAATTTAACCAAAAAAAATTATTAAAGAGAGGTGAGCCTCGCACCCGCGCGAGGCTCAGCCTCGCGTGGATGTGAGGCTCAGGCCAAGAAAAAGAAGAAAGAGAAAAAGAAAAAAAATCTCTCTCTATCTATCTCTCTCTCATCGGCTACGTTCGGTCGCTCGCTCGCTCTATTTGGTCGCCCGATTTTGCACAATAAGCCCCTGACTTCATGCATAAACAAGACCTGATTCAATGAATCTGGAGAAAATCAAATCAAGAAAAGATTGGAATATCTCATCGAGATTACAAAGAGATTTTGATTCTATCTAAAATGAAATTGGATCTTTTTCTTATCTACAAAGAAATCTCTTCAACAACCGGAGGCCTATAAATACTTTTCAAGAGAACTCAAAATGGACCTTTGGCAAATTGATCTACACGCGAGAGTCTCAAAACCTTGCAACTAAAAAAAAGAAGACCTTGGGCCAGATCTCTCACCCGTGCAAGCGTTCGTGCTTCCTCTAAGAATCAACAGAGAAGAAGAATGAGCTCGCCTCCAACCATCGACGTCAAATCGTCAACGGGGAAAGGACCAATCCCCATAGCTGTCTCGAATCCCACATCTTCTGTAAAAAGCGAGCGACGATCTATAAGTTCTCTCTATCTGTTTTTATTTTCTTTTCATTGTAATTCTAAAAAGAGGAATTTTTGATAATCTATAATTTTCTCTATCAATGGCAATGGAAAGATCCAACCTTATTTCTACCGAAAACAGTTTTAGGAAGCAGCTGAAAAACGGGGGCGTTACGGGGTGGTATCAGAGCCTAGGTTTAGGTGGAAAACCATATGACTACTGCCACATAAGAGCATATCTGTGACTTATTCGTAATAATTGTTTCTTATTTTTTGATACCTATCAGATCTAGTATCGTGCCTATCCTATTATTTTATATTCGTTTGAGGAATCTATTTTGACTTCTTTTTATTGATTCTTATCTGGTCCATTGCAGAATAATGTCGACCCGATCTCCTGCGAGTACGAGTGCAAGTTCGATAGATGATAGGTCTGATCTTAGGAGCCTAGTACAAAGAGTAGCACAGACGCAGGAGACTACGACAATGATATTAGAAAGAATGTTGCAGTCTAAAGAGCCTGAAAGGACTGGAATGGGGTCGGACTTTCGGAGATTGAAGCCATCAGTATTTTCTGAGATAGAAGGACCACTGAAGGCTGAACAGTGGATTGTAGATATGGAGAATTTTCTAAGGGCTGCAAGAATTCCAAAAGAAAATCAAGTAGAGGTAGTGTGTATTCAGTTGACTGATATAGCTAGAATATGGTGGCTTGCTAAAGAAGTAAAGCACAAGGAACCCCTAACCTGGGAGAAGTTTGTGGAATCATTTCTTGCCAGATTCTTTCATGCATCAGCAAGGCAGAAAATGAGGAAGAAATTTCTGACATTACAGTAAGGAGATCGGACTGTAGACGCCTATACTGCAGAGTTCGTGAGGCTCAGTCGATTCGCTCCAAACCTAGTAGCTGATGAAGAGGAGCGAGCACATATGTTCTAACAAGGATTGGTATCATCTAAGGGAGCATCTAACAGGTCATAACTATAGGACTTACTCGGAGATGTTTGAAACAGCGTGTTTCCTGGAGCAAGTAGCCAAGGAAGGGAGGCCTGTGACATTTAAAAGGCCATTTAATCAGAGAGCAAGTTCTTCCTAGAGATTTGGAGGCCCTCCAGCAAAGCGACAAGCAGTGGTTAATAAAAAAAGTCCTTTAGTATGCAATTTCTGCAATAAGCCGGGCCATGTTCAGAAGCAGTATAGAAGAGCTTTGGGGCTATGTCTGATATGTGGGTCAGCAGATCATCAGATAACTAATTGTTCAAGAGCACAGTCAAGGCAACAACCAGCAGGCGAAGTTCCTTATCAGCCAGCATTGAGACCAGCTATTGTGGGACCATAGAATCGAAGGACTAAAGGATCGAATCAGAAGAGATCCTTGGAGACACAACGACAAGCCTATACCAAAGCCCAAAGAGGAGCATGACAAAGACAGGGACATGTTAGACTAATGAATGCTGAGCAGGCTCAGACCATTGAGGGAGTCGTGGCAGGTACGATTTTAGTTGGCAATACACCAGCAACTGCTCTATTTGATTCTGGAGCTTCACACTGTTTTATCTCTATCATGTTTGTTTCCCGCAATTCTATTGATTTTGCAATCTTAACTGCGGGGTGGAACATTAAGACTGGAAACGGTAATATCATGGCTAATAAGGAATGTAGGCTATGTCCCTTAGTGATTAAGGAAAGAGAATTTTATGCCAATTTGTTAGTTATCAATGGAGGAGGATATGATGTTATCTTAGGGATGGATTGGTTGAGTAGATTCCATGCGGTGATAGATTATAGAAAAAGAAGGGTAATATTTCAGATTCCTGGCTGTTCGGAGTTTGAATTTATTGGTGGAAGTCAATCTCTAGAACCAGCTAAATTTAAAGTGTTTTCAAAAGGAGGAGTTTTGGAGGCTATGGAAGTAGGAGAAAAAATGATCCTAATAGTATCAGAATTCTTAGATATATTTTCTGAAAAAATATCTAGACTACCCCCAGTAAGGACAATAGAATTTACTATTGATATTATCTCTGAAGCTAAACCAGTTTGTAGGTCACCTTATCGAATGGGAGTTGTAGAGTTAGAAGAAGTTAACAGACAGGTAGATGAGCTACTAAAGTTGGGTTTTGTGAGGCCCAGTGTTTCATCTTGGGGAACTCCAGTGTTATTAGTAAGAAAGAAGGATGGGAGTCAAAGACTGTGTGTGGACATAGAGATTTGAATGCAGTAACAATAAAAAACAAATATCTATTACCAAGAATATCTGATCTGTTTGATCAATTGGGTGGAGCAAGGGTATTTTCGAGGATAGATTTTCATTCTGGATTCCATTAGGTAAGGGTTCGAACAGAAAATATTCCAAACACTGCATTTAGAACAAAACATGGTCACTATAAATATTTGGTGATGCCATTTGGAGTGAGTAATGCTCCAGTAGTGTTTATGAATTTGATGAACCATGTTTTTGCTCAGTATCTGGATAAATTTGTGGTAGTGTTTATTGATGATATATTAATCTACTCTAAGAATAAAGAAGAGCATGCTGAGTATTTGAGAACAATTTTGCAAACTCTTAAAGAGTAGAAGTTATATGGAAAACTGAGCAAATGTGAATTTTGATTGGATAAGGTTACTTTCTTGGGTCACATGGTTTCAGGAGATGGTATATCAGTTGATCCTAAGAAGATAGAAACTGTAATGAATTGGCCAGTACCGAAATCAGTGTCGGAGATTCGGAGTTTTCTGGGGTTGGCTGGATATTATAGGCGATTTGTACAAGACTTTTCAAAAATCACACCTCTAACTAAATTGACTAGGAAAGAAGTGGAATATGTCTGGACGGAGGAATGTAATAAGGTATTTGAAGAATTAAAATGGAGACTGACAACAGCAACAGTGTTGGCAATTCCAGACAATTCTAGGGAAATAAAGGTCTATAGTGATGCTTCAAAACAGGGATTGGGATATGTATTGACACAGAATGGAAGAGTAATTGAGTTTGCATTAAGACAGTTGAGACCCCATGAGAGAAGTTATCCAACTCATGACTTAGAGTTAGCAGCGGTGATTCATACTTTGAAGATTTAGAGATATTACTTGCTGGGACAGAAGGTAGAGGTATATACCGATCATAAAAGTTTGAAGTATATTTTCACTCAAAAGGAACTAAATATGAGGCAGAAACGATGGTTGGAGTTAGTAGCAGATTGTGACTTGGAGATTAAATATCATCCAGGGAGGATTAATATTGTGCCAGATACACTGAGTAGGAAACCTGCAGTAAAGAGATTAACTCAATAAAAGGAAGTTTTAATGGTGATGCAAAGAATGGAATTAGAGGTAATTTTACCAGGAGTGACAGCACAATTTATGGAGATACAGTTACAGTCACCATTGATAAAGCAGATTAAGCAAACTCAAGTAGGAGATGAAAATTTTCAGAAACTAAAGAACAAAATGGAAGCAGGTAAGAGACCAGAAATGAAAATGTACTCAGATGGAGTTATTGGATTCAAGGAAAGATTATGGCTGCCAAAGGGGGAAGTAAGAGATAGAGTTTTACAGGAAGCTCATAGATCAATATATTCCATTCATCCTGGAAGAATAAGATGTACAAGAATATAAAAAAGTATTTCTGGTGGTCAGACATGAAGAAAGAGATTGTCAGATATATATATTTAGATGTTCTACTTGCCAGCAAGTGAAGACTGAGCATCAAAAGACAGCTGGATTGCTCCAATCATTAGCAATACCGGAGTAAAAGTGGGAACAAATATCGATAGATTTGTTACAGGCTTACCTAGGGGCACCTAGGGCAATAACGCAATTTGGGTAATTGTGGGCCGACTGACTAAATCGGCTCATTTCATTCCATTTAGAGTTGGTCAATCAACAGAAATACTAGCCAAAAGATTTATGCAAGAAATAGTAAGATTGCATGGAGTCCCAGCCAGGATTGTGTCAGATTGAGATATAAGGTTCAGATCACACTATTAAAAAAATTAATGGATAGTCTGGGAATATATTTGGATTTATTTTCAGCTTCCCATCCAAAAACAGATGGTCAATCAGAACGGACTATCCAAGTACTTGAAGATATGCTTAGGGCATGCGTGTTGGATTTTGGTGGATCTTGGGAAGACTATTTGTATATGGTGAAATTTTATTATAATATAGTTATCAGGAGAGTATCAAAATGGCACCATTTGAAACTTTGTATAGGCGAAAATGCAGATTTCCATTATGTTGGGACGAGGTTGGAGAACGAAGTATTTTGGGGCCAGAATTGATTACTCAAGCAACAGAGCAACTGAAGGTTATCAGAGAACACATGAAGACGGCACAAGACAGACAAAAGAAATGGGCAGATCAACGTAGAAAATCACTAGAGTTTGAAGTAGGAGATAAAGTATTTATTAAGATATCTCCGATGAAGGGTGATTAAATTTGGCAAGAAAGGAAAGCTCAGTCCAAGATACATCGGTCCATTTGAGATCGTGGAGAGGATTGGAAGTCTTACCTACCGATTATCATTACCACTAGAGATGGAAACTGTTCATGATGTGTTCTATATATCACAACTGAGGAAATGTTTGGGTGAAGAGCACAAAGTATTGGATCTGTCCGAAGTAAATTTGAAATCAGACCTAGAGTATAAGAAGCATCCCATAGTAATTATCGACCGACGGGAGAAAATCCTTAAGAATAAAGTAATACCATTGGTCCTTATTTCTTGGGATATACAATTGCCAAGAGATTCAACTTGGGAGTTTGAAAGGGACATCAGGACAAAATACCCATACCTTTTCTCATGATCAGGTATGTTAATTGAATTTATTTTTATATCAGTAGGTACCCGTGAATACAAGCACGTTTTCTAATTTGAAATTTCGAGGACGGAATTTTTTTTGTTAGGTGGATAGGATGTAATACTCCAAAATTCGAGTTATCTATATTGCTCTCTTGAGACCAGTCGTGCTGAATAAGTTCAGCGAAATCAATTTTAGACACCGAAATAACTTTCGGTTAACGTAACTTTAAATCCACAAACCCAAATGACATTCGGTTTTCGTGATTATTATTTTTGTAATATTTAGAATTTTTGGAGAATTTTCTTACGAGGCCGAAAAATACTCCCAAAATTGCTAATTTAATAATATTAAAATTATCCTTCTAATTAATTCAGAATTTCGGTTCATTTATTCCGGATATCGAAACAACAAACGAATAATTTTGTAGAGTTTTTCTCATTGAGACTACGTCCTGCATAAATTTGGTAGTATTTGGAAAAATGTTTACTAGAGCCATAAATAATAAAATATTAAATCAATTGAAAATTTGCTTTATAAACACCTCTTTTCCCAAAGCAAGTTCTAAGGGCACCACTCACCTTTATATAAATGATGCGGTGTCTCCACCAGGTGAGGGGAGAGTTGATCTGTCAAAGGGAGAGGGTTTTAATGGTGAGATGTCAGAAGGATGTGGAGAAAAAAAATTATATATAAAAGAGAGAAGAAGAAAATTAAACTCACTCTCACCACACCCTCTCTCACTCACTTCTCCTTTCTTCTCCTCTCGGCCAAACCCAGCAGCAGAGGAAAAAAATGAGAGAGAGAAAGAAAAAAAAAGAGAAAGAAAAGGAAAAATCAAATCGAATCGAGAATTCGAACTGAATATTCGAGATCAAGCCGAGGCAAGTAATACTACTATTTTCGTTCATTTCGTTATTTTATTTATATCTATCTTCGTTTGTTTCGTTATTTAATTTACATTTGTATACGCAACTTATTTTTTTAAATGCTCGGTTAATATCTTGGATTATTAATTGACATTGAGAACTAAAACAAATTATTGGATCTATTTTGATATATATATAAATATTGTGATATTTGCTTATTTTTTTATCTTAAAAAAAGCAAAGATTTACGTAGCAAAATAAATTTATTTTCATGCAAAAATTTACTTAGTTAAATTTGCACCATGCAAAAAGAGAGAGGAGAAGGGTAAAAGAAAAAAAATTAAATTGTGCTGTTATTCACATGCAAAAGTGTAGTGGACTTTAAATCATATTCACATGTGAGTATTCTTGCTTGTGAGTATGCTTGCTTGTATATTTTTCTACCTTCAAACTTATTGAAATTATATGTGGAACTTTAAGCTTGTGGGCCAGTTTACCCATGCAATTCAGCAAGGTATACTTAATTGCCAATTTGCCATGGTGTTTATGTATTTTGATCTCTTTGCAAGTACTTGCTGTGAAGCCATCATTTTATGTCGGGTGATAAGTGACTATTGCACGGTTCCCAAATTGGATCATTGATTGGCATTGAGAATGAAACCAGATTATTAAAATAATTTTAATGATATGCATTGTGATATAATTGTGCACTAATATATCATGTATTAATTTATCATACTACAAGTCATGTGTTTTAATATTACAGATTATGTGTTATGATACTACATGTCATTTACAGTCATGGAAATGCAAGTATGTTATCATGAATTGAAAAAATTTAAAGAAGGAAAAGAAAAAATAAACAAATAAATGTAAATTAAATTTTTCATATGCATAATTCATTATGAACACGGGGACGGGAGAAACTATATGATGGATAAGAGCCTTACCGTATAAGGATTGATTGTATTGTTAGGCCCGGAATTCTTTTACTCCAGCGGCCTGTGATTACTGGATCACCAATTGATATTTATCCAGAGTGATATGTCCGTTACTGTAATACAGTATGGAAATTAATTGTAGTGCCTAGCAGCATGTCATGGTTCAGTGCCATGAATATTGTGGCCGGGTCCCGGATATGCACGGACACTTATACGACAATGGAGAATAGTGCTATCTTATCTATTAATACAGTTTTTATAATTAAATTTGACAATAACTGAGACCAATAGAATATATGATTAAATAGATATAGTAGTTATTATCATATTTATTTATTTATACTTGCCTTCATGTTAATTTATATGCACACAAACAACACTGACATAAATATGCTCATGCACACTGATATTTCTGTACTATGATAGTACACAATTTCTCTTTTTAAATGTGTTACTTGCTGGGTTTAATCCCCTGGGTTTTGAACCCAGATTTAGAACGTGAAGAACAAGATCCAGCCCTAATTGAAAACCCGTACTTCATTGAACATATCGAGTGACAATAGGCAAGCGAAGTACTCCTGGAGAACTTTTATATATTTTGTTTATATTTCATTTTGTTTAGGCACTATTTTTCTCTTTGACTCTTTTGTATTCATATTTAAAGCAGTATGTCATTTTTTGTAATGAACACTTTTTCAGACATGTTATTTATTCATCTGATTGTGACAGTAGTTACGGTTATTCTAAGATCATGTGACTATTGGGTTGTCTAGTGCAAGTAATAAGTAACGTCCTCCGTTTTAGGAAGTAGCTGAAAAACGGGGGCGTTACAGCAGCTAATGACAATCACCGTCACAACAAGGTTTGCACATACTGAAGGGCTGGCCGCTGTAATCGCCACCCACCCCTTCCTCCACTATGACCTTCCAAACCTCCGATCTCCATCGGTACAGCTGTCGGCTCCTCTTACACCACCACAAGAGGCCCCACCAGAACCTCATCTGGAAGAGAAAGCCTAATACTGCTGGAGATCAGGTCCCAAGTACTCCATTTGCCAAGGCCACTGGTGCCATCAAAGGCCATGGCCCTACCAAAAGTAAACAAAATGATGATTTGTATATCTTTCATGATCAGCAATTGCTCTTCTAGAGAAAATTGCAATACCTTACACTTTTCGTTTATCGGTGATAACACCTTCTGTTTGATCATAAAAAGGTGAATTTTATTTTAAAGATTATTTTTTTGTTGTTCTGTAATATTAAGTTCTAATTTTTATTTTCCTTTGTATTTTATTAAATCTAAATCTTTGCATTTTTAGGAATATAAAGTTTTTATCTTGTTTAGACTCCATAGAACTAATTATGTTGAATCATTACTAGAGACTATCATTGAAATCACATTGTCCTTAGGATCAGATAAGTTGGTTTCTGAGGATTATGATGGGACTGTCCAAAACTGGGATTGCCATGCAGGCCAATGCATCAAGGTAGTTGAAATGGGAGTCAAGGTTGGATGCATGATCAATGAAGGGCCATGGATATTCATCGGGTTGACTAATTCTATTAAGGTATGGAATATCAAGCCAACTGATTGGAAAACTGCATGCATTGGTAGCTCGCAGCGAGATACTGTTTGCTGCTACTGAGAATACCCCACACTGGCTTAAAAGTTCGTTGCTGCAGGGAATAAAAACTTTTTTGACAGTTTCTCTAATAGGCTATTATGGTATGGTAGTGATGCTGGTAACCAGAGAAGGATGGCTTTACTTGGGTTCAATGGACTGTACCATAAAGATCCGGGATCTCTCGACTTTAGATTGCATCCTTACACTCGATGGCCATGCACCTTCCATATTGTCCCTACTAATCTAGAATGAATTTTGGAATGATTTTTGGGTATCTGGTTCACTAGACTAAACGACAAAGGTTTGAGCTTGCACTGAGATTGGAGTAATCGAAGTCATACATGATTGCAATGAGGAACATGGAGTGTTTGCTAACAGGAATGAAGGATGCACAGAACAACCATATCCTATTCTGTGCCCTGGATGATAATACTATTCATCTCTTTGACCTTGAGCGGGGGAGGATTTTCGCAAAGGGCAATGTCAGATCCATACATATAGATGTGGCTGCTAGTGACCTGTTTTCACTGAAGACGTCACTGATGAGCTTAAAGATGGAAGCGGCTTATGGATAGGGCGGCAACTGCTTGATGTTGTTGATCATAATCTCACAATGTTTTGTAATAAGTACTCTTTTGTCCCTCATGTAGATATGATGAGATTCTCTATAATCGAGAGAGAGAGGCACTTCAATTTTGATGCCTTCTCACTTCCGCATTCCATGTAATCATTCAAACTTAATTATCTAAACTAGAATAGTTAGTTTACTTTTTTAAAGCTTTTTCCCAATGCACAATTCAGATTTCTTTAATCCATTGTTAATTTCATATGAAACCATTCTTATTATGGTTAGTTTATCCTATTTTTTTAATTCAATTTTCTAAATCTGCATTGTGGTTATTTTGTTACGAGTTTGTCAAGATGATACTGATTACAAAACTGACATCCCGGTGAAAAATATTGACTGAGTTGAACGCATATAAATAGTTGGTATTGAGATTAATCATATCCCAATTTCGATCTTTCAGTCGGAATCATACAATTGTTAATTCTACAAGTAAAATCGTCTGTTATACTATTTTCAGATGTGTGCTTCTATAAAATAATAATGTTGGGGCTTCGACTTACAACTTTTCTTTAAATTGTTTTCTTCAATGTACAGTGTTGGTTTCTCCACTAGATGGATGGTTTTCAGTAAATTTTGATTCCAGCAGTTCCCTATTTGAGTTTAGTTTCTCTCTTTCTTATTCCATTGACTTAACAAGTTCATCTACGACGATTTTGTGATATTACAAATTTTCATATTTATAATCATGATGACATATATTGATTATGAGTTGAATAGTATGTTTGTATTTATTTGGAATGCAACAGCTAAAGCCTAAAATGGTATCTACATAGGTCTTTTATGGTGCTAACATAGATGCCTAAAATTGTTAATATTTGGCAATAAGATTTGTTAGGCTCGAGTCCTGTTCTTGTACTCTTTGGGCTCAGTTTACAAGTTTAGCCAATTAATCTCTCTGATTAAATCTACAACGAATTTCATACAGACTATATGAACTCCTTAATCTTTTCATCCCATTTTTAT
>JAYEPQ010000004.1:40346852-40411852 GCA_036321105.1 Dracaena cambodiana
CTGCTGCAATGTGATACCAACTCTCGCCCCTTCGAATAGGTTCCCCTTATTTCACAGTCCAAGTTTAGGGTTGCCGACATATAATTGATCATAACAAAATAGGTGTGTAAAATGGCTGGCAAAACATCTCCTGTCTTGACAATAGATAAAGTGTCTTGGACGAACGTTAATGAGCCACTAGAAAGAACCTAATGGTAAGGTAGTGAAGTCATCACTCTAGTCTTGTCTCTGAACCAATCTCCATGTCTGCCACTGGGGAACTTGGAGAAACGTTGGAAAATTTGATACTTCTAATGACTCCTACAGTACATCAAATCATCCCTATATAGCTATCCTTCCAAGTGTATCATTTTTGAAATAAAATGGCGGGTGGAAACCCTCCGTGTTCCATTAGTAAGGGAATAACAGAACTATACAAAAGTAAACTAGTTCGATCACTTTAAATGAGTGATTCATAATACATTACTTGCACGAAATGAAATAGAAAAGATACATAAGTGTAACACCCGATCCAGAGTACAACACTTCTTGTAGAGTGGTTGTCTTGTAAGGTGAGGGGTGCCAATCAAGTTTGGTCAGGTGAATCAAGATCATCTGTCGAGAATCCCTCTGATATGTGTATGCACTCCTCGTCGGAAGGTATGCCTGTCCACAAATAAAAGTCATGCATGATTAGACGTTTGCAATTATGTAGGGAGCGGGTAGTAGAGTTAAAAATTCTACTATTTCTCTCCATCCAAACATTCCATCACACAGCTGCAGTTAGTATATTGGCGTGATTAGTTGTATGGTTTGTTAAGCCTAGTCTACCCCCTGTGCAATTTTTCTCCTCTATGTTTGGGTTGATCCCAATAATTCTTGCACATTGGATCCAAAGATGATTAGTGAAGTGACAGTTTAATAATAAGTGAGTGGTGGACTCTCCATTTTTACTACAGAGGACACAAAAATTTGGACCTGCCCAGCCTCTTCTTTGTAATGCTGGCCATGTGAGTAGGGCATCCCTATGAGCTAGCCAGAGAAATATCCTAATTTTCAATGGGTATTTTGTGTTCCATATCCAACTTGTGTCCTTATTGTTAACTCCACTATACATAAAATGATTGTATGTGGATTTTACTGAGAATTCTCCATTTTTGTTCCACCTCCATATTTGTTGATCATTGTTTGTCTTGGCTTGTGCTACTTCATTGAGGGTAGACCTTAGTTCTCGGGTCTGTGTCTCCTCCAATAATGATGAGGGATGTATAAGATTAAGTCGCCATCTCGCTCGTCCCCACTGGGAGGTAACAACTGCATTTTTATCGCGAGATAGTTCAAATGCTGCAGGGAATAGAGTTTTGAGGGGGATTTGTGTACACCACCGATCGTGCCAAAATGCAATCTTTCGACCATTTCCCAGTTTATATTGTAGATTAGTCCAGACTATGTGTTTGGTCTTGATTACCCCTTTCCAGAAGTGCAATGAGGTTTGGGAATTTCTAGTATTTTTAGACCATGTGTTATTTCGGGAACAATATTTGGCATGCATGAGTTTCTGGAGGCTTCCTTCTGGACGAGTGAGTAAGTGCCACCACCACTTAGTCATTAGGGATAAGTTGAACATTCTCAAATCCAAAACTCCAAGACCTCCTGCATATTTGGGCCTGCAAATTTGCCTCCAAGAAACAAGATGATATTTGTTGGAATCTGTCATTCCATTCCACAAAAAGCTCTTTCTGATCTAGTCTATTTTGTTTCGAACCCAGCATGGTAATATAAAGAAGGACATGTAGTAGAGGGAAAGGGATGAAAGAACTGCATTGAGCAAAACAACCCTTCCTTCTAAGGATAATAATCCTCCTCTCCAGCCATCTAGTTTCTTCTCGAAGCAGTCCAGAAGGGGGTACCAATCCTTTGAAAGTTTTCCTGGTTTGATAGGGATACCCAGGTATTTCATTGGAAACTCTCCCTCTTTACATCTGAAGATCTCTATAATAAGATTCATAGTGAGATTTTTGTGTCCTATGCATATCATGGAACTCTTGGAGAAATTGATCCTTAGTTCTGACCTTGATTCAAAATATCGAAGGCCCCATTTGATGTAAATTGCCTCATAAAGATTATTGCCTCCAAATATGAGTGTATCATCAGCATATTGGAGGTTGATATGTGAGGTAGAGTTAGATCCTGCAAGACCTTTTATGAGACCTGCAGTTTCCATTTTCCTAAACATGATGTTGAGGCCATCAGCAACGAGTGTAAACAGCAAGAGGGAGAGTGGGTCACCCTGCCTGAGTCCCCTCCTGACTACTATTTCTTTACCTGCCACACCATTAAGTAAGATCTGTGTTTTGGCAGTTGTAAGCCAATTCTTTATCCATGAGATCCATTTCTCTCCAAATCCTCGGAGCCGTAGGACCTCGAGTAGACAATCCCAGTCCACCATATCATAAGCCTTTTCGAAGTCCAGTTTGAGTATGTATCCATTCAATTTGGACTTTTTGCAGTGGTGAATGATCTCATGTGCTGATACTATCCCCTCCAATATACTCTCTCCTGCAATAAACCCAGTCTGATAATCCCCAATCATATTTTGCAATTTGGGTGTAAGTCTATTGGCAAGGATTTTTGTAATGATTTTAATGGAACAGTTCACCAAAGCAATGGGTCTGTAGTCCCAGATCCGTTCCGCCTGATCCCTTTTGGGAATAATTGTGATGAGGGAATAATTGATTCTTTCAAGTCTGGACGACTCTTGGTATACTTCGTAGATCACTTTTTTAAGATCTTCCTTAACTGTCTCCTAAAAAGTCCTATAAAAGAACATTGGGAAACCGTCCGGACCAAGTGCTTTTTCAGGTCCCAATTCCCATACTGCTTGTTTAATTTCTTCTTCCTGGAATTCCAGTTCTAATTCATGTAAGTTTGGGCATATGGGCCAGGTATTCCTCAGTAGATGCAACCTGAAGTGTTTTTTTGTTCCAAAAAGCCTTTTAAAATGTTGGTATACATGATCCTGTAGTTGGGATCCATGAATGAGTCCTTCCTCCGATTCCAGTTCAACAATCTTGTTAGCTTTCTTCTGCATGCAAGCAGATCTGTGAAAGAATGCAGTGTTAGCATCCCCTTCTTTTACCCATTTGCATCTTACTCTTTGTCTCCACATTATCTCTTCTTTTCCATAGATTTCATCTATATTTTTTCGAAGATGAAATAGTCTAGAGCTTTCTGCCTCATTGAGATATCTTGCCTCTTCAGTTTTCTCCAAAGATGTTATTTTTTCTAGGAACCTGGTTTTGTTATCTCGAGATAAGAGGCGGTGTCTTTTCTCCCATCTCCATAATATTTTGCAGAGACAACGAAATTTAATGCAAATGTTACCCGTAGTATCTGTTGCCGATGTCTGTTGGGCCCAACTTTCCTTGATGAGTTCATGGACTTCTTCATGCTCCAGCCACCATTTCTCGAAGTGGAATCTTTTTTGATGTAGTTGGTGCTCTCTAGATTCAAGACAAATTGGTACATGATCAGAGGTGATGTGCTCTAGTGCTTTGAGATCAGAGAGAGGGAATCTCATGTCCCAATTTTGACAAATCAGAACCCGGTCTAATTTGGCCAAGTTTGGGTTTTCCCTCATGTCAGACCATGTGAAACTGCGGTTGTTCAAAGGGAGATCGTTAAGTTGGAGTTGTGAGATGAGCTCATTGAATATCTCCCTATCTCTTGGATGACGGTCCATCCCTTTTCTTTCATGAATAAATCGTGTGATGTTAAAATCCCCTCCTATGACCCAAGGAGAACTCTATCTATTTCTGATGTTCTTAATTTCCTCCCAAAACAGAGGTCGTGTCTGTAAATTATTAGGCCCATAGACTACCGTGACTGTTTGTGTCCATCTATCAGTAAGTCTCTTAATTCGGACTAAGAGAGAGAATTGTCCTTCCCATGTGTCTATTAAGGAAAACTTGTGGTTGTATCCTATTAATAGACCACCTGATGCTCCACATGCATTTTTAAAATGAAAACAGAATGAGCTACCAATAGATTTTAGCATTTTCTGAGATGGATTGGTTAGCTTAGTCTCTTCCAGGCAAATAATATCGATTTTGTTATTTCGGATGACTTCTGCTACCATACGACGTTTGACTGGGTCACCCAACCCCCTAACATTCCAGAACATACAGTTCATTTGATTCCGTTGAGTAATCTTCTCCATAACATATGGGTATTAAACCCTTATGTTACTCTCAACAAACTTAGGGTCGTCTAGCGCTCTAAGTTGCAATAAAATATTATTGGTCTCTACCCCCACTTGTCCCATGTCAATGTCACAAATCTTGGCCGCAGAAAGTAACACATTATTGGGAATTAAATTTAGTATATCAAAATCTAAATGAGAAGTACCTGGGACCAGTTTTGAGATCAGTACCTTGCGTTTGGCAGCTGATAGTGCAGTTTGTCCAGATTTGTACTGTTGACCCCCTCTTTTCTCCTCCAGTCTCCTGCTTCATCTGCTTGGGGTGATCACAGGAATGCCCTGATGGGTCCCCTCTTCTATATCAGGAGCTTTGTTTGTATCCTTCATGGTAGAAGCTGGTTTTGGGGCGTCCTCTTTCCCTGCCTCTGTTGCTGGAAGTGTATCCGGCGTGTGTATGAGTAATTTTTCTGGGGGTGTTCCAGATAGGCCTTGACTGCTTGCTCAGATCTGAAGATTTTTTCTATCTCTCACCCTCTTTGGTAGACGGGAGGCATGTCTACGTCGTGTCTTTATGAGAGTTTTTGTCTGTTCTCCCTTCATTACATTCTCTAGTAGCTTTGCTATTGTATCCCGGGCAAAATCTTTGTCCAGATTTTTAAGATGTGTAAGAAGGCCCAAACAATCATTTTGAGATTTTGTGTTGGAACAGCCTTCGATATTAGAGGCCACAAAATTTGTCTGGGTTTCATTTTCTATTTGGGCCTTGCAACATGCCCCCACTCCATTATCTTGCATTTGTGGGGTTGCACTTGTATCCCCTTGGATTTTTTTGCCTCTTGAGTGGGTCCCCCTGTCTCCTGAGTCAATCTCTCTGGATAAAGAATCAACCCTGTAGGCTGAAATTCCTCCCCTGGGTGCATTGGGATCCGAATCCAGAGCTTTAAAAGTCTCTGTGCTTATTAAAGAGGAGCCGCCCCTTTTTTCCCACTCCTCCACGCGCATTAATTTGTTTCTGACTTCCTTTCCTTCTTTGGTTTGCGTGAACACTTTCTGTTACTTTCCGAATCCTCCTTCCTCCTCCGCAACTCTTCTTCTCCCTCTGCCTGGGTTGCACTCCTCTGACCTCTCTTCGGCCCTCTCCAGTCGCAATAAATGCGACCGGTCGCTTCCTCCTTCTTCCTCGAGCTCCGGTCTCAGTTCTTGCCAGTCTTCTCTACTCTGCATCTCCCCTTCCTCCTCGGTAAGATTTTTCTGTCCTTTGTCCTGCTTTGCCCCCTTAGATCGCTCCCATTTCGACAGATCTAAGATTAGTCTACCCCTGGGATCTCGACTAATAATGTCAAGGTTGGATCCTTGCTCATCGATTTGCGACAAATCTTTTCGTAGATCTAGATCTACCTTGCCTAGGAGTTGATCTCTTGCTTCCTGGCCATCTTTTCTCTTCGGTTGGCTTGTCTGACAAGGGCTTGTACCCAGAGGGTGGTTCTGGTCCTCTGCCCTAGATGGAGTTGGTCTTTCGATTTGGGGGTTTTTCCCTTTGTGGTCCTCTGGCTCCGTACTGTTCAAGGGCATGCTTTTGTCCACTGTGTTTTGCCCAGCGGGCCCAAAACCAGGTTCTGTCCTCTTCCATGTGTAGCTCCGCCGCACACCAGCGGGGGGAATAGTCACACCGCATGGCGGTTGGTCGGATGGACTGACCACACCGGTTGCAGGTGCTACTATCGTCTCCACCGTTAGCGGGGTATTGGTCGGAAGCCGATAATCTGGTGAGATATGTTCTGTTTGGTCAGAGTTACAAGTGATTTCTATTTTGATATGGCTAAGAAGTTCTCCCATGACTGCACAAAAATTTCGGGGAATTTTTGCGAGATTCTCGCATCCCACAAAGACTCTAGCAAAGTCTAGGGAGAGCCTTCTGGTTGTTTGGTCGCTGATATCCAGCACATGGGCATATTTAGCAAGTAGTTTGCTTATATCGGTCCTGTTCCAGTGATGTAGCGGGATGCCATGAATGGCTATCCAGACCGTAACCGGAAATAAGTAATGTTGGGAATCTTCATCCCCTCTCCATCCGAGAACTTTGAATTCAGCCCACGTCTTCTCGCATACAATTACTTGTTTACTCACTGCAATGGCCAGTCGTTCCTTCGATGGAAAATGCGATAAAAATTTGCTTCCTTTTCTATCCAATCTCCATGAGTGTTTTGTGAATCCAGGGGCCAAGGACTTTAAAGTTCTTATGATATCCATCCCCGTTGGGTTGCCTTTCCCTGGGCATATGACTCCTACAGTTCTAGTAAGTTGCAATTTGTCGGCCATGGCTAATTCTGACAGCGGGATATAGGTAACCGGTTTTGGTTGTGGGTTCTTTTTTGCACTTTGGAGAGGAGAAGTTTGTTGAACTGTTGCTGTTCTTTTTGGTCCATCCTCATTCTTGACGGGTTTGCCTTGAATCCCCGCTTTCCTATCTGGTGCTATCGGGCATTCTCCAATTCGGTGCTCTAGAACCTTGCAGAATCTGCATCTGATGAATGGGCATTCGTCTTTGAAATGCCCTAATTTCCCACAGATCCAACATGCCTCTGGGCTTCCAGTTGCTGGATTGCTAGGCTGAGAGTATTTCCTTTTTGTTCCTCCTCTACTGTTAGAGGCTCGTTCCTTTCTGGTTGTGTTGCGGGATTTGACTAGCTACCAATTGCTCTGCAGTTCATCTTCTTTCCTGAGAGGTCGAGAGGTTTCTCCTCTCGCAGCCACTAGGAGCGCAAGAACCTCTTCCCCCGAGTAAGAGCTATGATAGTTTATGTGTGGGTATTTGTCAGGGAGCACCGAGGAAGAAGAGGGATGGACCCTCTTCACCGGCGACTCTCTGACCACTTCTGACCAGCTTTTCCTTCGGTGTTTGGGGTTTTTGTCCTCCTCACTAGGAACCTCTTCTCGATTTTTCCCCCGACCAAGCCAGCTCCATCCAAAATCCATCGGAGTCGGTGAAGTGGTTGAAGGTCTACTCCGGCCTCCCACTTTGCCCCCGATTAACTGCCGATGATGAGATACCTAAGGCAGAAATACACTCCACCCTCTACTCCGGTCTCTCTGGTTCTGCTTCCCACCTTCCCCTTTTTTTTTTTTTTTTAACTTCCAAGTGTATCATTCATACCTCACATGTGGAGTGGTCCTGGCTTCATAAATGAAGGAAGCTATCATTATTTCCGGATAATGTATCACAAACCATATCAATAAATAAGTGTATGGCATTTCCATTTGAGGGTTCGGGATTTCCATGTAATCTCCTTCCTTATCTTGGATCTCTTAGACTTGGCAGAATTGTGAAGGCAATTCGTACAGGCGACTTTCTAAGCAGCACACCATGGCCAAAAGAAGACCCAGCAGTCGTCCATGAGCTAAAAAAATGATTAGGTAGATTTCATCGGTGGTGATAACTTTTTTAGGATGCGAAGGGACAATACAGCGCTTCAACTACAATATAAAGAAGCCCAAGAGGATTGCCTTACCAGACATAGCAGTAGTTTGATAGTGTTAACTGACAAATACTGTTCGAGCCTTGAAGATATTCTCATCCAAATCAGCAGTATAGGTAGTTGCAAAGTGAGTGTAATCCTCCTTTGAATGACAACCTTGTATATGCAGACTGCCTTTAGACTTCAACTCTGTGATGTTCCTATTTTAGAAGAGGTAGTCGGCCCATACTTCCTAATGCACCCCTTGACCTTGCAATCTAGATATGACTGCATAAATATAATAGTGGCACATCACTTCCCAGTGCGTGTCATAAAGCTAGGGATCTGTGACTTTAAGTTGGCTCAATTCTTCAGTCTCTAAAACATATTCTTCATATACTACCCCCTCACGGAAGCATGGAGATCTCATTCATCTCATGAAGAGCAAATTGTACCTCCCTCAATGGCTTAAAAAGGTGCCCGTCTCTACATAGTATGTTGAAAAGGTGGAAGGATCTATGGGGGTGTCGTACTACACATTTCTTATAGTTCTATACAATCGGAGTCTCCTAAACTATTCTCTGAAGGTATTAAAGATGAAGTCCATCATCTGGGACCACCACATCTTCAGGGTTGAGCATATCCACCCAGAGCTTTGAAGTTTTGTTCGACGTATTAGCCTCTAACTTTCACGAAGCGATTGATGAAGGAATTTGCACACCGGGGATTCTCATTATCGGAAAAGTTTTTCTGAGCCCTTATTGGTAGTAAACTAGTGACATGTCTTTTGAGACCATCCTGATAGGGACCACGAGCATTGAAACTGCCTTTAGGCACTCTGTTCACCATAAAAATCGTAAATGATTTTTTATTAAATTTTCTCAATAAAAGATTAAAATTTTAATTGTTTTCTATTTATAGAAGATGAGGAAAATTTAATTCGCTCTTTATTTAAAGCTAGGTTCTAGAGTAGCTATGGAGGACACTCTTACTCTCCGTTGAAACTCCGTATAAAATTTTAGTTGTCAAGAGTTTTGGGTTTTTGATAGCATCAACACTTGGATGGAAAATGACTCTCTCTATAATATTGACCTCTAGATATCTTTTTTCACCTAAACTTCTATTATTTATAGAGATTTGGAGACTCTTGAGTTAATATAACTGTCGAACTGTTGGCCTCCACGATCTGGAAATTAACTTCCCGCCTTTTGATTTGGTGAATTTGTATTAAATTTCCAAGATTTGTAATCGATATTTTTAATCCTCTGGATCGTAATTGAAATGCGAAACACGAATCTCAAGTTTTAGGTTCGTATTTCCTTTAAGTCGCAACCAGAACGTGGATCTCGGACCTTAGATTCGCGGCTTCTTTAAATTACATCCAGAATGCGGATCTCAAAGTTTAGATTCACGGCTCTTTTATATCATAGCCTTAATGTGAATCTTAAATTTTAGATTTGTGATTATTTTTTAATTACAACAGGAATGCGAATATCAAACTTTATATTCCTTTTAATCATAATCGAAACGTGAATCTCAAACTTTAGATTCACAGTGGTGTGATGGGAAGTTCGCTGCTTTGACTCCTTTAAAAAAATAAAACACAACCATGTGAAGGCTATGTTTTAATTCTTCTTTAACTTACATCCAAAGATCTGAAAAATGATCTTCATAAACAAAAATTTCGCCAACAAAACTCCCTCCAAAATTTTCAAAACTCTATGGTTTTGGAGGTGTTTTGAAACACTTTGAATAACTTTGGCAAAATGCAACTCTAACAGTGTGAATTTGTTATTGAAAATCGCAATCTTTGCATAGAAACATGATTTTGTATTTCATGCTTTTGAGAATAGCACGACTCTGTGTTAGAGCCATGGATTTCACACTTTTGAAAAGAGCACGACTCTAGGGCTGCAGATCTCACATTTTTTAAAAGAGCATGACTCTGTATTAGGGTCGCAGATCTTGTATTTTTAAAAAGGGCACGACTCTATATTAGGGCCGCGAATCTCACATCTTTAAAAAGAGCACGACTCTGTATTAAGGCCGCGGATCTCACATTTTTAAAAAGAGTATGACTCTGTATTAGGGCCGCGGATCTCATATTTTTGAAATAGCACGACTCTATATTAGGCCCGCGGATCTCACGCTTTATGCATTATATCCGGGATATTATCATTTTTCTAACGTAAATATCGAGGCTTTCTCTGAGCTTCATTAATGAGAGGATTCTTACGAGATTTAGGCCAAATATCTCATCTGTCAAATCATTTGTTATAAAATTTAAAACTCATCATTAAAGTATTTTTAACACTTTCTGAAGAATTTGTGTTCCAGATTTTCTTCAAGCTTTCAAGGCTCTTCGTCTTCAAGCTTTTTCTCTTCTTCAAATTTCTTTAAGAACTTCTTAAAAAGATGATGTAAAAGGCTTCAATCTCTGATCCATCTAGTAGTGGTTACCGAAATCCTCAAGTTGCTTCTGGCTCCATAGTGGTTCGATAGGAGCCTCTGGTTGGAGGTGATTTTCTTACTTCATATCAAATTTGCAATTTATATTCTGATTTTGAGAGAGAATCTGCTTTCTCATGATTTATTTTAATTCTTTCTTTTCCTTATACATTGAATTATGCTTTAAACCCTTGGCCAAAAGATCACTATTTTGGCCATACAGGAGAATATGATGGTGCGAAATAGTTTAGACTCTCCATAGTTTTTCCTGCTTGCACAATCTCTAATGGTTGAGAGAGAAAAAGTAACATTTTAAATCCTCCCGTTCTATATTGCAGGAACTCATGACGACTTCTCCTTTTGAGGGGAAGCATAAGATTTTATTGAACAAGCTTCGGTTTCTGTTTGGTGATCATGTCTCGGTCCCTGATGATTGCTTAGATGATAGAGAATATAAGTGGCTTCGCCAAGTTAATGGTCGTAATTTGTATCTTTCTGATATGGAGAGGTCTTACTCATTCTTGTATCTCCAATCTTTTTTGTTCATAGAACCATGGATTGGCATTTAAACAAACCGCAGGATGGCGTGTTGTTGGGTGGATTTAATGCACAAGGTGCATTTTTTTCGTTCTACTGGAAGACAAGTTTCTAGATTATTTCCAGGATCCTTTAAACAAGAGCTTCTTTTAGGTGAAACTCTGGTGATTGTTCGAACTTTCCTGCTTCGATTTGTTGAAGCACAGGGAGAATTCCCGATTTAGGATTTTTGCCTAATTGGATGGATTCATTCCTCTTCATAAGAAGAATGGATGATCTTGACCAAATTCTTCTTAAGGGCTTTTGCGGACCAATTGAAACACAAATCTTTATCGTGCTATAAGGACAACTCAACATGGAATTCCTCCCAATTGATTCCATTTCTTTAGTTTGTTAGAAATGTATAATCTTGATACTTACACTTTCTTTACGCACTGTGGTGAATTAGGGCTTACCCTCTGTGCGATGCATGAGATTTCAGGACTTTCCATGGGAGACATTCCTTATGAAGAATATGTTCCCACTAGAGAAGGACTTCATCTACTGAAAGCTCAGAATCCTATGATTTATGATACTTGGTGGGAATTGCTTTACCATTAGCACATTTGTGCTCAAATTTCTAATGCACGCAATGTGAAGCAAACAAAGTGGTTGCAAAAGTTCGTGAAGAATAATCCTGATTTCACCCACCTTTCTCCAGTCTCTAAGCAAGAAATAGAGAAAAGGATTGTTCGTTTTGGAGCAGATGCATGTTCCTGAATCAGATGAAGATGTCTTCAAGGCCGGAATATATTTTGAAAGTTTTCATTAGCAGACCCTACAACCTTTATCAGATCATGCTTTATTGGCAGGTTTCTTGATGTTATGGCTGAAAAGGTGTGTAGTTCCAATACACCTACAAGAAGCTTTATCAGTCACAGTAGTATAACTGGCTGTCTTACTAGCATTCGGCCGCCCTCTCAATTTACTGCCAGCAATGATTTACATAATCCAAAGTGGACTAAGGAAACTGGTTGATAAATTTTGTAATGGCAAGAAAGAGTATGATGATGAGGGAAACTTAATTGTCAAGACTCCAAATCTGCGGGTGGAACTTCCATACACTTATCTAATGGCTTGGATAGTTTTGCATTGTCCCTCATTAATGAGTCCGATTAATGCTCAAGTAGACTCAAGTTCTCCGAGATTTGAACATTATGAGAAGTCGTAATGGGACGGATGTTATATGACTGCAATCCGCAGAACACTCCGACATCATTCTAAGTATGAGCTGTTCAAGTGCTTCCCTTATTTTCCAAATGCTAACTATGGTAATAAATTTGTGGATGTAGCCGGTGCTGATAAATTTACCACTCTATCTCCTGGATATTTCTGGTTACTAATAAATATTCGTCCAGGGCACCTGGCACTCCGCTTAGGGAATCATTGTTACATTAAACCCTATTACCCAAGCCGTTTCTCTCGACAGTTTGGATATGATCAATTATATATCGAAAATTCAAACACGGACATGAGTTCCATTGGGAATTTGTTTGAGGGAGCTAGGCTTAGTTTCATTTCATCTCTGGTGGTACAAAAGCCATATTTAATCTTCCACTCAAGACTCCAAATTCATACATGGCCTTTGGTTTCTGCAAATGGTATTCTGCTGCTCATTCCATGCCTCAGAATTTTGACATGAATTTTACTTGTTTAAAAGACATTAGAGCATGGTATGCTCAAAAGAGAGAAGCTGGTAGTACTAAAGTGGCTGGAATAGAAGACTTTGGTGTAGAGTTTGGTATTGAAGAATTCATTTCAAGAGGTGAGAAAAGTACTGCAATAGTCCCAATGGATCGACCTGTGTCTCCCATTCCAGTTTCTCCTCCTCCTATGGCAAAAGGGACGTCTCCTAAGTCAAAATCTCCATCTAAGAAGGCAACTTACAAGCAGAAGATATTGAAGCATCTTAATGATTTGCCAATCATTCTGTAACTCTATTGGCTAAGACTGGTGCAGCAGTACTTAGTTTAGTTCTTGGAACTGCTGAGAAAGAATAAGAAGAGGACGATGACGCGGATTTGTTTTCTCATCCTTCTAAAAAGCATCGGAGTCAAGGGCCTATTTTTCTCAGTGACCCTACTCAATAGATTCTTTTTACTGCATCGACAGCTGAGCCTTCATCTACTGCTATACCTCCTTCAGAAGGATTAGTTCAATTGGTGCAAGAGGGATCTACTACTCCTGCTCCTATGGCAGCTCAGGACACAAGTGATGATGACATACAGATCATTGGAGAGACCCGCACACCAGGCTCTTCCTTAATGGCAGTACCTCCTTCAGGAGATCCTAATAATGGAGGTGATAATGATGATAATGTTGATGATGATATTGATAGTGATGATATTCATTCTTGTACTCCTCTGTCAGATCATGGTAAATATACTTTTCTAACGTTGGAAGAGAAAGCTGAAGTGTATGGTCCAGGAGAATCCAGTTTCCAACTCCAAGGTCTATTCTGAACTTTACTCATTTATATCATCTTTCACTTCTTTTATCATCATTTAATAATTTCTCTCTTTTTCTTTAGAAATGTTTCCCTCTACTCTAACTTTGGAGTATGTACCTGAAGGTGATACTTCATTTGTTGAAACTGAAATTCAAGCAGAAGTTGCACCAGAAGCTGCTGTGGCTACTGGCCTTGTTGAAGCCACTGATGTCACTAATATTGAAACTGCTAATCTTCTTGCACCTATTAAGGATAGTGAGGCTACTGCCTCCACTGAAGTTGGAGCTATTGAAAATGCTGCTCCTGCTAAAGTCAGAACTGATGAACCTGTTGCACTCATTGAAGCTTTTGTTTCTTCACCTCGGAGTACAGTACCATCCACATCTACTCTTGTTGCTACTTCCACTACAACTACTTCTTCATCAACAAGTTGTGCAGAAGTGGATGCTCTTGAAGATGATTTGCTCCAGCATACTATTGAAGTCTTCTTTGATTTTTTGGACCACTGTATTGACAAGATTCTAAAAGAAAGTTCATTCTCCTCAATTGCCAATGTTTTTAATATTTATGTGGCTGGTATAGCAAGTATTGGTGGAGATGAAAAAGAAAATCCTTATAAATTCATAGTATTTGGTGGCCATGATCAAGCCATTGCCAGAACTCAGGAAACCGTTGCCAAGGCTTAGGCATTTCTTGAAAAGATTTCCAAAAAGCGCGAGAAGACAATGAAGAATTTTGCTGACTTTTCTAAGCAACGTGATAATGTGAACAAAGCTCTCTTGACTACTCAAGCTGAATTGAAAGTATTGGAATATGCACTAGTGAACAATACAGCTGTCAACGAAAAAGAACTATGTAGACAAGCTGCTGTTCAGACTTATGAAACCATTAACTTGGAGATAAGCAATGTAGAGGAAAAGATCAAGGCTCTCTTGAATCATTAAGTTGTAATGATTTTTCTTTAGTATTCAAGGAGCCTTTATAATTTTTAATTTTAATAATGAAAATCTTAATCTTGTCGAAGAAACTTTTGTACTTTTATACTTGATAGTGAAAACTTGGAACATTTCCATCTGTTATAAAAATGATGCTTCTGTATTCATCTTTGTGTCAACTACACGTGTTTTCTCTTAGATACATTTTTGTGCTCAATTCTGTCAATTTATGCAATCAGATTTGCGAGTTTGCATATAATTGCAATCCTGTGCTCAAATTAGTGGGTTTGCATATAATTGTAACCCTGCACTCAGATCCACGGATTTACAATAACTGCAGCCCTGCGCTTAAAATCCGTGAGTTTACAGGTTAACTATAAATTGTCACCAATTTAATTGCCTTTTGATACAAAGTTATAAGCGTTGCATGATTCATTAATGACTGGAATCTAATCAAAGATCTTAGCCGAAGATCTCATTTCCTTTAGCACAGAGATCTAAGCGTCCCATACAATAATTAATCTGATTGGGATTCATGTCAAAGATCTCAACTTATAATTTCGCCTACAAAATCTCTTATCGAAGATTTTGATCAAAAAATTCTCTATATAAGGAACCAAGCTGTAAACCATTCTGGCTTAAGAATTTTTCTGAACTCTTTTCTTCTCTAAATTTTTTTAGGCTATTCTACCTTGAATTCTTCTTAGGATTTCTATGAAGAAATCTTCATCCTTTAATCAGCCTATTTGTATTCAAGCTTTTCCAAATACTTATGCCATGCTTTCGCCAATTCTTCATCTTTCGTTTTTATTTAATAGAATGAGTTGCGATTGGCATATAACCAGGCCTCCAGATAATTTAGACTTATTTGTTTCTAGTTTTCTACCATGTGCATTGGGGAAGGAACATCCCACTGAAAATATTCTTATGACCGTAATTATTTTCCTTAACTACGGTAAGTTTTCTTGTTATGAACATAAATTAAGTATTTCCTTTTATGTTTCATAATAAGATTATGGATCTACTGTAGGATATAACCGTAGTTATTTTTCTTAACAATGACCCACACCCTACTGGTTCTCAAATTTTTTCCAATATCTTTGGAGAACCAGTAAATCTCATGTATTTTCATGAGAGAAAAGATTTTGGGTGTGTGGCATTGTTAATTTTCTGCCTAGCATCCTTAAAGTAAGGATGGTAATTGGTTGTCAGCAACTCCCAATTTCAGTAGTTTCACAAGTTGTATATTTGGAAACATGCATTTGGTGCACCCAGTTTTGAAATAATTAAGTCACTGGTGACATTGATCATAACTGAGCGAGCAAACTTGAAAATTCTTAACCATCGGTAGGGGGAGGCTACAGAAGCAAGTTTTTTGTTGACGAAAAACTTGAAAATACTTATGAAGCCATCCTATTAGGGATAAAAGATGTTGACGAAAATTTTTAATGTTCTCTTGGCTCAATAATTTTGTAGATGTCGAAAAAAATTTTGGAGAAATCCCCGTGGGAGCCACCCACGGGAGCCTCCTGCGGGTGCCAACCTGCGGGTTGCTCCCGTGGGTGCCACCCGTGGGTTGCTCCCGCAGGATTGCCCACTCCCATACTTCGGTTATGTTCCCGGATTTTTAGAGATTAATTACGGAGATTTGACAGGGATTTGACTCGAATTTGAAGCGAATGATTACTCCTCCATCTATAAATAAAGAAGGGGAGAGTTTAGAAAAAGGGAATTTTTCCGAAGACCGGAGTCTAGAAATCCAGAGGAGGAGAATTCTCAATATCATCTTCTTCTCAATCTAGATCGGATCATCAACAGAGTATAGAAGCAAAACTCCACCGCTGTCAGACCCACAAAAATTTAAAAGGAGAATCAAATTAATTTTTCCTATTCTTGTAATCTCAGATTTTATTTTGTAATTTTTCTTTTATTGTTGTATTCAAAATCAAATTAGCAATGTAAGAATATCTACAATTTTTTGGGCGTACAGATTTGTACTCATTTCCATTCATTGTATGATATCAAGAAACTCTTTGTAATATTGATTTGGTAAAGAATAAATTTTTTTAATTTTAAGACTTTTGTTATCATTCATCCAGAGATAACTGTTAACATGATGAATGATTTTGATGTTGATCATCAGAGTAATTGTTAATTTGATAAATATTTTGATTTTGATCATCAGAGATAATTGTTAACTTGATAATTATTTTGATTTTGATTATTAGAGATAACTGATAACTTGATTATTATTGACTCTCTAGAATATTATTCAGAAGTAATTATTAACTTAACAATATAAAGTCACTATTCAAATGCCCAAAATGGATTTTGCTGCAAATAAATAAATTTCTTGAATCATGATAGAAATAACTATTAACTTTCGTGAACAAGTTAAAATCCACATTGTTCTGTGACTTATAATATAACAAGTTTTGAATTGCCAAAGATAATTTTTAACTTAGCAAATTTGGAGGAAAGAAAGCAGAGCGCGATTTTATAAAAATTCGCGCTTTTAGAATTCAAGACTGCATTTCTAAACTTCATTTAGTATTAAAATGTGACTTTATGAAATTCGCATTTTAGGATCCTTTGATTCTAGAATCACGAATCTCAAATTTGTCCAAGACAGGAACTTATCATGATAAGTTTATGGGATTTTTAGCAAATCCCAGCTATAAACGGATTTAATTAGTTTTACCAAATGTTGTTTGTATTGGGCTAGCCATGTTATTCCCCTCAGCATGATGAGTTATCGAGAATTTCATTTGGATTTTAAATGCCAAACTTTTCTCTTCTCTGAACCTTAATGGATTAGAGCTATTTATACTTTTTACCCCCCACACAGTATGGTTGTTAAGGATGTCATTTGAAATTTAAATACCAAACTTTCCTCTATTCTTAGTCTTAGAGACAAAGGATTAATTCGATACTTCATGCTAAAACTCGTTGAGAATGGATGAGCTCTATTTGATTGGTGGACAAATTGGTCTTGTTTTGGAGATAATAGTGTCAAGAATCTAACACATTCATTAATATCTTTATGGACTTTGAATATCCGGCATTCAAATAGATCAATAATCAAGTCGTAATGTTGAATTTTCCTATTGTAAGAGGAAAATTTCTAGTATGTGTATCAAATAATTTGTTACTTCTATATTCTCTTCTTCGCGGTATCGGTTGGAGATATAATTGAGGGTTATAAAAGAAGATATGTATCATAAACCACTCAACCTTTAACTTCATTGCTTCTTACTAATCAGTTAGGAATAACATTTCTTCAGAAATTTTCTATTAATTGGCATCATTATTTTGTCATCATTCTATTTTGCCAACCGATATGCTCCATTAGAATAGACCGCATCAATAATAAAGGGTCCGTTCATTTTGGATAGAATTTTTCTTTAGATTTTTGATTAGTTATGATTGGTCTTCTTACTGAAAGGATCATATTACCTTTCTTGAATATTCCTTGCTTAACCTTTTTATTAAAGGTCTTGGAAATCCGTGCTTAGTAGAGTTCAATGATTTGTTGGGCTTCAAGACGTTTATCATCTAGAGCTTCCAATTCTAGATGTCTCTGTTGATGTCTTTCTTTTTGTGTCATTTTAGTTGCTAATATGACTCGTAATGATGGAATTTGGATTTCCAAAGGTAACACTGCTTCAGACCGATACACCTAAGAAAATGGCGTAGTATTAGTAGGAGTTCTGATAGTAGTTTGATATGCTCAAAGACATTCTCCAAGTTTTTCGTTCCAGTCTCATTGATTGGATGAAATGAACTTTTTAAGAAACTTCACAATGGTTTTATTGAAAGCTTCTGCTAAACCATTGGTTGCAGGATAGTATGGAGATATTCAATTCTATATTTATTACAAAACTTAGAGAATGACTGACTCACAAACTGAGATTTGTTGTCATGAATAATTCTCTTAGGTACTCAAAAGCGCTATATAACATGATGTTTGATGAACTTAATAACACCTGACGACTTTACTTCAGTTAAGGGAACAGTTTCAGTCCACTTTGAGAAGTTATCTGTTATTGCTAATATGAATCGATGTCCCCTCGTTGATGGTGGGGAAATTGATCCAATAATGTCCATTCCCCATTGCTTGAATAGCTATGATGTAGCTATTGGGGGAAGATATTCTGGAGTTTGATGTATAAAGTTTGCATGTATTTGGCAGGCTCTACATTTTTTAGCATAAATAACTGTGTCTGTCATCATCTTCGTCCAGTAATAACCCATTTTTCTAAGTCTATCCCAAAGTTTTGATCCTGGTTGATGTACTTTGCAAATGCCACTATGAGCTTTGGCAAGTGCTTCTTGAGCTTCTTTATTAGAGAGACATCAAAGCAAAATCCCATCATAAGATTTTCTATATAATGTTCAAAGTTCGACATTGTAAAAGAGTCGAACAGTTTTTCTTTGAATTACTGAAGTTTCTTTAGGATTTTCTGACAATATCCCATAAAGAATATAGTCTATGTAAGAGAATCTCGAATCTCTTTATTTGAGATCAAACTCAAGAACATATACTTCATCTGCTGAATTTAGCTCCACTTCAAGCCCATTTTTCGGGCAAAACAATTCCTTACTTCCCACTGTTATTTGCTTACGAGTATTTTTGGGTAATGCTAAAGTAGCAGCTAAAAAAACTAGTGAATCTGCATAACCATTCTAATGGTGCGTCACACGACTGATATATAAACCATTAAAACTATCAGCCATTTTTATGACTGCTTAGTAGTATGGTAAAAGGTCCTCATTTTTTACTCCATATCCCCTCTAACTTGATTTATGATAAGTTAGGAATCTCCATATGCTTATAAATACTACCCCCAGCTGTTTGACTATTTTCAAATCAATTATTAGGGCATTGTATTCAGAAATATTATTAGAACATGAGTTTATCAATGAGTATGCTCGAGGAATGATGTGGTTGTAAGGAGAAATAAAAATGACTCTCACTCCCGCTACCATCTTTCCTTTGAGTCCCGTTCTAGAGGCACCATCAAAGAAAATTTGCCACACTTCTTCTGCAACAATATTTACTTCAATAGTTCCTTGTGAAACATTTTGCTTTGAAATTGTATTTCCTTCGATTATCTCTCTAGGGATATCTTTATATAATTTTGAAGATGCTAGAATCGGGTGTTCAACTAGGAAATCAACTATAACTTGTTCTTTAATTAATTTTTGTGGGATAAAATGCATGTCATATTGCGAGAGCAAAATAGCCCAATTAGATAGCCTTGAATTTAAAGACCCTGGCTTAGTCATTAATATTCTTAAGGGATTAACTCTCGATATAATATGAATTGTTTGCCCAACTAAATAGTATCACATTTTTTGCACTGCAAACACCAAACCTAGGCCTTCTTTTTCCACTGGGTTATATTGATGTTCAGCTCCAATCATCATTCTTTTGAAATAATAAATAGTTTGTAAATGCCCCAATTCATTCTTTTGCGCTGATAAAACTCCCAAGGATTGATCCATAGCCCTAACATATAACATGAAAGGTATTCCTAAGACTAAAGCTATAAGAACAGGTGGTTTGGTGAGATACTTTTTGATTTCTTCAAAAGCTTTCTGGTATGCATCATCCCAAATGAATGATACCCCTTTATTCATCAATTTTGTAAAAGATTGACATTTTCCAGATAAATTTGATATGAATCTGCAATTGTACGCCAATCTACCATATAGTCCTCTCAATTCTTTGAGATTCTTAGAAGGTGACATATCTTGGATTGCTTTAATTTTATCTAGATCAAGATAAATTTCTTAAAAAGTGACTACTAGCCAAGAAATTTTTCACTAGAAACTCTCAGAAAAGATTTAATAGGTTTCATCTTAAGCTGGTGTTTCCGCACAAGGTCAAACATTATTCTCATATCATGAAGATGATCATCCTTGTTTTTACTTTTAATTGTCATATAATCTACATAGCATTTTACTGTCTTTCGTAGATATTCTTGGAATATCGTGTTCATAGCATGTTGATACGTGATGCCAGCATTTTTTAAACCAAATGGCATGACTGTATACCAGTATACTCCAAGTGGCATTCTAAAAGATGTATACTTTTCAACATCAGGATACATCTTGATTTGATTGTATCCTGAGAATCCATCTATAAATGGCATCATTTCATAGCCGCAAGTGTTGTCTATCTTGACATCTGTAATAGGTAAAGAAAATTTGCCCGTCGGGCATGCTTTATTTAAATATCTGAAATCAATGCAGACCCTGATTTTTCCGTTCTTTTTAGTTACAAGGACTATATTCGCGATCCAGTCTGGATGTTGTTCTTCACGAATGAAACCATACTCAATTGACTTTTTGATTCTGAATTCGATTGCCTCCATAATTTTAGGACGGAATCTTCATTATTGTTGTTTTACTGGTTTTACATCCGATCGGATATTTAATTTATGAACCGTGACTTTTGGGTTAAGTCCTGGCATATCTTCATAATTCCAAGCGAAAACATCAATATATTCTCGAATGAGAGATTATTTTTTTCTTTTTCCTCTGAAGATAAACTTTCACTTATAAATATGGGTTTAGAATTAACTTCGTCACTCATATTTATTTAGATCACTTTATCTTCAGTCGTAATTCTCATTGTTCAAACTGAATTTCCCACTTTATATTGAGGTGTTTCGCCTATGGATCATCCTTGACTAGTGATATTTCGTCAGTATCTTCTTTTTCTTGGTCTTTGGAGACCATATAACAGAAACCTCACGAAAAATGGCACCAATGCCTACATCTGAATCCTAGCATGATGATCTGATGAATGAGTTTCTTGCCTTTCTTGATTATCCACTCTATATCTTTATTGATTATCCCCTCGCCAACAGAATTGACGGTGTCATTTACATCAAGCCTTTCAAGGCTTATTACAATGGGTTTTCCATCCTAATTCACATCATCAGATTTTGAATTTTCAGATCCTGATTAGTGTCAGCTTCGTTGCTGCTGTCAAATGCCTCTGGAGCATGTTGTTCAGCTGTTTCAAATGTGTCTTGATACAGCAACGTATCTGTAAAGTATTTTTCAACTCCTTTATAAGGTTGCTTCTCTGCAATCAAGATCTTCACATTTTCATCTTTATCCACATACTTCATGCATTGATGAAGTGCAGACGGAACAATGAGATTGATATGAATTCATGGCCTTCCAAGCAGAAAATTATAAAACGTGTCAGTATCTATTACATAGCATATAATAGATACTGACACCATTATCATTGAATCCAAAAATAGTAGTATTTATTTTTACTAATTTATTCATAGGGACCCCAAGATATCGTAATACCCCTCTCGATATTATACTAAGAGCAGATCCAGGATCAACTTGGATTCGGTCTATCTCTGATGATCCTATGTATCCTTTGTAATACAAAAGATGATGATGCTTGTTATTCTTAACTTGCATATCTTTTGTTGAAAAGGCTATGTAAGGAATCTTTTTAGAAGCTTGATGACATACTGCACAGTCTTCTTCTTCATCTTTGACTGTTTCGGACATTTGTGGCAGAAACACTTTAAAATCTTGCAGAGGTTCTCTTAAAGTTTCTCTAGTTTATTTAGAGAGATTTATGAGCTCATACAAAGTAATTCTTGCCGGAATATTGGCCAATTGCGCCAATACATTAAATTGAAATGCCTTCTTGGAACTTTCTGCAGGTTCTTTGTTTCTGTTTTTAAGAGTTTTGTAAAATTTAAACCCTTTTTGCTTGTTCTTCTCTGGAGGCGACTGAAGTTCTACTACTTAATCATAATTTTTCAAGTAATTTTTTCTTGAATGAATTCTAGAAGATTTTGGCTAATCCGCATTAACTGCCAAATAATCTTTGACTTCTTCTTTTGAATTCGAAAGAGAAGGAACTTCTATTTCATGTTTGAAATTACAGTAACAACATTAAAAGTAAAAGCTTTTCCTTTTGACTTCTTGTTAGATGAACTTGAAATCCATTTCTCATCTTTAAAGAAGTCTGGATGTACCCACATTATTTCTCCTTTAGAAATTTCAAAAGGACATAACCCTTTCGTTTGTTGTTGATGAGGATTATAATTCACAACCCTCATCGTACCTTTAAGAATGGGTTGAACTCCATCTTGAACAGTTGATTCTATCCAATCAGGAGTTTTTCCAAATCTAAAAGTCATCATGTTTGCAGTTACTTTTTTCTTATCTTCTCGCAACTTGATAACTTTGGCATCTAGCAGAGCTTGAATCTTATCCTTGATAATGTAATAATTTTTAATAGGATGATTAATAATCCTATGATACACACAGTAATCAGGACCATTAACCTTTTCTGCTTCTTTGGATCGTTTTGATTCTTGAAATTTGAGCATATTCTTTGTCATGAGCAAATTAAAGATAGTAATAATATGGTCATTTTTGAAAGAATATTATTTCTGAGGAATCCGTGATTGACAACGAACCTTTGGAGAAGATTTTGCAGAATTTGGAGTATCAGTCGTCATTGTCTCTTTCCCCTTGAGTCAAGAAGACTAATGCTGTCTAAAATTATTTTGTCTTTATTTCCCTCCTTCTTCAGCCTCAAGCATCTGTGCAATTTCTTCAGCTTCCTCAGCTTGTAATGAAATATCTTTTCAAGTAGAAGACTTTACAGCCCCATCCTGACAAGAACTTTAGTGGAGAGATTGTGTCTGCAAATTTCTATCAATATTTTCTCTGACACTCCATGCAGACATCTCAAAGAATCATTTTTGAATTTTTTAGTGAAATCTCGAGCGAATTCTCCCTTCTTCTATTTTGTAGCAAGGAGAGTTGGCATTGAGATTTTCATGTTATCTCATAAAACCTCGTTAAGAAGGCTTTTTCCAAATCATTCCACGAATTAATGGTCCCCAATTCTAATTTTCGGAACCATTCAAGTACTATACCCGTTAAGATACTAACAAAGACTCACGTAATGATTGGATCATTCCCAGTCAAGTGTCCCGTCTGAGATTTGAAATAATAAAGGTGCTAATTCGGTGATTTTTTACCATCAAATGATTTGAGTTTCAGTAGTTTGTAATTCTCCGGAAATGGTATACTTTCCCATTCTACAGGATATGGCCTCACAACCCCAGCTCTTACAAATCATTCTTATGCATGAGAGTATTCAGTTGATTTTAAAAACTCTCTATCCAAGCAGTGTTCCATTTTCTTTCTGATTCAGATTTCTTTCTTGGTGATGGGAGTGCACGGAACGATTATCTTATTCTTCGCAACGGTCTTCATTATTTTCATTATCATTTCTAGGAGGAATGTGAGATTCATCTACTGTATTCTTCGCTCTATCATTCCTCAAATCATGAGGACAGAATAGAGTGGAAGTCTCTCATCCGTAGCAGTAGTAGTTGTAGCGTGCTCATCAGTAGGCTACCGTGCAGGAGAGGTTTTAGAAGAAAATTCGCCTTTCTCTTTCCTTCTTTCTTTTTCTAACTCCAGCAAGACATACATCATATCTCTAATTTTATTAATAGTATTTTGCTGTTGTTGGATGGTTTTCTCTTGCTCATCTATTTTTTTCATAAACTCTTCTGGAGTTCCCTGTACCATATGTGCAAATGCGAAATCTTCGACGAACGAGTCCGATGTTTGAGATTCGGCCACAACTAAATTTACTGTTTCTTTTCATCATCGGAAGAGACTCCAGACATTCGTCTGCAATCCACAGGCATTGTTACTCCTTTCTTGAGTTGAGTATTCTAAAAAAACACCCTGAATCTCACTGAATACACTTTTTAAGCCTAAAGAGCGTTCAGAGTCAGAAGAATCTATTCTATGGAAACTCTTTATCTTTTTCTTCTTCTTCTTTCCCTTGAAGTCTATCATATTAGATGATACTTCGGGATATTCAGGTTCAAAAATTCTTGTTTGTTGCATCTCCTCCTTTTAGATGGTTGAAGTGAATATGTTGTAAGTCGATTAAAAACCGACTGTTTAGTAGGAGCCGCTACACAGCAACAATGCAATAACACTGCATTGATCAATCGTTCACAATGACATTTAGACACTCAAAATTTTTCTCTCTTTTTGTTGAGAAGTTCCATAAAGTCTCTTGCATTGGAACTCATTGTCTTGTTAATGGAAATGGCATCGCCTCCAAATGATATCTTTGGAATATGATTTTCTATTCCCTTAAAGATTCTAGGAGCGAACTTCAGTTTAGTTGTGGTGGCAAATGGGCGAGCTTCTGCCGAAATTCAAACTTAGAAGCCAGTTCACGATTTTGATAACCATGCTTTTTGGTACACGGATTTAAGGTCCACATTTATCTATGGAAACGCATTTCTGAAAATCACATTTTGTTTCTGTAGAACGAGAAAAATTATCCCCGCACTAATCTGAATCCTAATTCCGAATTTGAATCCAAATCCAAATCCAAATCCAAAATCCTAATCCAAATCAAATAATAATAATAATAATAATAAATATAAATAAAAAAAAGAAGAGGGAAGCCTCGCTGGCGCGAGGCAGAGAAAACCAACAAGAAAAAAATTAATTGGCCAGGCCAGCCCCGCGAGCGAGGCTGGCGATGCCCGCGCCGCTCGGTTGCCGTTTCGCACAGTAAAGCTCGCCTCATGCACGCAATATATTTTGGCTCCGTCTCCCACTATTTTGCAATTTCTAACCTTATCCAAATCTTAATCATAATTAAATTAATTTTTGAATGTAGGATTCTAATTTAATTCTATTTGAGTTTGATAATTCTACAAATTCTAATTTGAGTGTAATTAATTTTTAGGTACAGAAATAGGACCCGATTCGATGAATCTGGAGTAAATCAAATCAAAATAAGATTTGGATATCTCATCAAAATTACAAAGAGATCTCGATTCTATCTACAAGGAAACTCGTTTAACTACTTGGGGCCTATAAATACCCCTCAAGAGAACTCAAAAATAACCTTTGGCAATTCAAGCTACGCAGAGAGCCTTAAAGCCTTCGGACCGGCAAATAAAAAGACCTTTGGCCAGATCTCTCTCGTGTGCAAGAGCTTGAGCTTTCTCCAAGAATAGAAGAAAAGAAGAACGAGCTTACCTCTTAATCATCGATGTCATATCGTCAACGGGAAAAGTATCGATCCCTATAGCTGCCTCAAATTCCATGATCTTTTGTAAAAAGAGAGTGACGATTTATAAGTCCTCTCTATCTGTTTCTTTTTATTTCTTTTCATTGTAATCAAAGAAAAAAAGAGAAATTTTAATAATCTGTAATTTTTCTCTATTCAATAATAATGAAAATATTTTCTGTTTTTGCAAAAAACAGACTGACGACCACAGTGAGAGAAATCTCATATACTGAAGATGAGATGGTGGTCTAATCTGACATCAACAGAATTGGAGAGACAATGGAGAAGAAGGTGATCGAGGTCGAGGTCGGCCAAAGATGTTCAAAATCACAAAAATATGACCTGATAGTTCTAGATGACAAGGAGACGTTGATTCATCAATAGCCACTTGGATTTTCAAACTCTGATCTATCAGAACAAACTGTTTTCCTTTCAATATTTAGGGAGTTCGCTGCGTATGACGCCAAAAGAGAATCTATCGCGGTGTAAAGACACTCCCAAATTCACAACCGGAATCGGAGAGCACGCCATAAGGCACTCGAAGCCCATTTTGCATGGCAGGCTCAAAATTAGCCTAGCATGAAGTGAGGAGGATGTCAAGTTCCAAATCAACCTAGCATGAAGCGAGGAGGATGCCAGGCTCAAAATCAACTTAGCATGAAGAAAGAAGGATGTCATACTCAAAATCAGCCTGGCCAGCCTAACACTCCTCAGCCTGGCTAGCTTGGCAAAAGTCAGGCTCGCCAGCCCAGCACATCTCAAGCTGGCCAGCCCAGCACTCCTCAGCCTCGCCAGCCTAGTACTCTCAGCCTGATCAGCTTGGCAAAAATTAGTCTCACCAGCCTAGCACTTCTTAGCGTGGCAAAGGACTACCTAACACTCTCAGCATGGCGAAAGACAACCTAGCACATCTCAGCCTGGCCAGCCTAGTAAATCTCAGCCTGGCTAGCCCAGCACTCCTCAGTCTGGCAACCTAGCACTCATCAGCTTGGTGAGAAGCAGTCTAGCACTTCTTAACCTGGCCAGCCTAGCACAAGTCAGTCCGGCCAACCTAGCAAATCTTAGCCTCACCAGCCTAGCAAATCTCAGTCTGGCCAGCCCAGCACTCCTTAGTTTGGCCAGCCTAGCACTCATCAGCTTAGCGAAAAGCAGTCTAGCACTTCTCAGCCTGGCCAGCCTAGCATAAATCGGGCCAGCCAACCTAGCAAATCTCAGCCTCGCTAGCCTAGCACATATCAGCCTAGCATCAGAAAGACCGGACACCAGCTTGGCATAAGTAAACTTGAAAACCAAACAAGTCTAAGCCAGCATGCGAGACTAGTTCAATTAAGCCAGCGTGCGAGGCTAGATCAGTTCGTCAATTTCATCCGGTGCGCGAGGTAAGAATTAGGCCTCAGCCTCATGTAGGAACAACGGAATGTCAGTCTACCCGGCACCTTCATGCAAGACGTATCAAAATCAATGTCGGACATAGAACTAGTCTAGGGATTGACAAGTATAGCTTCCCTGACTTCGCTGAACCGCATATCTGGACTAATAGACATCAATCAAGAAGTGGGCTCCGTCCCCTAAAAGAGGATTATATCTGCACCACGAGAAGAAATTTCGAACTTACGGAGTTATCTCACAAATAAAAGGGAAGTCGCACAGCCTCATCTGTCATGTTGCTGCAAAAAATTAATCACTGCAGTTTTGACTCACTGCCACTATGAAGCCCCGAGAACATCTGTGTTCAGTCGGTTGTCAATACCGGAATCCAATATTCCATAAAGAAGATGACTGCAAAAACAAAACTCTAACTCAGATCAAGATTTGCTCACTTTCACGTCGAATATGGTGAATAAGAGTAAGAAATCAGTCGTTGAAGAGTATGCCTATGATGCAAAAGCAGAGGCAACCTATCATCACACACACCTCAGGTCAGGCGTGATGGCTCCCCACAATTACATAAGATTGGCAAGAGATTTTGACGAGTAATATGAAGTGTTCAGTGATCATTCGGCCATAGCGACGCTGATCGCATGCTTCCTCTTGGTCCGACAGGAGGACGATCCACATGGTCGAACAGTCGGTCAAGATATGTCAAAAAATCGAGGAGCAAGAACGCCTCGTTCAAGAGAAGCAAAGGAGCATCGAAGATCTCAAAGCAATGATTGTGAAGGTTTTGGAGAACACTCAAAAGAACACAGAAGATTGAGCAGGGAGTTCTTTCTCTTTTGATAAGACCAAGAAAGATGGAACCAAATCCAACCGAGATGCCAGGGGAAAAGGCAGTGAGGAGGAATATTTCGTTGATCCTCATGCCAAAAAATTGGAGAAGCTTCAAAATCAAATAGAAGTTTTAATGCACCAGAAAGGATTGCAAGAGACGGAAATTACGAGACCCTACCCGATAGAGTGGTAGTCTGCACCGTTTCCGGCAAAATATAAGCTTCTTAAACTAGAGTCATATAATGGGAAAGGATCTCCGAACTAATATATGTATTATTTTCTTTCACAGATCGGCCATCTCATGGGCAATGACTCAGTGATGATAAAAAAAAAATTGTAATCACCCTGCGAGGGCCTGCATTCACTTGATTTATGCAACTGCCCCCAAAACCATCAATGCCTGGTCTGATGTAGAGAGAGTTCCTACCCCGCTTCTTCGAAGACGATACCAAAGTATCCATCCACTCTCTTTTGACAAATAAGCAAAGAGAGGACGAGACAGTTAAAACTTTCGTTGAGCATTTCCTTGAAATATCAGTGCGATGCCCGCATGGCATATCGCAGGAAATATTGGTAGAGACTTGCAGACACAATCTTCAGACCAGAATATTGGTTAAAATAGGAGCAATAGAGTCCAAAACTTAGAAGGATCTAGTTAAATAAGGGTAGCAAACAAAGGACATAATCCGATGTATTAATGAATATTATGCCTAGAGTAGGATGTCCAATCAGCCACGGCCATAATCATCTCACCCTAAAGGAAAGGAAGCAACGGCCACTAGACCTGCTGTAAATAAAAAATCACAGAATAATTGAGATTCTTCTAGGTCGCAACAAACATGCGATTTTAAACATGAACAAGAAGTCACATTCTTCCACCTACTGAATAAAAAGAGGATACTCAGGTTACCCAAAAATCAAAGGCTAGAGGAGGCTGGAAGAACAGATGATTCCAAGTATTGTTTCTTCCATCAAATATTGGGCACCCAACCAAGAATTGCTATGATTTGAAAGATAAAATTCGGGCATTCGTCAATACAAATGTGATCTAGTTGAGACCTGAACAGAAGAGGGTGTCCGCAATGCAATGACAACAAAATGACTACCATAAATCAAAAAAATTCAAAAAAATTCAAAAAAATTCAAAAAAAATAAAAAACAAAAAATTCAAAAAAAAAAACGTACGAAATTTTTGTTGCCTAATGCCACTAAGGAATCAGGAAGAGAGTAAACCTCTCACTAACCCTATCATATTGGGGATAAGAGTATAAAATTAAACAGCCCAAAGTAAGAATATGAGACTATACCCGCGCACAACGTGAGGTTAAGCCAGCGTAAAATCATCCAAGGTATGAAACTAACTCGAGACTAAACCAGCGTAAAGTCATCCAGACGCGAGGCAAACTCGAGATTAAACCCGCATACATGGTTATACTAGTGTGCGAGGCTAAACCAGTGCACAGAATTCATCAAAGTACAAAAGTGAACAGAAATAAAAGAATAAGTTTCAGCCCCACATAGTCTATTGTAAAGAAGAGAAATTAGTCTATTACCACATAACAAACCTCATGGATAGCCAAACAAGTTCCATGCAGGGGGTGGGACCCATATCCAACTAAACAAATATATTTATGAAGCCAGCGTAAAGAACGCAAGGCTAATACTTGCGAGTAATTCAAGACTATGCAAAGCCAAGCTGGCGTATAGGACTCATTCAAAAGTGCAAAAGCTCCAAAATGCGAGACTAATTTGCAACCCCACATAAAATAGTAGGAACACTGGGATAACATACACGCGAGGCCATCTGGCAAATTGCATGATTTTTATTACTGGAAGAGATGCAGGATGCAAGGCAAAGTTGTAGTTGTAATATCTCAAATCTCGAGCTATTTGTATGCCTCTTTTGAGTCCGATTGTGCCGAATAGGTTTACCAAAGTCAATTTTGGACACCGAAATAAATTTTGATGGGCGTAACTTAAAATTCGTAACTCCAAATGACATTCGGTCTTTTTAATAATTAGTTTTTTAATATTTAGAATTTTTAGAAATTTTCGTTATGAGGCCAAAAAATACTTTCAAAATTGATAATTTAATAGTATTAAAATTATCCTTCTAATTACTTTAGAATTTCGGTTCATTTATTCCGGATATCAAAATGACAAATGGATAATTTTCCAGCACTCCTCTTGTTAATTACTATTTCCTACATAAATTTGGTAGTATTTGAAAAATATTTAACGGAGCCATAAATAATAAAATATTAAATAAATTAGAAATTACTTTATATACACACCATTTTTATAACAAATTTCTAAGGGCACGCCTCAATTATAATGTCGGTTGAGCTGGGTTATGTATGTAGTGAGGTGTGTTGTGTCTTGTCAAGAAAAGGTGAGAATTTCGGTGACGTGGCTAAAGGATGAGAGGGTGAAAATAATAAATGTTTTCAAAATTGCATCAATGCCACCAAATTATTTCTCCTCTTCTTGTTCCCTCACTCACTCTCCTCTGTCCTTCGGCCAGAACTAGGCAGTAGAGAAAAAAAAGAGAGAAGGAAAAAAAAAAGGAAAAAGAAAGAAAAGGAAAAAAGAATAAATCAAACAGAGGATTTGAGATCAAGCCGAGGCAAATAACATTGTTATTTTCATTCGTTTCTTTATTTAATTTATATTTGTGTATGTAATTTATTTTGTAAAAAATGCTTACTTCATACTTTGAACTATTAATTAATATTGAGAACTAAACCAGATTAGTGGATCAATCTTGGTATATAAATCTTGTGATGTTTGTTAGGTTTTTTTATATAAAAAAGGGGTTTTACGTATGCGGTTTGCATGGTTTGCATGGGCAAAAATAATATGCAAGATAAATAATCAATCAAATGAAAAATGGGGAGAAAAGAGAGAGGAGTTAATGATCTTGAGCTGGCAAGGAGAAAGAGAAGGGAAAGGAGAGAGGGATGGGCTGGGCCGAGAGAAGAGAAAGAAAAAGAAAAAGGAAAAGGAAAAAAAAAGAAAAAAAAGGAATTGGGCCTGGGCTGGCCAGCCCAATAATAGAAAAATAAAAAATAAAAATTTTCCAGTGGGCTTAGGTTTAGGCATTGACTTAGGCCGGATAGGAAAGAAAACAAAAAAGAAAAAGTAAAATACTGTGGGCCTTGTAAATAAAATACAGTCGGCCTTAATAAATGAATATGCAGAATACTAAATAAATAAATATACAATATTATTACAGCATGTACTTGGCCCACGATTTAGACTATTGATTGGTATTAAGTACTGAACCAGATTATTGAATTAATTTTGATAAAATATATTATGATATAAATTTGCACTAATATTATTAAGATGACACGGGTATCTAATTCATAATGCTATAAGTTATGTGTTTTGATATTATAAGTCATGTACTATGATTCTACAAGTCACGTGCTATAATACTACAAGTTATGTGCAGTCGTGGAAATGCAAGTATATTAACATGAATTGAAAAATAAATAAAGAAATGAAAGAAAAATAAGCAAACAAATATAAAATAAATCATGTTATGATATTTATAAGTCATGTGCATAATGTATTATGAGCCTGGAATGAGAGAAACTATATGATGGATAACATGATGCATGACGTGCGAAAATTGTCAATGATAAAGTGTATTATTTAATACTTGTATGAATGATACGGTTTATATGATATATGACACATAATTCAAGGTATATATATATACTCGAATCCAATACATGATCTGTTTGAATGAATTAATTGAATACTTGATACACGATGAGAATGATTATTCATGGGAGCATGATAATGAGTTTCTTGCATCATGATTACATAACATAAAGTATTTTTTTTTATACATGTGTACATGATATTGAATTTTGATTCCTGAATTCTTATTTCTCGTGATAAAGATATGTACACAGTTTGACTTGACAAGTTATGTGTTCCCCTTAATTCATGTATATTGTGTGTTATTGACACGGGGATTGGAAAAGCTACATAATGGATAAGAACTGTATTGTATAAGGATCTTATTGGCTAACTTCTTAATTGAGGTGATGAGGATTTTTATTGTAGCAGCACTGGGTGGTAGTAGGTCACCATCTGATACATGAGTCACTGTAAGGGTGACGTCCGTTACTGTTTCACAGTACGAAGCTTGACTTGAACATGTAGCGTGTGTCATGATTCAGCGCCATGGGTTTGAGGCCGGGTTCCTGGTATGTACAGGCACTTATATAATACAAAAAATTACGTGCTATCTTATCCATCTTTTGGTTTCAAATACTAACAAGAACTTGACCTACACTTGATATCTTTATAAGATATTTACTTGCTATTGCAAATGATATGCACAGTTTTACTTATTTTATTTTTCATTATTTACGTGACATACTTAGCACTATCACGATTTAATTACATACTTTATCTCCAGTACTGTGATAGTACATATATTTTTTTCTTGTGTTACTTGCTAGGTTTAATCCCCTTAGTTTTGAACCCAGGTTTAGAGGGCGAAGAAGGAGAATCAACCCCAATTGAAAACCCGCATTTTATTGACCAGACCGAGCGACAGCAAGCAAGTGAAGTACCTTCTAGGGACCCTTTGTATATATATATTTGTTTATATTTCTTTTTTTCCGGACACTGGTTTTCGCTTTTATGTTCAGATTCAGAGCAGTGTGTCATTTTATATATCAACTCTTTGTATAAATAAAATCTTTCCAGTTTCAGATGTATTATTTATTCATCTGACTGTGACAATAGTTACGATTATTCCAAGATCTTGTGACTATTGTATTGTCTAGTGCAAGTATTAAGTAACGTCTCCTTTTGGTAAGCAGTCGAAAAATATGGGCGTTATAGGGCAGTATCAGAGCCTAAGTTTAGGTGGAAGATTATATGACTACTGCCACATAAGAACATGTCTGTGACTCATTCTTTATAATTGTTTCATATTCTTTGATATCTATCTGATCTAGTTTCATGCCAGTCCTATTGTCTCCTATTTATTTGAGATATCTATCTTGAATTTCTTTTATTGATTCTTATCTGGACTATCATGATATCGATCCAATCTTTGATCAATACATCCCTTAATGATTAATGATGAAGAATTTTATACCAACTCACTAAATATTAATGAAAATGGATATGATGTCATTCTAGATATGAAAGAGTTAAGTACATTCCATGCGTTGATAGAATGCAGTAGAAGAAGAGTAATGCTTTAGATTCCTGATCACTCAGATTTTGAATTTATTGGTGAACATCAATCTTTAAAACTAGTAGAATCTAAGATGTTCCGGAGAAAAGGCATTTTGAAAGAAATGGAAGTAGGAAATGAAATAATCTGAGTAGTATCATATTTTTTTTAGATATATTTTCTGAAAAAATACTTGGTCTACCACCAGCGAGAGCAGTAAAATTTACTATTAATATTATTCCTAAAACTGAAGCAGTTTGTAGGCCACCTTATCGAATGGAAATTGCAGAATTAAAGGAACTTAAGAGGCAAGTAGATGAGCTATTGAAGTTGGATTTTGTGAGACCTAGTGTTTCACCTTTGGGAACTCCAGTATTATTAACAGGAATGAAGGATGAGGTCAAAAATCATATGTGAATTATAGGGGTTTGAATACAGTCACAATTGAGAGTAAATATCTATTGCTAAGGATAACTGATTTGTTTGATTAACTGGAAAGAGCAAGAGTATTCTCGAAGATAGATTTTCGTTTTGAATTCCATCAAATAAGAATATGAGTAGAAGATATTCCAAAAACTGCATTTACAACCAGACATGGTCACTATAAATAATTGGTGATGTCGTTTCCAGTGACTAATGCTCCGATAGTATTTATAAATTTGATGAATTATGATTTTACTCAGTATCTAGATAAATTTATGGTGGTGTTTATTGGTGACATATTAATCTACTCCAAGAATAGAGAAGAACATGCTGAACATTTGAAAATAGTTTTATAGATTTCTAGATAGCATAAGTTATATGGAAAATTGAACAAATTGGAAATTTGGTTGGATAAATTTGTTTTGCTGGTCATATAGTTTTTGGTGACGGTGTATCAGCCAACCCTAAGGAGATTGAGCCATGATGAATTGGCATGTGTCAAAACCAATATCGAAGATTCGAAAAATTTAGGATGGCTGGGTATTATTGAATATTTATATAGGATTTTGTAAGACCGCATCACTTTAAATAATCATTCCAGAAATAGAGTGAAATATGTCTAGACAGATGAATGTAATAAATCATTTGAAGAATAAAAATGGAGCCTAATAACAGTACTAGTACTATCAATGCTAAATAGTTCTGGAGAAATTAAAGTATATAATGATGCTTCAAGATAGGAATTATGATGTATATTGACATAGAATGGAAGAGTGGTTGCATTTAGAATTTACCCTTAGATTCCTTGAAAAAAGAGAAAAATGATGTCATTCTTGTATTATTTTGAGAATTGGGAAGACTAAATTTAGGGGACATGGCCTTGAGTATGCACTTTTTGAAAAAAAAAAAAACAGAGAGAAGAAAAAAAAAAGAGAGAAGGGTTAAGACATAAATATTGATGAATTACAATAATTGATATTAGTAGACTTGACAAAGTAAATATAGTTGGTGAGATTAATTATACAAATGGACTAGAAAATTAGGAACAAGCTGAGTGAAAGTGGGTGTAAAGGATATAAGGAAGTCTTAGAAAGCTAAAGATTTTATAAAATTAGTCAGGTTGAGAGGTAAACTAGAAATTGATAATGAACTATATTAAAAGAAGATAAATTTCATCATGCTAAAACATAACATTATATCCTCTTACTCAAGTTTAGTTTTATTTTTCCAAATGATTGCCTTACTCTATTACCTTTATTAACTGTTCCCATCTGACATTTTATATTTCTCATCAAAATTTTAACCAAATGATTCATGTCTTGAACATTTTATATCTCACAAGTCTTATTGAGTCGGCGAGGCAATTGTAGAGATGTATTCTCAGGCGCCATCAATTATAGTTGCTTGATAAGATCGTTGTGTATGATTGAATTTTGTAACTAGTCATGAATTCATTTATTATCTTATATCCCTACCATTCATAGTCTTGTTATATCAGTATTGTAATAGTTCAAATTTATTTCACTTCTAGAGTCCATTACAACGTGTACTAGGACCTTGGGAATGGACTCTACAAAAAATTTTATCACTTGTATCTTACCCATTAGTTAATCAAGATGTCATGACACTCCAAATTGGTAGCAGGTATTCCTGATTAAACTCTACCTTTTTTTTGTATTTCTTCATCCAAATAAAACTTCAATAATAAATTGGGAATCATATCTATCCATTATCATTCCTATCAAAGACAAAAATTGTTTATGATGTATTTCATATATTATAATTGAGAAAGCACTATGGTAAAAATGTAGAGTAGTGGATTTATCAAGTAGATTTAAGATCGGGCCTAAATTATAAGAAGCGATATATAAGGATCAATAACCGCCGGGAGAAGTCTTGAAGGATCAAGTAATATTATTAGTTCTTATTTCATGGGATGTACAATCACCAAGAGATTCAACTTGGAAACTTGAGAAAGATATTAGAACAAACTACCCATTCCTTCTCGCATGATCAGATATGACAATTAGATTTAATTTTATATCAGTAGGTACCCGTGTATACAGTATGCCTTTTAATTTAGAATTTCGAGGATGAAATTCTTTTGTTAGGTGTGTAGGATATAATATCCCAAATTTCGAGCTATTTGTATACCTCTTTTGAGTCTGATTGTGCCAAATAGGTTTACCAAAGTCAATTTCGGACACCGAAATAAACTTCGATGGGCGTAACATAAAATCCATAACTCCAAATGACATTCGGTCTTCACGATAATTAGTTTTCTAATATTTAAAATTTTTATAAATTTTCATTACGAGGCCGAAAAATACTCCCAAATTGCTAATTTAATAATATTAAAATTATCCTTCTAATTACTTTGGAATTTCAATTTATTTATTTTGGACATCAAAATGACAAACGGATAATTTTTTAGCACTCTTCTTGTTAAGTACTATTTCCTATATAAATTTAGTAGTATTTGAAAAATATTTACCGGAGCCAAAAATAATAAAATATTAACTAAATTAGAAATTACTTTATACACACACCATTTCTATAATAGATTTCTAAGGGCACACCTCAATTATATGGTCTGCTGAACTGGGTTGTGTATGTGGTGAGGTGTGTTGTCAAGAGAAGGAAAGAATTTTAGTGACGTGGCTAAAGGATGAGAGGGTGAATGAAAAAAAAAAATTGTTTTCAAAATTACATCAATACCACCGAATTATTTCTCCTCTCCTTGTTCCCTCACTCACTCTCCTCTTCTCCTCTGTCCTTCGGCCAGAACCAGGCAGTAGAGGAAAAAAAAAGAGAGAAGGAAAAAAAGGGAAAAAGAAAGAAAAGGAGACAAAGAAAGAGAGAAAAATAAATCGAACCGAGGATTTGAGATCAAGCCGGTAAGTAACATTGTTATTTTCATTTGTTTCTTTATTTAATTTATATTTATGTATGTAATTTATTTTGTAAAAAATGCTTAGTTCACATTTTGAACTATTCATTGATATTGAGAACTGGACCAGATTAGTGGATCAATCTTGATATATAAATCTTGTGATATTTGTTTATTTTTTTATATAAAAAAGGGGTTTTACGTATGCGGTTTGCATGGGCAAAAATAATATACAAAATAAATAAATAAATGAATAAATAAATAAATAAATCAATAATGGGAAGAAAAGAGAGAGGAGCCAATGATCTTGAGCTGGCTAAGAGAAAGAGAAGGGAAAGGAGAGAGGGATGGACTGGGCCGAGAGAAGAGAGAGAAGAAGAAAAAGAAAAAGGAAAAAAAGAAATAAAAGGAACTGAGCCTGATCCAACCCAGTAATAGAAAAAAATAAATAAAAATTTTCCAGTGGGCTTAGGTTTAGGCAAGGACTTGGGCCGGATAGAAAAGAAAACAAAAAAGAAAAAGTAAAATACCGTGGACCTTGTAAATAAAATGCAGTGGGTCTTAATAAATGAATATGCAGAGTACTAATTAAATAAATATACAATATTATTACAGCAGGTACTTGGCCCACGATTTGGACTATTGATTGGTATTGAGTACTAAACCATATTATTGAATCAATTTTGATAAAATATATTGTGATATAAATGTTTACTAATATTATTAAGATGACACATGTATCTAATTCATCATACTACAAATCAAGTGTTTTGATATTATAAGTCATGTATTATGATTCTACAAGTCACGTGCTATAATGCTACAAGTTATGTGCAGTCATGAAAATGAAAATATGTTAACATGAATTGAAAAATAAATAAAGAAAGGAAAGAAAAATAATCAAACAAATATAAAATAAAATAAATCATGTTATGATATTTATAAGTCATGTGCATTATGTATTATGAACCCGGAATGAGAGAAACTATATGATGGATAAAATGATGCATGACGTGCGATAATTGTCAATGATAAAGTGTATTATATGATTCTTGCATGAATGATATGTTTTATGTGATATATGACATGTAATTCATGGTATATATAAACTCGAATCCAATACATGATATGTTTAAATGAATTAATTGAATACTTGATACACTAGCATGATCATTCATGGGAGCATGATAACAAGTTTTTTGTATATTGATTACATGATGATGAGTGCCATATATTACATATTTATAGCCTTCATATTATATATTTTTATATTTAAATAATGTTACTCGGGTATTTTTAGTATGTTTTTTAGGTAAACCTATTCCTACAAGGTGATAGCATAAAATCAGAGTCGGATTAGAAAACCAAGTTCAGAAAAAAGTTAAAGTGAGCAAACTTATAAGATTATGATGTTGCAGAGAGTCAAAATTCAATACAGCCATCAAAATCAAAAAATAAGACAAGAGACTCATGCAGAAGAAAAATCAGAAGATAAGTCCAGGGTCTTGCCGCTATTTGGCAGGATTAGCTGCCAATTGGCGGCAAAGTGGGGCCCACTCTAGGTGATTTTTCTACGGGGTTTCGATGTAATTTTGTAGTTTTTACCTGTACTCAAATTAGGCTTTGATTTTTCGAAGCCTATATATTGGTCGTATCCTTATAATCTAGGGTTTCATACAAGATATAGGATATAATTTTGTACTCGAATTTTAATTAATAAAATTAGGATTTTGCCGAAGGGGTGACGGCCGCAATACCGTGCTTCAGAGGTGCGCCATTGTTTCCAAGTTCTTTCCAGTAAGTAGAAATATTTTATTTGCTTTTTAGATAGATTTAATTGCTTTCTAATGTAGATTTATTTGTTTTGTAATGTAAATTTATCTTTATTTCTAGGAAAATAAAAATTTTCATGGCTTTCATTAATAAATATAGGTTTTTGATAATTAATAGTATGAGTAACTAATTAGTTTTAGTTCTAGGATGTAGATTAAATTAGTTTAATAGATCTAGCATGGATTTATCTCATCTTCTTCCTAAAAATAAATAAAGTCATGAATTTTCTATAAATAAATAAAAGATAGATTTCATAAATTATAATTCTTTGATAGATTATGCTTAATTCATATTTTAATAATCTGTACTTAGATGAGATTTGGAATTCATATCCTTTATTTTTTATTTATAGAATTATTAACAAGATTTTCCAATAAATAAATTGAATAGAATAAACTTGTAAATCTAATTTTTTTGATAGGTTATACTTAAGTTTAGTTTTTTGATAGCATATGTTTATATTAGGGTTTGAAGTTTATTTCTTTACTTTTATTTATAAGATTATCTACTAGATATAATTTATTCATAAGAAAGATGTTATTTTTGATGATATATACTTGCACATCACTTGATAGGTCATATTTAGAGGCACTTAATTAAAATCAAACTAAAAAGATCACCTTTTTATTGTGTTACTTGATCGTGCAAAATTAAAAAGTTAGGAAGAAAGAAATAATTTATTATTAGACTATTATTCTAATAGATTCAAAATTCTAGGCTAAACTTTAGGACTTAAAACCAATCCTCTCAATTTAGAATCTCATAGTTAACTTGATAGAACTAAAGACCCTATGAGAATGAACTGTTAGCGCTATAACCGATACTATGCGGTTATAGTAAATTTATCACAACAAGTTTTTGGTGCCGTTGCCGGGGATCGATAATGTTTTTCTTTCTTTTTCTAACGTTTTATGGGTTAACAGTGTGTTGAATGTGCAGAGACCTAGAGTTCAGATACAGGAAGAAAAAAAGGACGAGAAGAGTCTCGGAAGTGTACTGTAAAAACTAGAGAGCAAAACTCTCTGATTTTGTCGCTAAATAACGGCAAGTTCCGCCATTGAGTGGCACTTTTGGTGAGTTTCTCCCCCTTTTTTCTCTAATTCTGTATTTTGGGACCCTGTAAAAAAATAAAAAAATTAGAATTTATAGGACATCACATTTTTCTTTGACATATCTCTTCCACCGTTTTATCTTCACCACACCTCACTTCTTTCATTGGTTTAGAAAATCCATGCATCCACTCACGGTCGCTCGTTCAGACCACATTGGACCCGTGATTAATTTGATCGACTAGTGAGATCAGATTTGTTCATGGGAGACAAGATAGACCAACCGATCCCGATCCCGATCCTTCAGGATCGATGTTACCCGTTGCACACATCACTACCATCATGCATAAAACTTCCACACGCAGTGTGTACTCACTATGAATTGAAGCCACAGTACATCAGTATGCTCCCTAAATTCATTGGTTTTGATTCTGAGGATGCATATCTCTTAATCAGTAAATTTTAGGAATGATGCATGATGATAAAACTACAGCACTTATCGGATGATGCAATTAAATTCCGTTTCATCCCATTCGCTCTCAAAGATAATGCCAAAAAGTGGTTATACAGTATGCCTACTGATTTAATTACTATTTGGGATGAATTCGTTACAGTGTTTCTCAAGAAGTATTATCCCACACACAAGACGGCAAAAATTCAGAATCAAATTAATCAACTCCGTCAAGTGCTGGGAGAACCCTTTTGGAAATACTTAGAATGGTTAAAAGATCTATTAGCTCAATGCACCCACAATGCGATAGAAAAGTGGCGGTTGTGTCAAATCGTGTACGAAAAACTCGATTACACATCCAAAACTCTTCTTGAGTTAATGTGTCAGGGGGAGTTCATGAGAAAGAATGCGTATGAAGCATGGGACTTCATTGAGGACTTATCATGGAAAACTATACAGTGGGAGAGTCCCGCTAAGAAACTCAGTGCATTAACTTCTGCGCATAAGGGTGGGATTCATAGCGTCGACAGCTCTATAGCTGCCGAAGTTAAGATTGCAGCTCTTATGCGGAGAATTGAGGCGTTGGAGACTCTTAGTGCTCCACCGGTAGGTCAAGTAAATCAAATTCAAATTCTCATATATTTTAATTGTGGAACTCCAAATCATGTTATGGAGGAGTGTCCATTATTAATCAATCCCATGGGTCTCACAATTGAGCAGGCTAACGCCTTGTATCAACAACCCATGAACAATCCTTACGTTCCTACATACAATCCTGGCTGGAGGAACTATCCAAATTTCTTATGGGGTCAGGAAAAATATCAAAGAGTCCCTAACTCTAACATGTAGCTTCCAGCTAATGGTCAGTTTCCAAAACCAAAAGTGGGTTCTTATCAACACCCAAATGCTTCAAATCAAGGAACAACCAGAATAGACCACTTGTGCATAATCAATCATATCCACATCATGGGTCTAATAATGATTATAACAGACGGCTAATAATACTTGAAAGGGATGCGAGGAACCTTTTCAAGATGTCGTCTAATTTAGACACACAAATCCAAAATTTAATAAAAGTATCTACTAATTTTATACAATAGACCGACTAACAACTTCTTGTAAGTTCTCAGTCGATCAAAAATACAGAGTATCAAGTTGGACAGTTAGCCACACAGCTGAGTGAGCGGGGGCTGGATACCTTTTCGATCCAACCAATAATGAACCCCAACTCTAACTCATCTCAGTATGTTTCATCCCATGTCACCAATGCAATGCCATTCACACACTCAGATCAGGCAAGCAAGTGGACAATAATGCAGCCATGCCCCTGATCTCACTCATATTTCGCAGATTACACCATTTTTTCCATCTTTTTCTTCACATCTATCTCCATCACCTCCATCATCATCACATACTCAATTGGAAGAACATGTTCCTAAGCCAAAAACACCATATCCCAATCGGCTTAGGAAGCCTTCACCGAAGTAGAGAAGATTATTGAAACATTTCAGTAGGTGAAAATTAAATTCCATTCCTTGATATTATACAACAAGTTCCTACTTATGCCAAATTTATCAAGGATTTGTATACTAAGAAACGAGAAAGAAACATTCCTAAGAAAGATTTCTTACTGCAAATATATCGCAAATCTTCTCTAACTCCTTTCCTGTCAAATACAAAGATCCAGATTCTCCCACAATCTCATGCAACATTGGGAACACTATATTTGATAGGGCATTTCTTGATTTAGGGGCAAGTGTCAACTTGCTTCCTGACATTGTTTATCAACAACTGGGTTTAGAAAAACTTTAACCTACCAAGGTCACACTGCAGATAGCTGATCGTTCGATCAAGAGACCACTTGGTATGGTTGAAGATGTGCTCATTAAGGTCGCTAAGTTCATATTTCCTGTATACTTTATTATCTTAGAAACTGAGCCGATTTCCAATCCATAGAATCAAATTTTTATTATCTTAGGTAGACTATTCCTTACAACATCAAATGTATTAATTGATTGCAGGAGTGGCCTCATAAAGCTATCATTTGGGAATATAACCGTAGCATTGATTTATAAGCAAATTTTATGAGGATTTGTTTGTAGAGGAGCTCGCATTACTTCGTGAGTTAGAAGGGCCACCACCACATTCACTTGATCATATAGCACTCTTCTCATCTCACGATATTTCTACATGTATGCTTATTACTAACGATGATTGGCAAGTTTATAATGAAGAATTATTTAACCCAATTATTAATGCTTATATATGGACAAAGAAAAAGTAAGGGCGGCATAAGATACAGACAAGTAATTTTGTGATTTATAGGAGGATGATGAGATATAATAATGTACCCACTTCACATTTAAAATGCACACACTATGAATGTGGAAAGCGATCAAGAGGTCGTAACCACTTTCCATGCATTAATATGGTGACGATATTGAGATCGTAACTTTTTACGACTCTCATTATTTGTATAATATTTTTCATATTTATTTTAGCACCCTTGCTTTATGTATGAGGGCATATACAAGTTTAGGATTAGGGAAGTAGGTTATGATATTTTTTTTCATATTTTTCTAGGATTTTTAGTTTTTTTAGAATTTTTAATTTATTTTTTAGATTTTTGGGTTTTCTTATTTTACACTTCGGGTAGTTTTTAGGGTAACTAACTAAAAAAATTTAATTAAAAAAATTAAGAAACAAACAATAAAATCTAAAATTATATATTTTCATCAATAGATCAATCTAATTACAAATAAAGGAATAAATTTAGATTTGAAATTTGATAGAATAGTAGATTGGATGATACACAAAGAATTTTATGAAACAGATTAAAATCTGAAAAATAAATACCGCTAACAGTAATTTTAAGATAAGTATATATCTATTTTTCACTTCACAATAGTTTATTAGGTTAAGAATAAAAATGACAGTGATTGATTAAATCTTCTCTCTCTAAACAGGAAAAAAGGAAACAAAGGGGATGAGCCTAGTATTAAGGCAATAGCCTTAGAAATGAAAAAAAAGTGAAAAGAAAAAAAGGGGGTGAGGCTGGTATTAAGGCATTAGTCTCAAGAGAGACAAAAAAAATGAGGTGTATCTGGTATTAAGGTAATCGCCTCAAGAGTGAAAAAAAAAAGAGTATGATCAGAGTAATCGGGTAATTTGCACCTAAGCAAGTGTGATTATTCGCATGGAAGTGAAATATTTTTAAAAAAAATATTATGAGAGAGGAGATGAATCATGAGTTAGAGTCAAAGGCCGAAGTAGACTATCACACGTGCACGTAGATATATAGGAGTCAATGAATTATCTATTAGTGGGTATTGAAAGATAGGATTTGAATTTTTGATTAAAATGATAAGTGTATTTGATATGATACTTGACTTGAAAATTGATAATCAAAATGTGTTCTAGAGTTTAAATATTAGTGAGATTAATCGAAGAAAATATCATTAAAAAAAGATTTTTTTTTTCTTTTCTTGTGTATAAATTTTTTTTCTTAATTTTTGGTTATCCTTAATTTTCTTTTCTTTATTCCTTAATCTAACCTCTTTATGAATTTTGTGGATATATTCATTGCAAACCCTCATGAGATACAACTCGACTACTAGGGTAACTTAAGCATTTAAAGGCTTATTGCACGTGCTAAGTGCAACGCATTCGCGCGAAAGTGAGTTAGGATTTTTCTTTTTAGATTTAGGTTTTGCTCAAGGACTAGCAAAAAATAGGTGTGGTGGTGGGATAAGTGTCATATATTGTATAATTATAGCCTCCATATTATCTATTTTTATATTTAAATAATGCTACTCGAGTATTTTTAGTATGTTTTTCGGTAAACCAATTCCTACAAGGAGATGTCATAAAATCAAAGTCAGATTAGAAAACCAAGTTTAGAAAAGAGTTAAAAGTGAGCAAAAGTACAAAACTATGATACTGCAGAGAGTCAAAATTCAATATAGTCATCAAAATCAAAAGAATAAGATAAGAGACTCATGCAGAAGAAAACTTAGAAGATAAGTCCAGGGTCTTGCTGCTATTTGGCGGCATTAGCCGCCAATTGGAGGCAAAATGGGGCCCACTCTGCGTGATTTTTCTGCGAGGGTTTCGATATAATTTTGTAGTTTTTCACCTGTACTCAAATTAGGGTTTGATTTTCCGAAACCTATATATTGGTCGTATCCTTGTAATCTAGGGTTTCATATAAGATATAGGATATAGGATATAATTTTGTACTCGATTTTAATTAATAAAATTAGGGTTTTGTCGAAAGGGTGACTGCTACAATACCGTGCTCTAGAGGTTTGCCATTATTTTCAAGTTCTTTCTTGTAAGTAGAAATATTTTTTTTTTTTTGCATAGATTTAATTGTTTTTTCTAGTATAGATTTATTTGCTTTATAGTATAGATTTATCTTGTTTTCTAGGAAAATAGAATTTTTCATAGCTTTCATAAATAAATATAGGTTTTTGATAATTACTAGTATGAGTAACTAATTTGTTTTAGTCCTAGGATGTAGATTAAATTAGTTTAATAGATCTAAATATTGATTTATCTCATCTTCTTTCTAAAAAGAAATAAAGTCATGATTTTTTTTATAAATAAATAAAAGATAGATTTCGTAAATCATAATTCTTTAATAGATTATACTTAATTCATATTTTGATAATCTATATTTAGATGAGATTTGGAATTCATATTCGTTGTTTTTATTTATAGAATTATTAACAAGATTTTTCTATAAATAAATTGAATAGAATAAATTTGTAAATCTAATTTCTTTGATAGCTTATACTTAAGTTTGGTCTTTTGATAGTCTATACTTAGATTAGGGTTTGAAGTTTATTTCTTTACTTTTGTTTATAAAATTATCTACTAGATATAATTTGTTTTTAAGAAAAATGTTATTTTTGATGATCTATACATGCACATCACTTGATAGGTCATATTTAGGGGCACTTAATTAAAATCAAATTAAAAAAATCACATTTTTATTGTGTTACTTGATCGTGCATAATTAAAAAGTTAAGAAGAAAGAGATAATTTATTGTTAGGTTATTATTTTAATGGATTCGAAATCCTAGACTAAACTTTAGGACTTAAAACCAATCCTCTCAATTTAGAATCTCATAATTAATTTGATAGAACTAAAAAATTAGTGATAATAGCACAACACCCTAAATCCCTGCGGGAACGACCTGTTAGCACTACAATCGATACTGTGCGCTTGAAGTGGATTTATCACAACACATGACATGAAGTATCTTTGTGATACATATGTACATGATCTTGAATTTTGATTCCTGAATTCTTATTTCTCGTGATAAAGATATATACACAGTTATTGACATGACAAGTTATGTGTTCCCATTAATTCATGTATATCATGTGTGATTGACATGGGGATTGGGGAAGCTACATAATGGATAAGAACTGCATTGTACAAGGATCTTATTGGCCAACTTCTTGATGAGGTGCTGAGAACTTTTACTGTAGCAGGAATGGGTGGTACTGAGCCACCGTCAGATACATGAGTCATCATAAGGGTGATGTCCGTTCTTATTTCACAGTACGGAGTTTGACTTGAATACCTAGCGGTGTGTTATGATTCAGTGCCATGGATTTGAGGCTGGGTCCCGGTATGCTCTGACACTTGTACAATACGAAAAATTGCGCGCTATCTTATCCATCATTTGATTTCAAATGCTAATAAGGACTTGATTTAGACTTGACATCTTTACAAGATATTTACTTGCTATTGTAAATGACATGCACAGTCTTATTTATTTTATTTTTTAATATTCACGTGACATGCTTAGCACTATCATGATTTAATTGTATACTTTATCTCCAGCATTATGATGTACATATATTTTTTTCATGTATTACTTACTGGGTTTAATCCCCTTAGCTTTGAATCCAAATTTAGAAGGCGAAGAAGGGAAACCAGCCCCAATTGAAAATCCGCATTTCATTGACCAGACCAAGCAACAGTAAGCAAGTGAAGCACTTTCTAGAGACCCTTTGTATAAATATTTGTTTATATTTCTTTTTTCTCGGATACTGCTTTCTTCTTTTATGTTCATATTCAGAGTAGTGTGCCATTTTATGTGCCAACTCTTTGTATAAATAAAATCTTTCCAGTTTTAAACGTGTCATTTATTTATCTAACTGTGACAGTAGTTACGGTTATTCCAACATTCTGTGACTGTTGGGTTGCCAGTACAAGTATTAAGTAGTATCCTCTGTTTTAGGAAGCAGCTGAAAAACGGGGGCATTACAGTAGCCAAGTATAAAACTCTCAATATACAACGATAAGCTAGCGCACAACAGACACAGCGTGCGAGGCAGATCCAAAGCGCGAAGAAGTCCAAAAAGCAAAGCTAACTCTTAGCCAGAAGAAGAAGACAGTCAATTGAATTATAATGACCATTCAAATATAGCCCATGTAGGGGGTGGGACCCACACCAATAAACTTTGTGTGCAATGCAAAATAAACTCCACATACAATGTGTGGCTAAACCAGCATAGAGTCATCTAAACACAAGGCTATACTCATGGCCAAAATATAAAGCTAACTCTCAGCCCCGCATAATCTTCAAGGAGCCGAAGATCAAGATCTGTGTCAGAGACTTAAGGCGCCAGGCCAACCAGCAATATTGCATAATATCTGATGAAGAAGAAGGTGATCAAATTGAATGCTCATCGTAACCAATCAAATGAGGCCCACACAGGGGGTGTGACCCGCATCCAATAAACCTTACGGTTAAGCCAACATAAAGAGATCAATATGCGAGGCTAAACTCGTATGAAGTAACTCAAGCGCAATGCTATGCTTACGTGGAATGTGAAGTTATGCTCACAACTAAATGCGAATCTAAATCAGTATGCAAGGCTAAGTCAGCACATGAATCTAACTCAATGTGCGAGGCTAAACCAGCACACAAGTCCAACCCCGCATATAACGCGAAGATATAATCACCCAGTCACGATGCTATGTCAGCTTATAATGTGAGGCTAAACCCACAGATATAAGGCTAAGCTTGCATCATGAATGCGTAACAACAAATCGAGTTGTATTATGTGTGCATATCGAGGGTGTTTAAAAAAAAGTTAAACGAAGAATTTTCTAATAAAGAGACTTGGTCTTAACTGTCAAAAGACCAATAATCATGACCCATAAGACCAAGGAAAAATTCAAACTCAAGTGGGAAAGACCTTTTGTAGTAGAAAGAGCCTATCTCCTGATCAATCAAGACGATGACAGCATGATGATGCCTATCAACGGAAAGTTCTTGAAAAAATATTACATTTAGCCACCTTAAAAAATAAAGGGAAGGCTAATGAATCAATTTTCCGATGCTGTCAAAAGAAACGGGAAGAGGAATCGAAAATATCTCTCCCACCCTATCATACTGGGAGTAAGAGTATGAAACTGATCGCCTAATACCAAAAAGGTAAAGGAAAGAGGGAATATTTGGCATTTAAGCCCAAACAAAACCCTCAACAACTCACCATGTTGAGGGGAATAGCATGGCTAGCCCAACGCAAACGGCGATTGATAAAGACATATCAAATTCGTTCATAACTAGGAGTTTGCTAAAAATTCCATAACAAATTTGTCATAATATTATCTTATAAGGATACTCGTAACCCAATATTTCAAAAGTAAAGGGGAGAAATATTCAAATCCTCGACAACTCCTCATGCTAAGGTAAAATGCATGAACTGTCCAATGCTTCAAAAGTAAAGGGAAGAGAATAAGTTTCTCGTCAATCCATCATACTGAGGTAAAAAGTATGAGCAATCCAATATTTTAAAGACAAAGAGAGAGGAAATCAAAATCCTCGTCAACGTATTATGATAAGGAATAATGTGCAGACAACCCAGCGCTCTTGAAGTAAGGGAAAAGAGAAAACTAAAATTCTCGACTAGTTTTATCATATTGGGGGTATCAATAAACCCATAACCACTAAGGCAAAGGGGAGAGGGAATATTTGGCATCTAAGTCCAAGCAAAAACCTTCGACAACTCATCATGCTTAGAGGAATAGCATGGCTAACCCAACACAAACGACGATTGGTAAAGACATGTCAAATCTATTAATAGCTGGAGATTTGTTGAAAATCCCGTGAACCTGTCATGTTAAGCTCTTAACTCTGACAGCAAAATTCAAACTATCTCACCTCATTGCAAACAAACTTATCACGTTAAACTCTTACCTCTGACAGCGAGATTCAAGCCATCTTAACTCAAAAGCAAACAAACCTGTCATGTTAAGATCTTACCTCTGACAGCAAAATTTGAATCATCACACACTACAACAAATAGTTTCTTTTGTGATTCTAATCTAATCAGCGGCTTTGTCTGTCACCCAGACGAGTTATCTAGACATGTGCAATTAGGCATCTCTGTCAAAACTGATGATCATGACTTGATCATCTTGGCGTCTTTGCCAAAACCCCAGGCATGTGCAATTAGACACCTCTACAAAAACCTTATTAGTATATTTAACAGTACACCTCTGCTTATGGTTTTTCAATCCTAATTCTATCATTTTAGCTCTGTCTGTTAGCCAGGCAAGTAACCCCTCAATTCGAAATAATCATCGGCTCTATTTGTCTGTCAGGCGAATCATCGACTCTGTTTGTCAACCCAAACGAGTCACATCATATCCAAAATACTCAACTTGTTAAGATACTTTCGCACTTTTAGCGAGTTCCATTTCCATGAACGCATCCGCCAATTTCGAAAGAAAAATCCAAAGTATTTCAAAATTTTGCTAAGCAAATGGAGAAATAAAATTTTGAAAAATTTAGAAGGAGTATTGTAGAACGAGAAAAATTATCTCCGCACTAATCCGAATCCAAAATCCGAATCCGAATTTGAATCCAAATCCAAAATTTGAATCCGAATCGAAATCCAAAATCCAAATCTGAATCCAAATCCAAATCTAATAATAATAATAATAATAATAATAATAATAATAATAATAATAATAATAATAATAATAATAAATAAAAGAAGAGGGAAGCCTCGTGTCCACGAGGCAGAGAAAACCACCATGAAAAAAAAAATTAATTGGCCTTTAGCCAGCCCCGCGCCCGAGGCTGGCCGCCACTCGGTCGACCGTTTGGCACAGTAAAGCTTGCCTTGTGCACGCAATATATTTTGGCTCCATCTCCCACTATTTTGCAATTTCTAACCTTATCCAAATTTTAATCAGAATCAAATTAATTTTTAGGTGTTAATTTAATTCTGTTTTAGTTTTGTAATTCTATAAATTCTAATTAAATTCTAACTTAAGTTTAATTGAACTTTGGATATAGAAATAGGACCCGATTCAATAAATCTGTTGTAAATTAAATCAAAAGAAGATTTGGATATCTCATCAAGATTATAAAGAGATCTCAATTTTATCTACAAGGAAACTCGTTCAACTACTTGGGGCCTATAAATACCCCTCTAGATAACTCAAAAAGAACCTTTGGCAATTCAAACTACGCGCGAGAGCCTTAAAACCTTGGGATCGGCAGAGAAAAAGACCTTTGGCTAGATCTCTCTCGTGCGCAAGAGCTTGAGATTTCTCCAAGAATAGAAGAAAAGAAGAACGAGCTCGCCTCCAAATTATTGAAGTCAGATCGTCAACGGGGAAAAGATCGATCCCCATAACTACCTTGAATCCCATGATCTTTTGTAAAAGGAGAGTGACGATTTATAAGTCCTCTCTTTTTTTAATTTCCTTTTCATTGTAATCACCAAAAAGAAAAGAGAAATTTTAATAATCTGTAATTTTTTCTATCAATGGCAATGAAAAGAAGTTCAACTGTTTTTGCGAAAAACAGTTTCCAAGACACGAGGATGGGACCCTCGTCTTGTTTGTGGAACGTGGATGTAAACTCCACATTCGAAATTATAGATAAACTTGGTAGGTGTACAACATTTCTTGTAAGAAATATGAATAAATCCATCTGCATCTTAATATTTTTTCCTCTCTAGAACCTGTAACGCCCCATTTTCCGGAGAGATACGAAAACGGAGTGCGTTACCGGCGGGCACGTGTAAGTCGACGTGCACGAGGCCTATAAATATGTAAAAGAAGAAATGAATGGAATTGAATACTAGTAATCAACCAGGATCTTGGAAGTTAGTCTACTGCCATATAAAAGAGAAGATATACATGTCTAAGATAAGCAGCAACAAGTACAATACTGATACAAAAGTTAGAAATAAAGTCCTAAAGGAGTGATACATACCAAACCAAAAATACAAAAACAGAGGCCTATAAATCTATTGCTGCTCGGTCTGCTCTAGAAAGTACGAATCATGCAGTGGCAGATCCTCGCTCACATCTTCAGTACCTGAGCGTGTGGGGGAGCTCAGGGTCAAACCCGGCAAGTAAAATAATAAGAAGTACGGAGCGTGTAATATAAACAAGTAGGTAAGATATGGGTGTGGATATGAAACTATGCGCATGTGTGGAAAATATTAAATGATCAAGTAATGATATCAAGAAAGAATGTACATGCCATCAAGTATGGAGACTAATGGTGAATAAATAGACTTGTATGGTAGAGAGCATACAATATGTATTAACAAGTAAAATATGAATTGATGTAATGCATAGTGAACTAATTGGTGAAGAAATAGATCTGTATCGTATGTGATCGATATCAAGTACGGAGACTAATGCATATCAAGTCTAAGTTAATATCATATTTTAGTTTATATTTGAACTAACTGGTGAAGAAATGACTCGTATCGTGAAAGTACCCGTGCATACCCGGGACCCGGCCAAGATGCTGGCACTGAACCAGCCGTGCCGCTAAGCACTCAAGCAGATACCGATTACTGAGTAATCGGTCGTCCCATCAACATGGACTAAACAAGAGATGATGGCTCAGTACCACCCGGGCGCCCCCGCGGATGGGCCCCTATTTCGGTTGCGCAACCTATCCTAAACCTTTCACGATACAATATTTGTCCACCCTTTAGTTCTCCCATAACCCAAGATTTCAAGTTATTTTACATGCAAATCAATCCGGAATATGATAAACTAATCATGTCAAGATTAATACATATACATGTCTAGTAACAAGCAAGATGTGGTCCATGTCAAAATCAAGTTAACAGGCAAGTTAGGATCCATGGCACCATCAAGACATGTATATATACTAACAAGGAAAATCCGGAATATTTTCATGTATCTTGTACAAGTAATTAGTATGTATACGTCGAAGTAAATATGATGGAATGTCAAAATCAAGTTAACAGGCAAGTCAAGATCCATGGCACTATCAAAACGTGTATGTACTAATAAGGAAAGTCCGGCATAATTTCGTATATGTTGTACAAGTAACTAGTATGCATGTGTCAATGCAAGTATGATGGAGTAAAAAATGTTAGAATGAATGAATTTTCCAAATTCTATAATGATTTCATGGTATGGAAAGTAGCAAAATTTATTAAACCTTACTAATGTATATATATTTCAAGTAAACATGAATTAGCATAAAGTAATTATGACCTAATATAATAGCTTGCATAAAAGAAATATTTTAGTAAATTTAATGTAATACTTATATGAAACTCTCTCTTTAAAACATGATAATGAATAAATAAATAAATGTATATATATACATATTTTCTAACGGTAAGTGGAAAATGATTTTAAAATCATTACATTATACATGAAGAATTTATATGGAAAAATTCAAATGTATATCCAATATGATGAACATTCATAAAGGTAGTTTCTTTGTAATTTCAAAATAAAACATAGTTTAAGTTGTAACTTATAGTTTAAGCATAGGAGACCTTAAATAAAATCACAAATTTAATACATAAACATAGAGTAGAGTGTAAGAATCATATTTTTATATTTAAAATAATCATAGAGAATTTTGTATAAAAATATCACATTTCTAAAATTAAACAAATCAAGATTCTAAGTTAACCATAAACAATTAGAATTAGAAATAAAACATGAGAGGGGATGTGATTTTACTTGCCTTGATTGGTTAGAGAAGATAAGCCTATCTTGAGGCTAGGGAACTTCTTCTTCTTTTCTTTTTCTTCTCTTTTCTTATTCTTCTTCTCTTTTCTTCTTCTCTTGAGTTGGAGAAAAAAAATAAAAAGGAGGTGAATAAAAAATGAAAGGGAGAAAACAAATGAAAGGGAAGAAAAAAATATAATAAATGAGGGATATGGGGGATTAGATGATGGTTGTCATGCTTGTCCAAAGGACAAGCATGGTAAAGTAAGGTATGGGTGAATAAAACAAAATAGGTATAGGACAAATGAATACTAATAATAGGTTATTAGAGTTATTTAATATTATAATTTCAAATTAAACTAACCCAAAAAAAAGTCAAACTTAATCTTTACAAATCAAAGAAGAGAGACTAGTAAAAATATGTGTAGGACCCACCGGTGATTAAAATAATATTATTTTAAGTGACTATCTTAAAAATTTTAAGAAAATCATAAAAATATAGAAAAATGAGTCAAACACAACGCATTTATTTTGGGATTAATCTGATATCAAGAATGTAACTTATGATGAAATTAGGTTGTTACAGAACCACTACTTCGCTCTTGGGTCTCCATAGTTGAACTGGAGGTCTTCGCGTTTGTGGTTCAATATATTGTCTTTGTTTCATGGCTCTGTGGAGAGTGCGAGTCTTACTTCTTCCAAAGTTTATTCTCATTGTGCGGGTGAGAGGAATCTTATTCTCTGGTTCATCTTTTTGACAAACAGAAAATGATCGTTTCCCCTTGTTAATATAGGAATCCTGATCCATACTCTCAAGGAGATCAAGTAGAGCAGACCCTGATTTTTGTGCTGGTGAAGGGGATGATTCTCCTTTGAGAGCAGACTGGTCTGAAGAGTTCTTCAACAGGACCGTACCTTTGAAGCTTCTTTGGAGGCTGAGCTGCTAGAAAACTTACAATATTTTTGTAAGGAATTAGGGCTTCTGGAGTCAAAAGTGAGAAATTCTTCATACTTCTCCTAATCGAACTCGATAACGAGTGACTCGACCATGCTGCCAACTAGTATCTTATCGGATTGAGCTACCACTTGTTTATCAGAGATGATAAGGGTCTCCAACGGTATCGCCAATCTTTTGTTCACCAATAAAATCGTAAATAATTCTTTATTGAATTTTCTCAATAAAATATTACAATTTTAACGGTTTTCCATTTACAGAAGTTGAGAAAAATTTAATTCCCTCTTTATTTAAACCTGAGTTCTAGAGTAGCTATGAAGGACGATCTTGCTCTCCGTTGACACTCGGTATAAAATTTTAGTTGGCAAGATTTTCGGGCTTTTGATAGTATCAGCACTTGGATGGAAAAAGACTCTCTCTATAATATTGATCTCCAGATGTCTTTTTCTGCGTAAACTTCTATTATTTGTAGAGATTTGAAGACTCTTGAGTTAATATAACTGTCCAACTGTTGACCTCCACGATCTGATAATTAATTTCTGCCTTTTGATCTAGTAAATTTATATTAAATCTCCAAGATTTGTAACCAATGTCTTTAATCTTCTAGATCGTAACTGGCATGCAGAACGCGAATCTCAAGTTTTATATTCGTGTTTCCTTTAAGTCATAACCGGAATGCGAATCTCAGACCTTAGATTCATGGCTCCTTTAGATTACATCCGGAACGCCTTAGACTTTAGATTCGCGGTTCCTTCAAATCAAAATCGGAATGCGAATCTCAAATTTTAGATTTGCGATTCTTTTTTAATCATAACCGGAACGCAAAGCTCAAACTTTAGATTCGCGATTCCTTTTAATCACAACCTGTAATACTCCAAATTTCGAGCTACTTGTATTGCTAGTGGTGCCGAATAAATCAATCGAAGTCAATTTTGGACACCGAAATAACTTTCGGTTAACATAACTTTAAATCCACAAACCCAAATGATATTCAGTCTTCGCGATTATTGGTTTTGTAATATTTAGGATTTTTGGAGATTTTTCTTACAAGGCCGAAAAATACTCCTAATATTCCGAATTTAATAATAATAAAATTATTAAATAAAAAAAAGAAACGGTGTGGGTGAACAAAGTGACATTATTAAGGTATTAAATAACTTAGTAGTACACTGCATGCAAAATATTAAATAACTCTCCACTACATGCAAAAATAATAACTTAGATGCAAATTATTAAAATTATTTTTCCATGCAAAAATAATAACTCTCCAAACTACATGCAAAATATTAAAATTATTCTTCCAATTACTTCGGAATTTCGGTTCATTTATTCCGGACATCGAAACAATAAGTGGATAATTTTGTAGTGTTCCTCTCGTCGAGCACTACGTCATACATAAATTTGATAGTATTTGGATAATATTACACAAAACCAAAATTATTAAATTATTAAATAAATAAATAAAAATAAAAATAAAAATAAATATTGTGGTGGTGAATGAGTGTTGTGCTGTCGTGCCCAAGAGTGGCAGAAAAAAAAATTTGAGGTGTCACGTGGGGGAATAGTTGATGGGGGAGGTGTCACCAGGATATATTAGAAAGAAAAATCTATATATAAGAAAGAGAAAGAAAAAAATTTTAATTACACCTTCTGTCACTCTCTTCTTCCCCTCTGCTTCTTCTAACTCTCGGCCAAACCCAGCCTTTCCTCTCGGCCAAATATCATCAACAGAGAAAAAAAAGAAAAGAAAACATGAAAAAAAAAGAAACGGAAAAATCAAACCGGACCGAGGATTAGAACTAAATATTGGAGATCGAGCCAAAACAAGTAATACTGCTATTTTCGTATATTTCGTTATTTTATTTATATTTATTTCCTTTTGTTTCGTACGTAAATTATTTTTTTGAAAATGCTCGATTCATATTTTAGATTATTAATTAACATTGAGAAGTAAAGCAAATTATTAGGTTAATTTTGATATACATATATAAATATTATTACAGTTGTTTATTTTCGATTTAAAAAAAAAAATACATAGTTGAACTTAGCCATGCAAAATTAACTTAGCCATGCAAAATTAGAAACAAAGAAGAAAAAAAAAAAATAGAAGGAGAGCTGGGCCGAGAGAAGTGTGAAAAAGAAAAAAAAATAGAAGAAAAAAAGAAACTGGGCTGGCCCAGTCCAGAAAAAAAAAACAGAGAGAAAAGAAAAGAAAAAAAAAGGGAGTGGTGGGCTTGGATTTGGGCCAGAAAAGAAATATGGGCTTAGGCTTTAGTGGGCTGGACAGAGAATTATTAAAGAAAAAAAATAAAAATAAAATAGAAACGAAATTTTGCACTTGGTTGGGCTTAGACTTAAACTTGGACTGGACCTGGGCCGAATATAGAAAAAAAAAAAAAACAGAGAGAGACAGAGATCTTGGGCCTGGTCTGCAGAAAAAAAAAAAGAAAATAATAATAGTGGGCCTTGCCCAGCCCAAAGAAAATAAAAAAAAAAAATGAGTGGGTTTGGGCCTGGGCTGGATAGAAAAGAAAAGAAAAAAAAAATTAAAATAAAGATATGAAAAAGTAAAAAATTTAGTAAGGTTAGGCTTGATGGATTAAATAATTAAGGGAATTGAATTGGACTTAGTAGACATAATTGATAAATTAATAATAGTAATAAATTAGATTTTAATTAAAAGAGAAATGTATATTAATATATGATTGAACCTAAAAGTGTAATAAATGCATACGTTGGGTTTAAAAAAAATAATACAGTATTATTATATGATTCACTTGATTCCCAAATTGGGTTATTAATTGACACTGAGAATGAAACCAGATTATTGTAATATTTTTGATGATATGCATTGTGGTACAATTGTTCACTAACATCTATCATACTACAAGTCATGTGCCTTAATATTACAAATCATGTGTACTAATATATCATGTGTTAATTTATCATTCTACAAGTCCTGTGCTTTAATATTACATATCATGTGTTTCGATATTACAAATCATGTATTTTACAAGTCATGTGCTTTGATATTACAAGTCATGCGTTTTATATGTCATGTGCTTTGATATTACCAGTCTTGTGTTATGATACTAAATGTCATGTACAGGCCTGAAAATGCAAGCATGTTATCATGAATTGAAAAAAAATTAAAGAAGGATTATAAAATTTTCATGTGCATAATTCATTATAAACACGAAGATGAGAGAAACTATATGATGGATAAGAGCCTTGCCGTATAAGAATTAATTGTATTGTTAGGGCCGGGATTCTATTACTGCAGCGGCCTGGGTGATTACTAGATCACCAAATGATATCTACCCAGAGTGGTAAGTCCGTACTGTAATACAGTACGGAACGTGATTGAGTGCCTAGCGGCATGTCATGGTTCAGCGCCATGAATATTGGGGCCGGGTCTCAGGTATGCACGGGCACTTATACGACAATGGAGAATAGCGCTATTTTATCCATTAATACAGTTTCTATAATTAAATTGGACGATAACTGAGACCAATAGAATATATGATTAAATAGATAGAGTAGTTATTGTCATGGTTATTTATTTATGCATTTATTTATACTTGCCTTCATGTTAATTTATATGTTGCCTTCATTTTAATTTTTATGCACACAAACAACACTGACATAAATATGCTCATGCACACTGATATTCCTGTACTATGATAGTACACAATTTCCTCTTTTTAAATGTGTTACTTACTGGGTTTAATCCCCTGGATTTTGAACCTAGATTTGGAACGTGAAGAAGGGGATCTAGCCCAAGTTGAAGACATGTACTTCGTTGCACAGATCGAGTGACAATAGGCAAGCGAAGTACTATCTGGAGAGTTTTTGTATATTTTGTTTATATTTCCTTTTGTCTGGGCACTGTTTTCTCTTTTGCTTCTTTTGTGTTCATATTTAAAGCAGTGTGTCATTTTATGTAATAAACTCTTTGCATAAATGAAATCTTTTCAGTTACAGACATGTTATTTACTTATCTAATGTGGCAGTAGTTACGGTTATTCTAAGATCCTGTGATTGTTGGGTTGTCTAGTGCAAGTAATAAGTAACGTCCTCCATTTTGGGAAGCAGCTGAAAAACGGGGGCGTTACACGGTGGTATCAGAGCCTGAGTTTAGGTGGAAGACCATAGGACTACTGCCACATAAGAATATGTCTGTGACTTATTCGTAATAATTGTTTCTTATTTTTTGATACCTATCCGATCTAGTATCGTTGTCTATTCTATTATTTTCTATTCGTTTGAGGTATCTATCTTGAATTCTGTTTATTGATTCTTATCTGGACCGTTGCAGAATAATGTCGACCCGATCTTCTTCGAGTATGAGTGCAAGTCCGATAGATGATATGTCTAATCTTAGGAACCATGAAAAATTGGCATGCGATCAAAATCGGTGTCTAAGATTTGAAATTTTCTGGGATGGCTGAGTATTATTGAATATTTGTATAGAATTTTACAAGACCTTATGACTTTAAATAAACAGATCAGAAAATGAGTTAGAATATGTCTGAACAAATGAATGTAATAAATCATTTGAGAAATTAAAACGAAGTCTAACAACAGTACAAGTTCTAGCAATTCTTAATACTTCTGAAGAGGCCATATTCATGCTCTATTTTTATATCATTCGATAAGCAAAGTAATTCTGTAGGCCGTGCATTTAAGATTTAAATTTTCATCTATACCAAGAATTTCAGACGAAGTTTAAATGAATTTTTAAGTACAAATTTCTTTGGAGAAATATAGTTACGTTTGGACATAACTATCATGCCAATCTTAATCATGTGAGATCTAATGTTTTATTGAGTTCCAGTGTTATTAATAGGAAAGAAGGATGAGAGTAAAAAGTTGTGTGTGGATTAGAGATGTTTAAATATAGTAACAATCAAAAAAAATATCCAAATCAAAAAAAAAATATCCACTACTTATGATAACTAATCTATTTGATCAATTGAGAAAAGGAATAGAATTCTCGAGGATATATCTTTATTTGTGATTTTGTCAAGTAAATGTCCGAGCAGAAAATATTTTAAAAACTGCATTAGAATCAAACATAGTCACTATAAATAATTGGTGATACTGTTTTCAGTAACTAATGCTCCAACAATATTTATAAATTGATAATGAATTATAAAAAAAACAACAAAACAACAACCTATGGAAGAATAAGTGTAAAAATATAAAGAGATTTTAGAACACTGAGAATTTTGCAGAATTAGTCAAGTTGAAAATAAATGATAAGAAATTAATAATAAACTATAATTAAAGAAGACAAATTTTATTATGGCGGAACATAACATTATATTTTGTTACTCAAGTTAGGCTTATCTTTCCAAATGATTGTCTTATCCATTGCTTTGTTGACCAATCTCCATTTGACATTTTGTACCTTTCATCTAAATATTATCATAATATGATTCCTGTCTTAAACCTTTTATATATCATAAGTCTTATTAAGTTGGCGAGGCAATTGTAAAGATGTATTCTCTGACGCCAGCAATTGCAGTCGCTTAATAAGATCGTTTTATATGATTGAATTTTGTAACTAGTCATGAATTCATTTCTTATTTTGTGTCCCTACCATTCATTACATCGATATTATAATAGTTTGATTCATTTTTATTTCTAGAATCGATTACAACATGTAATAGGACCTTGGGAATAAACTTTACAAAAATATTTATCACCTGTATCTTACACATTACTTAATTAGGATGGCATAATACTCCAAATTAGTAGCAGCTATTCCTGATTAAATTTTATCTTGTTTTTATGTTCCTTCACAAATAAATCTTCAAGAATAAATTGAAAATCCTGACTATCCATTATCATTCCTATAAAAAATGGAAGGCGTTCATGATGTATTTTATATATCATAATTGAGAAAGCGATTAACTAGAAGTACAAAATAGTGAATATATAAAAAATAGACTTGAGAAAAGGCTTAAAGTTTTTATGATTGTTTCAGAAGAAATGAAACAAAAATGAGAAGCGATATGTAAGAATTATTAACCAATGGGAGAAGTCTTGAAGAATAACGTAACATTATTAGTTCTTATTTTATGGGATATACAATCACCAAAAAATTCAGCTTGGGAGCTTGAAAAGGATATTAGGATAAAATACATATATCGTTTCTCATGATCAAAAACACCAATTAAATTTCGAGGACGAAATTTTATTAGGTGAGTAGGATGTAATACCCCAAATTTCGAGCTACTTGTATTGCTAGTGGTGCCGAATAAGTCAACCGAAGTCAATTTTGGACACCGAAATAACTTACAGTTAACATAACTTTAAATTCACAAACCCAAATGATATTCGGTATTTGCAATTATTGGTTTTGTAATATTTAGGATTTTTGGAGATTTTTCTTACAAGGTCGAAAAATACTCCCAATATTCCGAATTTAATAATAATAAAATTATTAAATTTTTAAATAAAAAAAATGAAACGGTGTGTGTGAACAAAGTGATATTATTAAGGTATTAAATAACTTAGTAATACACTACATGCAAAATATTAAATAACTCTCCACTACATGCAAAAATAATAACTTAGAAGCAAATTATTAAAATTATTTTTCCATGCAAAAATACTAACTCTCCAAACTACATGCAAAATATTAAAATTATTCTTCCAATTACTTCGAAATTTCGGTTCATTTATTCTGGACATCGAAACAACAAGCGGATAATTCTGTAGTATTCCTCTCGTCGAGCACTACGTCCTACATAAATTTGATAGTATTTGGATAATATTACACAAAACCAAAATTATTAAATTATTAAATAAATAAATAAAAATAAAATAAATGCTGTGGTGGTGAATGAGTGTTGTGCTGTCGTGACCAAGAGTGGGTGGCAGAAAAAAAAATTTGAGGTGTCATGTGGGGGAATAGTTGATGGGGGAGGTGTCACCAGGATATGTTAGAAAGAAAAATCTATATATAAGAAAGAGAAAGAAAAAAAAATTTAATTATACCTTCTGTCACTCTCTTCTTCCCCTCTGCTTCTTCTAACTCTCGGCCAAACCCAGCCTTTCCCCTCGGCCAAATATCATCAACAGAGGAAAAAAAAAAAAAAAAAAAGAAAAAAAAAAAAAAAAGAAACAGAAAAATCAAACCGGACCGAGGATTCGAACCAAATATTTGAAATCGAGCAAAGGCAAGTAATACTGTTATTTTTGTTCATTTCGTTATTTTATTTATATTTATTTCCGTTCGTTTCGTTATTTACATTTGTATATGTAAATTATTTTTTTAAAAATGCTCGATTCATATTTTAGATTATTAATTGACATTGAGAAGTAAAGCAAATTATTAGGTTAATTTTGATATACATATATAAATATTATTACAGTTGTTTATTTTCGATTTAAAAAAAAATACATACGTATGCAAAATAAACTTAGCCATGCAAAATTAGAAACAAAGAAGAAGAAAAAAAAATAGTTGGAGAGCTGGGCCGAGAGAAGTGTGAAAAAGAAAAAAAAAAGAAAGAGAAGAAAAAAAGGAACTAGGCCTGGCCCAGTCCAGAAAAAAAAGAGAGAAAAGAAAAGAAAAAAAGGGAGTGGTGGGCTTGGATTTGGGCTAGGAAAGAAATATGGGCTTAGGCTTTAGTGGGCTGGACAGAGAATTATTAAAGAAAAAAATAAAAATAAAATAGAAAGGAAAATTTGCACTTGGTTGGGCTTAGGCTTAAACTTGGACTAGACCTGGGCCGAATATAGAAAAAAAAAACAGAGAGAGACAGAGATCTTGGGCCTGGTCTGCAGAAAAAAAAAAAAGAGAAAATAATAATAGTGGGCCTGGCCCAGCCCAAAGAAAATAAAGAAAAAAAAATAAAAATGAGTGGGTTTGGGACTGGGCTAGACAGAAAAGAAAAGGAAAATAAAATTAAAATAAAGATATGAAAAAGTAAAAATTTAGTAGATTTGGACTTGATGGATTAAATAATTAAGGGAATTGAATTGGACTTAGTTTGGATTAATTGGACATAATTGATAAATTAATAATAGTAATAAATTAGATTTTAATTAAAAGAAAAATGTATATTAATATATGATTGAGCATAAAAGTGTGATAAATGCATACGTTGGGTTTAAAAAAAAATACAGTATTATTATATGATTCACTTGATTCCCAAATTGGGTTATTAATTGACACTGAGAATGAAACCAGATTATTGTAATATTTTTGATGATATGCATTGTGGTACAATTGTTCACTAACATCATCATGCTACAAGTCATGTGCCTTGATATTACAAATCATATGTACTAATATATCATGTGTTAATTTATCATTCTACAAGTCCTGTGCTTTAATATTACATGTCATGTGTTTCAATATTACAAGTCATGTGTTTTACAAGTCATGTGCTTTGATATTACAAGTCATGTGTTTTACATGTCATGTGCTTTGATATTACCAGTCATGTGTTTTAATATTACAGATCATGTGTTATGATACTACATGTCATGTACAGTCTTGGAAATGTAAGCATGTTATCATGAATTGAAAAACAATTAAAGAAGGATTATAAAATTTTCATGTGCATAATTCATTATGAACACGGGGATGGGAGAAACTATATGATGGATAAGAGATTTGCCGTATAAGGATTGATTGTATTGTTAGGGCCGGGATTCTATTACTGCAGCGGCCTGGGTGATTACTAAATCACCAATTGATATCTACCCAGAGTGGTAAGTCCGTACTGTAATACAGTACGGAACGTGATTGAGTGCCTAGCGGCATGTTATGGTTCAGCGCCATGAATATTAGGGCCGGGTCTCGGGTATGCACGGGCATTTATACTACAATGGAGAATAACGCTATCTTATCCATTAATACAGTTTTTATAATTAAATTGGACGATGACTGAGACCAATAGAATATATGATTAAATAGATAGAGTAGTTATTGCCATGATTATTTATTTATGTATTTATTTATACTTGCCTTCATGTTAATTTATATGTTGCCTTCATTTTAATTTTTATGCACACAAACAACACTGACATAAATATGCTGATGCACATTGATATTCCTGTACTATGATAGTACACAATTTCCTCTTTTTAAATGTGTTACTTATTGGGTTTAATCACCTGGGTTTTGAACCCAGATTTGGAACGTGAAGAAGGGGATCTAGCCCCAGTTGAAGACATGTACTTCGTTGGACAGATCGAGTGACAATAGGCAAGCGAAGTACTATCTGGAGAGTCTTTATATATTTTGTTTATATTTCCTTTTGTCGGGGCACTGTTTTCTCTTTTGATTCTTTTGTGTTCATATTTAAAGCAGTGTGTCATTTTATGTAATAAACTCATTGCATAAATGAATTCTTTTCAGTTACAGACATGTTATTTACTTATCTAATGTGGCAATAGTTACGGTTATTCTAAGATAATGTGACTGTTGGTTTGTCTAGTACAAGTAATAAGTAACGTCCTCCGTTTTGGGAAGCAGCTGAAAAACGAGGGCGTTACACAACCGGAATGCAAATCTCAAACTTTAGATTCACAGCAGTGTGATGGCAAGTTCGTTGCCTTGACTTCTTTGAAAAAACAAAACCCAACCCTGTAAAGGTTATGTTTTAATTCTTTTTTAATTTACATCCACAGATATGAAAGATGATCCTCATAAATGAATGCCAATAGGCACATTGTCCTATGCCTTAGTAATCATCCAGTCCATGCTACGAGAAATGAAGATTCCTTAGAGGTAGCAAAGGGGATAACTCAGCCCCATGTCTAGAATAGAGAGATGCAGCTCGCCATTCTTGTGAAGCCATTTGTATATGTGAGAGTGTTCAGCTCCACGACTAATCAACAAAAGCAAAAGATGGCTTCTGCATCGATTTCGTTCATGTCCCTCGAATGCAGAATCCATGATTATTTTGCAAGCAGTAGTGGGCCCACAGTTACTGATTATATCCCTTGATGCTTAATACTTCTTACAATAATTGTGGAGATGTTTCTAGTAAAACAGAAGTGAAATCCAACATACTATAAGGAAATATGACTATAGTGACGAGTTGTTAGTGACAAATATTAAAATTATCACTGAAAATAAGTATTAGTGATAAAAATTAAAAGTTGTCACAAATAATAAGTTTTTAGTGATGAAATATTTAATTGTAACTAAAAACATATTTTTTAGTGACAATATATAAAAACTTATCACTAAAACATAAGTTTCAGTGACGATAACTAAAACTCATCAACAAAATATCAACTTTTCAGTAACGACGAAAAAACTTGTCACTAAAACATAGTATTTTGTGATGATAACTAAAAATTGTTATTAAAACATAAATTTTTCAGTGACATCTAAAAGCTTATCACTAAAACATAATTTTTAGTGATGAGTGTAAAAAATTGTCACTAAAATATAAATTTTTCAGTTACAACTAAAAAACTTATCACAAAACCTAAGTTTCAGCGATGAAGATTAAATGTCATCACTAAAACATAATTTTTTCAATGATAACTAAAAAAGTTGTCACAAAACTTGAGTATTCAGTGACGAAGATTAAATATCATCACTAAAACATAATTTTTCAATGACAACAAAAAATTTGTCACTAAAATATGGTAGTCCATTATGACTATTTTTAATTGTAATATAAATTTTATTGTGAGGATTTATATTGTCATATTTCTTTTAATTTTTAATTACTTACAGAAAAATAACAAATCAGAATAAACGTTAGCCTTCAATTTTGCTTCAAACGTGTTAAAAAAAATTGGTTTTACACGCCTCATTTCTGCCATCCATGCAAATCCTATAGAGCAAATAACTCCTCAATAAATTCTAATTATAATATTAGTAAAATTTTAATTTTAACCAATATGATTTTTAGTGGCAATATTTTTAAATTGTCACAGAAAATAATTCATGATGGATTATATTGTCACAATTTATTTTGTTTTTTTTTTCCTATTTTTACTAACTGCTGTAGAATTGTCAAATTACAATAGATATGAGCCCTCAAACTTTCATCGAACGTATTTGATTTTTCATACCTCATCATGGCCATCCATCGAAACCCATTGATCAGAGACGTTCTTAATAGATTCTAATTATAATATTTAAATTTAACATAATTATCCTCCAAAAGCCCAAATTCGTGTTAAATTTTTCTTGCGATCGAGATCTCCATTGCCCCTCAGAAAGTAACCCAACGTGTTGTTCTCCTCATTATGGATGATGCCTAGCAAGATTGAGTGATCAGTTAATCCTCACGGCTCACCGCACTCGCCCATCACCACAACTGAGAGAAATCGAGGCTCGGGAAAGCTAAAACTATGTGACGCAGTTCTCCTCCTCTCTCTTTTATTTTCTCTCCTCTTTTATTTTCTTTTCTTTTCTTTTCTTTTCTTTTTTCTACATCGAAAGAGGGAGTGGTCATAAGCTGGGGTCTAGATTACGGTATTTCAATATATTGGCATTCTAATTTAATCATGTCATCTATTTGGATGGGATGTCCTATTGGTTAGGGGTTTCAAATTAACTTAAATAAGTTAAAATGATAAGTTATTATATTAAATTTAATTAGTTAATCTAACTTAAAATTCTAATGGATGGGAATTATTAGCAATTAAAGGATTTTATTTCAATGAAATTATCCTTTCTAATGGAAAGTATAATTAGTACATATGGATTCTATTTTTGTTTGTGTATTTAAAGTTAAAGAAAGTCCTACTAAATATAGAATTCTATTAGTCATGATAGTTAGAATATTCTATTTCAATTTGGATTGATTAATCGATAAGAAAACTTAAATGACTCAAATAATTAAAACTACTTTAAATCTTAACTTACTAAATTAGATTTGTGGTTTGGGTTTAGATTAGATTTTAATAGATCAATGGTTTAAATACTGATTTTTCCTAATTAACTTAAAGAGTTATTTTTAAATTCTATTTTTATATTAAAAAGATCATTTAAAAATCCCAAAATATATTTTTAATTCAAGAAATATGCAACAAAAAGTGAGTATTAGATCATGAACCAATCATTGTTCATGATAGTCACCTAATTTTTATTTTTGCCCATTGCCTTTTATGATCTCTTCAATTTTTTCTAACTTTTGGATTTACTTTATTTTGTCAGAAGAGTTGTGATAATTATCATTTTCTTCTTACAATTTATTGATAGATAAGGATATTTTTTGGTACTAAAGAAGGATAGTTGCTACTGAGAAGTCAAATGAGGCCATGTAACAGTTCCTAGACGAGAAATATGATGACACTATGCCTAAAAGATGCTTTCAATTATTCTAATAGTCCAAGGGGTTTATGCATACATGAGCAAGTAATATGGGGTCTTCGGAATTAACCCTTGACCTTCTTATTTTTTCTAGGGCTTTTTTCATATTGATCCCTTAAATCATCGGTATTTGGATATAGATTTCTTAAAAATTTAATTTTTGATATTAGTCCCCCAAAAATATAAAATTACTCCATTTTAGTCTCCCTAGCTTAGCTTTGTTAAGAATATTAACTTTTTAGCATATTTTTCCCATTACCCTCACCCTCTATTTTACAACTATCAGAATAAAGCAAGCACCCTCCCCTCTTTCTTTCCTCTCTTTTCTATTAATCTTAGAACTTTTTCCTCTTTTTTCTATGTGATATCCTTGATTCTATCAATCTCTCTCTCTCTCTCTCTCTCTCTCTCTCTCTCTCTCTCCCTCCCTCCCTCCCCTTTTCAAAGCTGTATGCCCAATTAAAACTTTAATTTGTGAGCTCTTAGTAAATGTGTTGAAATTTGAAAGTAATCTTGGA